>OY744539.1:9687506-9722506 GCA_963556195.1 Sepiola atlantica | reverse complement strand
CCTTTAAGGTGTTTGCCTCCTCTCTACACTTAACCTGACCTTGTGTCACATCTTGATCTCTTCGTGGGGCAAGTAAATACCTGCTAAAAACCATTATTTCTCAACATCTTGTTAAAAGGAAATTCATTTTCTTTTAAAATGTCTTCATATTTATGGTGTGTACTTGAAATCACTGCTAACAACAGTGTTAATAGAAATTGAACGTTGCAGTCCATAGCCACTATTAACATCTGTCTTACATGCTGACATATGGTGGACAGCTTTTAGAAATTGACTTCCAGACTAACCTATCTCTGACCAGGTCTTTATTTATCCGTTTTTCACTCAAGTCTATCCTTATCAGTTCCTCCAATATTTTTCCTTGCCCCTCCTCTGCTGACTGACCCTACTATCTCAACTGTTCTACATCTGACCAAGAACTATCATCCATTCTTTTAATGTGACCATACCAACCAAGTTTCCTCTCCTGCGCACATCTCTCTATACTGTCTACATTTAATTTTGCTCTTAGGTCATCAGATCTAAGCCTGTCACTAAGACTTACAATACACATCGTATTATTCTCATATCATTTCTCTCCATAAAACAAACAAATACCCCCATCCCTCACTGGCCAGATTTCACTTCCATAAATCATCACACTGCATGCACATACCTGATAGCCTCTGCTGGTTAGTAAGAGCAAATTTTCAGAACTACTATTAATAAAGAACGTCATGTCGCAATGTGACGGTCTTTAATCAATTTCTATTATGCTATTTAGATAAAATTCTTGAGCAAATTCACCAAAAAGATATTATTGATAATCATTGAACTCCATTCCTCGATTTTATTGTTTTAATTTTTAATTTTTTTAAATTTTCGTGAGTCGCTGATAATTTGGATGGGTGGTAATGGCCTTTTTAAACAGTAAAAAGTCAATTCATGTCAATGAAACCATGGTACGTCTCTGAAATATGTAACGTATAGTTTTTTACATAAACAATTTGTATTTTAGCTCTCACATTCTTGCGATCGAGCACTTTATTGATTTCTTTTCAACATACCCTGATGGACTAATATATATATATATATAGAAGACAAGAAGTGTAAAACTTCATACCTGTTGTGATACAAAGCCCACACCTATTTGACCATCTAGCACATAAATAAACAAACAAATGCTTCAGGTTATGTCATATCTTAAAGCTTTCAATTGAACTGTATTGATCACGCCTCACATTTCTAGTTTAAAGATTTTAAAATTATTTTATTCATTTATCATTTACTTATCCAACATCTTTTTAGAGTGGGAGGAGGGGGTCTTTCCTTCCTCCCTCTCTCTCTCTCACTCTATCTCTCTCTCTCTCTCTCTCTCGTTTCCTTTTTCCCTTTTTTTGTTTCTTTCTTTTTTATTCTTTCTTATTCTTTCTTTCTTTCTTATTATCTCTCTCTCCATCCCTTTCTCTCCATCCCTTTCTCTCTCTCTCTCCATCCCTTTCTCTCTCTCTCTCCATCCCTTTCTCTCTCTCTCCATCCCTTTCTCTCTCTCTCTCCATCCCTTTCTCTCTCTCTCTCCATCCCTTTCTCTCTCTCTCTCCATCCCTTTCTCTCTCTCTCTCCATCCCTTTCTCTCTCTCTCTCCATCCCTTTCTCTCTCTCTCTCTCCATCCCTTTCTCCCTCTCTCTCCATCCCTTTCTCTCTCTCTCTCTCCATCCCTTTCTCTCTCTCTCTCTCTCCATCCCTTTCTCTCTCTCTCTCTCTCATCCCTTTCTCTCTCTCTCTCTCTCTCCATCCCTTTCTCTCTCTCTCTCTCTCTCCATCCCTTTCTCTTCTCTCTCTCTCTCTCTCCATCCCTTTCTCTCTCTCTCTCTCCATCCCTTTCTCTCTCTCTCTCCATCCCTTTCTCTCTCTCTCTCCATCCCCTTCTCTCTCTCTCTCTCCATCCCTTTCTCTCTCTCTCTCCATCCCTTTCTCTCTCTCTCTCCATCCCTTTCTCTCTCTCTCTCCATCCCTTTCTCTCTCTCTCTCCATCCCCTTTCTCTCTCTCTCTCCATCCCTTTCTCTCTCTCTCTCCATCCCTTTCTCTCTCTCTCTCTCCATCCCTTTCTCTCTCTCTCTCTCTCCATCCCTTTCTCTCTCTCTCTCTCCATCCCTTTCTCTCTCTCTCTCTCCATCCCTTTCTCTCTCTCTCTCTCCATCCCTTTCTCTCTCTCTCTCTCCATCCCTTTCTCTCTCTCTCTCCATCCCTTTCTCTCCTCTCTCTCCATCCCTTTCTCTCCCTCTCTCTCCATCCCTTTCTCTCTCTCTCTCTCCATCCCTTTCTCGCTCTCTCTCTCTCTCCATCCCTTCTCGCTCTCTCTCTCTCCATCCCTTCTCGCTCTCTCTCTCTCTCCATCCCTTTCTCGCTCTCTCTCTCTCTCCATCCCTTTCTCGCTCTCTCTCTCTCTCCATCCCTTTCTCGCTCTCTCTCTCATCTCCATCTCTTTCTCGCTCTCTCTCTCTCTCCATCCCTTTCCCGCTCTCTCTCTCTCTCCATCCCTTTCCTGCTCTCTCTCTCTCTCCATCCCTTTCCTGCTCTCTCTCTCTCTCCATCCCTTTCCTGCTCTCTCTCTCTCTCCATCCCTTTCCTGCTCTCTCTCTCTCTCCATCCCTTTCCTGCTCTCTCTCTCTCTCTCCATCCTTTCTCGCTCTCTCTCTCTCCATCCCTTTCTCGCTCTCTCTCTCCAATCCCTTTCTCGCTCTCTCTCTCTCTCTCCATCCCTTTCACGCTCTCTCTCTCTCTCTCCATCCCTTTCTCGCTCTCTCTCATCTCTCTCCATCCCTTTCTCGCTCTCTCTCTCTCTCTCCATCCCTTTCTCGCTCTCTCTCTCTCTCTCCATCCCTTTCTCGCTCTCTCTCTCTCTCTTCCATCCCTTTCTCGCTCTCTCTCTCTCTCTCCATCCCTTTCTCGCTCTCTCTCTCTCTCTCCATCCCTTTCTCGCTCTCTCTCTCTCTCTCCATCCCTTTCTCGCTCTCTCTCTCTCTCTCCATCCCTTTCTCCGCTCTCTCTCTCTCTCTCCATCCCTTTCTCGCTCTCTCTCTCATCTCTCCATCCCTTTCTCGCTCTCTCTCTCTCTCTCCATCCCTTTCTCGCTCTCTCTCTCTCTCTCCATCCCTTCTCGCTCTCTCTCTCTCTCTCCATCCCTTTCTCGCTCTCTCTCTCTCTCTCCATCCCTTTCTCGCTCTCTCTCTCTCTCTCCATTCCCTTTCTCGCTCTCTCTCTCTCTCTCTCCATCCGCTTTCTCGCTCTCTCTCTCTCTCTCCATCCCTTTCTCGCTCTCTCTCTCTCTCTCCATCCCTTTCTCGCTCTCTCTCTCTCTCTCCATCCCTTTCTCGCTCTCTCTCTCTCTCTCCATCCCTTGCTCGCTCTCTCTCTCTCTCTCGCATCCCTTTCTCGCTCTCGCTCTCTCTCTCTCCATCCCTTTCTCGCTCTCTCTCTCTCTCTCCATCCCTTTCTCGCTCTCTCTCTCTCTCTCCATCCCTTCTCGCTCTCTCTCTATCTCTCCATTCCTTTCTCGCTCTCTCTCTCTCTCTCTCCATCCCTTTCTCGCTCTCTCTCTCTCTCTCCATCCCTTCTCGCTCTCTCTCTCTCTCTCCATCCCTTCTCGCTCTCTCTCTCTCTCTCCATCCCTTTCTCGCTCTCTCTCTCTCTCTCCATCCCTTTCTCGCTCTCTCTCTCTCTCCATCCTTTCTCGCTCTCTCTCTCTCTCTCCCATCCCTTTCTCGCTCTCATCTCTCTCTCTCCATCCCTTTCTCGCTCTCTCTCTCTCTCTCCATCCCTTTCTCGCTCTCTCTCTCTCTCTCCATCCCTTTCTCGCTCTCTCTCTCTCCAGATCACTTCTCGCTCTCTCTCTCTCTCTCTCTCTCTCTCTCTCCATCCCTTTCTCGCTCTCTCTCTCTCCATCCCTTTCTCGCTCTCTCTCTCTCTCTCTCTCTATCCCTTTCTCGCTCTCTCTCTCTCTCTCCATCCCTTTCTCGCTCTCTCTCTCTCTCTCCATCCCTTTCTCGCTCTCTCTCTCTCTCTCCATCCCTTTCTCGCTCTCTCTCTCTCTCCATCCCTTTCTCGCTCTCTCTCTCTCTCTCTCTCCATCCCTTTCTCGCTCTCTCTCTCTCTCTCTCTCTCCATCCCTTTCTCGCTCTCTCTCTCTCTCTCTCTCTCCATCCCTTTCTCGCTCTCTCTCTCTCTCTCTCTCTCCATCCCTTTCTCGCTGTCTCTCTCTCTCTCTCCATCCCTTTCTCGCTCTCTCTCTCTCTCTCTCCATCCCTTTCTCGCACTCTCTCTCTCTCATCCCTTTCTCGCACTCTCTCTCTCTCCATCCCTTTCTCGCACTCTCTCTCTCTCCATCCCTTTCTCGCACTCTCTCTCTCTCCATCCCTTTCTCGCTCTCTCTCTCTCTCCATCCCTTTCTCGCTCTCTCTCTCTCTCTCCATCCTTTCTCGCTCTCTCTCTCTCTCTCCATCCCTTTCTCGCTCTCTCTCTCTCTCTCCATCCCTTTCTCGCTCTCTCTCTCTCCATCCCTTTCTCGCTCTCTCTCTCTCTCCATCCCTTTCTCGCTCTCTCTCTCTCTCTCCATCCCTTTCTCGCTCTCTCTCTCTCTCTCCATCCCCTTTCTCGCTCTCTCTCTCTCTCTCCATCCTTTCTCGCTCTCTCTCTCTCTCTCCATCCCTTTCTCGCTCTCTCTCTCTCTCTCCATCCCTTTCTCGCTCTCTCTCTCTCTCTCCATCCCTTTCTCGCTCTCTCTCTCTCTCTCCATCCCTTTCTCGCTCTCTCTCTCTCTCTCCATCCCTTTCTCGCTCTCTCTCTCTCTCTCCATCCCTTTTCTCGCTCTCTCTCTCTCTCTCCATCCCTTTCTCGCTCTCTCTCTCTCTCTCCATCCCTTCTCGCTCTCTCTCTCTCTCTCCATCCCTTTCTCGCTCTCTCTCTCTCTCTCCATCCCTTTCTCGCTCTCTCTCTCTCTCTCCATCCCCTTTCTCGCTCTCTCTCTCTCTCTCCATCCCTTTCTCTCTCTCTCTCTCTCCATCCCTTTCTCGCTCCTCTCTCTCTCCATCCCTTTCTCGCTCTCTCTCTCTCTCTCTCTCTCTCTCTCTCCATCCCTTTCTCGCTCTCTCTCTCTCCATCCCTTTCTCGCTCTCTCTCTCTCTCTCTCTCTATCCCTTTCTCGCTCTCTCTCTCTCTCTCCATCCCTTTCTCGCTCTCTCTCTCTCTCTCCATCCCTTTCTCGCTCTCTCTCTCTCTCTCCATCCCTTTCTCGCTCTCTCTCTCTCTCCATCCCTTTCTCGCTCTCTCTCTCTCTCTCTCTCCATCCCTTTCTCGCTCTCTCTCTCTCTCTCTCTCCATCCCTTTCTCGCTCTCTCTCTCTCTCTCTCTCTCTCTCTCTCCATCCCTTTCTCGCTCTCTCTCTCTCTCTCTCTCTCTCTCTCTCCATCCCTTTCTCGCTCTCTCTCTCTCTCTCTCTCTCCATCCCTTTCTCGCTCTCTCTCTCTCTCTCTCTCTCCATCCCTTTCTCGCTCTCTCTCTCTCTCTCTCCATCCCTTTCTCGCTCTCTCTCTCTCTCTCTCCATCCCTTTCTCGCACTCTCTCTCTCTCCATCCCTTTCTCGCACTCTCTCTCTCTCCATCCCTTTCTCGCACTCTCTCTCTCTCCATCCCTTTCTCGCACTCTCTCTCTCTCCATCCCTTTCTCGCTCTCTCTCTCTCTCCATCCCTTTCTCGCTCTCTCTCTCTCTCTCCATCCCTTTCTCGCTCTCTCTCTCTCTCTCCATCCCTTTCTCGCTCTCTCTCTCTCTCTCCATCCCTTTCTCGCTCTCTCTCTCTCTCTCCATCCCTTTCTCGCTCTCTCTCTCTCTCCATCCCTTTCTCGCTCTCTCTCTCTCTCTCCATCCCTTTCTCGCTCTCTCTCTCTCTCTCCATCCCTTTCTCGCTCTCTCTCTCTCTCTCCATCCCTTTCTCGCTCTCTCTCTCTCTCTCCATCCCTTTCTCGCTCTCTCTCTCTCTCTCCATCCCTTTCTCGCTCTCTCTCTCTCTCTCCATCCCTTTCTCGCTCTCTCTCTCTCTCTCCATCCCTTTCTCGCTCTCTCTCTCTCTCTCCATCCCTTTCTCGCTCTCTCTCTCTCTCTCCATCCCTTTCTCGCTCTCTCTCTCTCTCTCCATCCCTTTCTCGCTCTCTCTCTCTCTCTCCATCCCTTTCTCGCTCTCTCTCTCTCTCTCCATCCCTTTCTCGCTCTCAATAAATTATATTTTGTGTGAATTAAGACTAATCAGGTATGTTTCTTTAAAAACAAAAACTGCTTGTTTAATCTATTCATTTTATTGTTTTTAGTGCTTTCACACACAAACGTTTAAACTACTAAACGTCAGCAACTACAATTCTCCTCCAACATTTATTATTATAATAGCTAATAAAAGCCGACGAATTGTTACTCAATTATCTCCTAAGATCTTCTTTCAATTGATATTCATAAAACGACGTGTAACAGTTGGTCAACATCTACCCAGGTGTAGTGCTGTTTGCGCTAATCACGACACAGGTGAATCCTTTAACGTTTTCAGGTAGGCTCTGTTAACTTTCCATTTAAAAAATAGTTTTGGTGTCTTTTGTGGATTTGCAAAGAATGTAGTGACGTTAAAGGTATGTTTGTCCCAAACCCCAACTTCAAGTGTAGGAGATGCACAGAACAGGCACACCATATTTATGGTCGTCCTCATAAAGAGATAGTACCAGATGACAACACCCTGGAAGTCGTAGACTCTTTCTGCTACCTACGGGATATGTTGAGCGCAGGTGGTAGATGTGAACTCAGTAAAACAACAAGAGCGTGGGTAAAGTTTTGTGAACTGTTGGCTCTGATAACATCGCGGGGGCTGTCCCCTTCTACATCGCGGGTAAGTTGTATAACATTTGTGTCAGGAATATCATGTTATACAACAGCGAATGCTGGGCCCTCACCAAGCACTCTCTTGCCCGACTGCAGTGGAGTGACAGATACATGATCTAATGAATCTGCAATGTGAAATCTAACCAAACCCAACACATTAGGTCAGAGGATTTGCTGAAATTTGTCGAGCATAGAGGTTGTCCTAAGGACGAATTGGTTACACTGGTAGAGTCATGTGAAGTGTTCACACTCCTGGACAAACCGTTGCAGAAGCATGTTTGTCTTAGATCACAGGAAGTTTGGCCAGCCAAGGAAAATTTGAAAGCAAGTGATTAGACAAGACCATACAATCAGTTAGCACTCTATACTTACATACGGAGGTTGTAAGTTCGAATCTCACATGAGGTATATGTATTTTTACTCTGATTTTGTTCCAAAATCAATATAAACATTTCATATTACAATATTAAGCAGATCGTTTAGTTACAAGTTTGTTTTTTTAATTATTTTTTCTTAACTGTAATTTAGGGAAATTAGAACCTTAGACAATGCCAAGCAGCCTTGTTAGCTTATAATACTTTTTTTTTTATTTAAAAAGAAATTTATTTGATTCTAAAATTTAAATGAGGTTATGTCTTACCCAGCATTTGGGCATTTATTTGTCTGTTAACAGCTTACATAGTCTGCAACAGGATCCATTAGACCAGGGGTTCCCAATCTTATTTTGCTTGTGAGAGTTATTTTTATTATCCGTGAACACCATATATGCATATACAATGTGTTAAATGAAATATTTGTTTCTAGATAAGTAAAAACTAACAATGAATCAATTTCATTATATTTGGGACGATTAATCGGAATTGAGATATCGGAGAAATTTGTGCCTATTTTTTGATGCCAAAAAACGATTCTTTTAATTGTTTGTTTGTTTTTTGTTTTTGTTTAAAAACTTAATTTTCCATTGCTGGTACTAATGATAGGATAATAAATATTTATGGATTTCAAACTACCAGTAAAACTAAAATCTATAGATTCCCATAAAGTGTATTTTTTTACGCTTGTGAAAATATATGCACATTATTACATGGGGTTTTACGGTAATCCGAAAATTCAAAACGAAAAAATAGCAGCTTTATAGCTAAATATTTAGATTTTAAAAGAATCAGAATCTGGAATTTACAACAGAATAAGTAATTGTAGCGGAATTGGGGGGGGGGGGGGGGGTATTGGAATCGTTCCGTTACTATTCATGATATAAAATCCAAATACAAATCTTGAAAATTTCAATAAACAACACAGAATAAATAGAAACTTTTTTTTGTATGGACTCCCTTAAAGCATCTGTGAACCCCGGTTGGGAATCCTTGCCTTAGACCAATCGCACAGCCCCCTGACAGTTATTAGATGAATTGTTAATCTTACTTTCAATGCATCTTCATATAAAATGACTATCTTTAATCTTAGCTTTCCTCATCGTTAAGGCATAAGAAAATCCCGCTAGTAAAAGTAACATTTCTGCTGAGTCTGCAAAAAGAATCTGCTGTCTTTTTTTTTTTTTTTTTTTTTTTTGAACAATGAACTAAAATGAACTTAAATAAAAGCCTTTTTAAATACGTTCCTTGTGTAAATGAATTGTACAGACAAATTTATTCGAAGAGAAAAAAAAACAATTAGAAATTCCTTTTGGTTCTTAGATATTTTAAACAAAGATTTGTTTGTGGGTGGAACAATTTATTGGTTTATTTTGTTTTTAATCGAGTGAAGTATTTTTAGCAGAAAAATAGATTTTATTCACCTTTCAAAACGGAAGCGAATAACAAAATGTATTAACGTGTAATTGTGTCAAATCTTAAATTTAATGTTTTCATAAACAGGAAATTCCATTTCTACTCAAAACAAAGCAGTTTATTATGATAATTTGAATAAGATGAAAGGTTCATTTATTTAAAAGAAATTTCTTTTATGCATCCTCGTATCTCTAAGAGAGGCGTTGTCAGTCTGTCGATCAATTTGTCATGTAGTATGTTTCAATGGCGTTTTCATCGTTAAAAGTACAGATTGAATGGAGGGTCTCGTTTTAGATGCATCCAAATATTTCTGTAAGATGCTTGGTCAATTAGTCGGTCTGTCATGCTAAAGTTTGAAATATCATTTTTTTTATCAGTCTGTGATGCTAAAGTTTGAAATAGCATTTTTTTGTCCGTCTGTAATACTAAAGTTTGAAATAACATTTTTGTCTATCTCTCATGCTAAAGTCTCTCTTACTAACGAACTTTTTTTTTTGTACTAGTGATTCACAACTTATCAAGGCCCAATGGCCACTCTAGGATAATGAGTTTGTCAGGTAGATGGCGAGACAACGCCTTGAGGATTGGAGACCATGGTTGAAACAGCAGAATTCAATTATTTAAGAGAATGGCTCAACAAGAATTTAACATTGGACTTGAAAACGCTGTGGTATTGTTCTTGGAAAGAAACTCTGCTCATTGAACTAAACCCGAAGTGAAGAGATGTGTGAAAGAAAAAGCTAGAAGCATATAAACATAATGATATTAAAATATCTTCTTTTTTTTTTTTTTTTTTTTTTAAACCAAAATTTAGTCTTTTTACATTTGTACTAGCGGTACCCGTACATGGGCGTTGGACGAGAAAATCAAGGAACCAAAGAAACTCAGGCTCCCGCCTCCGCACTCCATATCAATATTTTTTTACTTGTTTTTTTTTTGTTTGTTTTTTTTACCTATAAATATTAATTGTAACGTTCTGTAGATTTTTAGATAATTGTGAATGTTTATATTATCTCATTGAAAAAGCATCCTCGGGGCAACCTACTTACATATAGGCGAGTATTTTTTTTTTAGGGGGAGGGGTAATTGCGTCTATACAAACATTTTCTTTATTTAAAAAAATTTCATTGTAAATATTTTTTTTTATTTACACTTTGATGTTTTTGTGATATTAAGCAAGTGGGTTTTTTTTTTTCTATCTTTATCAAAATGATTTAAGAAAAAAAAAAAGTAGGTCGAAATAAGTTTTGTCTGCTTCAACTGAACCCTTTGCCCTTGAACTCACTAGGTTAATCTACTGATAAGTAATCTTTGTGTAGATATTTAATAATTGGATTTTTGGCAGTAAGTGGAATGCTTCCTAGTGTCAGTCTCTTTCAAATAAGAACCATCTTTTATATAATAATCTACTATTGAAACAGAATAATCAGACCTTGGCCTTTTGGCTGGGATCAGTGTAGTATCTGTTCCGATGGATACTACACTCCATAGACTGGTATCGTCTTGGCCTTCGGGGCTTGATGACATCGGTCTGAGTTTGTCCTGTGCAGTTTTATGAGGTCCACCCTCCCAGGCTTTGCCTCCCCTCTTTGGGGAGGAGTAGGTTTGTTGCTTACTGCCTGAGGCGCCCATACCGGGGAATGCCGACGGGGCTGCGCAGGAATTTTTTGTAGGCCAGAGTGCTCACCTTCTTGGGTGCTGGCTTTTCAAATCCCACTTTCCCGACCTTGTGTCACATCTTACCTTGTGGGAGGAAGATAAATAAAATCAGATAATTATTATAACGGCTTCAACTGTAATTATAGTTGTGATTTATGCGATGTATTAAGTTTAATTTGATTTTATTTGTCACATGGTCTGTTGATTGATATAAATTAAAGCAGACAATTATCATGGGAAGTGTCGGCCTTACGGCCTCATACTTAGCCCCTATCTATGATGTGGGGGTCCTAACCCTGTAAAAAAATAAAACAATATCTTTGATTTTAGTGATTAAAACAAAAAAATTAGAGTTATCCAATTGTAATAAAATTGTTAACATTTGTTCAATAAATTGATCATGCTAAATGTGAGTTAATCAATGTTTGCTTCAGTTTTGTATTAGAATTATATTAAAATGAAAAGAAGAGGGTTTTTTAAATTGTTTAAGTTGATTGGACGACAGCATTTGGTTTTGAAACAATTCATTATAAAATGGATAAAGTCAGAGTTGATTTTCAATTACATTTTTTTATCTGCATTTTATCATTGGTGATCAGACAATCTCATTTTTTTAAAATAGGTGTGGAAGATAATAAGGTATGTACAAACATGACTAAGCATATTTTTATACAGATAAACAAGACTTAATTCAAGTCCTGATTAAATAATAAAAAATGCAATAAATGAATAAATAAAAAATTTTAACAAATAAAGAAATATATAAAATATTAAGTAGTCACTCTAGTTTATCACAATTTTAAAAACAAACAAGCAACACACACACACACACATACACACACACACACATATATATATATATAAACCTGCTGACATTAAGCATGATAGCAACAAGAATGAATATTCTTAAGCTGTATCCTTCTAATTTGCGCATTTGGCGATGAAGATGCTATTTCAAAGTTGAGCCTGACAGACCAAAGAAAATAGCATTTTTTAAATAACTTTAAATTTCTGGATTCTAACCAACTTAAATGTTAAGTTCATATTCAGGAATATTATCACAATCGATAAACTAAACGTGTCTGATCAAATGAACAAAAACATCTTTCATAAAGATGTGAGGAAATCTTTTTTAAATGTTATTTCTCAGTGTTTTACTTTTGAATCATAATGATTCTGCTAAATCACTTCATCTGAAGATGAGATCTCCCAATTTATGAACTTTGAAGTCACATCTTAGTGTCCATTGCTCCCAGGTTCACTGGATCTTGTGCTACCAGATCAAGCTGTCTGAAGATACTGGCTCCTTGACTTAAAATGCAGCTAACATTGATGTTGTTGTTTTTTCCTTTCTCTTTGCAAAACTCAATCATGTTTTGCTAAGCTAAAAACAAAAACAATTTTCCTCTACAAAACAACCAAACTAAACACTAAGAATAAATATTAAAGGATATAAATTTTTTTTTTACCAAAATGATTGGTTTCGGCATTAAATCACCTGTTGATATAGATATATATATATATAGATATATATATATTTTTTTTTTTAAAGACATTTCACCTCAAACAAGGCAGGCCGCCACTGTAGATGTAAGAGGCTACTGAAAATTAGGGAGTAGGTTTAGGGTGTCATCCTAAGTTGGGAGCTGTGCAGTGAGATGCCTGTTTACATTAGTTTTAAACCTCTGCATGTCAGTAACGTCGAGGAAACAGGGAGCAGGGATGGAGTTCCAGGGGCCGGCAGCACGAGGAAAGAAGCTGCTGGAGAAGAAGGCTCTCAGGCATCTGGGGACCTCCACAGTGAATGGATGGGACCTAGCTGATTGTCGGGTTGTTCTAGTGTATTTGCGATGCTGTAAAACAACCAAACCAAATTCACTGGAGTTGTAGTACCTGTCAGGGTCCCACTTAAGGGTTAAATAGAATCTGTCCTGATTATGACACGAACCTGCATTCAGTGGTATATCGATGTATTTACATCCTGAATAACTAGTTCAAATAAACACCATGCCTGCATTTAAAAGCTGATATGCCGTAAATCAAAACAAACGATACTATATACAGAACTAGCATGCTACACTGTCATTACTCTCGGTTTCACTCTGACCCGGAGTAGTAGTAGTAGTATCTGTTAGGGTCCCACTTAAAGGTTAAATAGAATCTATTCTGGGTATAACCTGAAAATGCATCTTGTAGTGACTCCCCAGTTTGGAAGCTTTAAGGAGTGTGGAGTCACCCCTTAGTTACCATTGCACTCAGTGGTAGTACTTGTTAGGGTCCCATCTACAGGTTAAATAAAATCTCCTGGTAATAATCTGAAACTGCATCCTGTGGTATCACATACATTTGCACTATGAATAACCATCGAAAGCGAGCACCAACAGATAACCAATGGAAGCAAGTGCCCCAACCCCCACCCCCCGATGGTAACCATTAGAAGTGAGTGCCCCCCCCCCCCCCCCGGTGGTAACCATTGGAAGCAATCCTCTCCCACGGGTAACCAAATGGAAGCAAGTGCCCTCTGCGGTTAACCAATGGAAGCAAACACCTGCGGTTAACTATTTAAAGATATTAAGAGTGTGAAGCATAGTAACTTTTAGCAAAATTATTTCATGCCAAACATAGATTTGGCATGAAATAATCTGAAAAGTGTTGATATGCCATACAACAGAATAATAAAACGTGTTAATTGATAATGTTCTTTTCTTTTGTTTTTCAGATATGCCTTTATATGGATTATGTCCAACAAAGGATGAACTTTACCTCGTAGTATGTGATACATGTCACAATGTCATCAAACCACAAGCCTTCACTCGACATTGCGGTATGTCAACTCTTCCTTCTATTATTTGTAATTGTTGATTTTTATTACCTTTCTTGGTGATTTGTTTTCCTATCAAGCAGACATGATAAAAAGGACACATTGGATTACCCATTTGCTGAGAAGGAAACAAATGCATCAAAGAAATCGTGTCAATATTTAAAGTTTTTGCTACAAAAATGTTTGTAGTTCTTTGTTTCAGTCATGTAAAACATTTTCAAATATTTTTTATTGCAGTTTTTATTTTAATTTTTTAAGGAAAAAAAAAAATTTTCATTTTTTTTTTTTCATTTAAATTTAAAAACAAATTCCAATTAAATTCTTTAAAAAAAATTTATTAAAAAAATTTTTTTTTCATTTCTTTGCTTTCAAGTGGAATTTACCTATACAAGGAATTTTTTACAATTTTTATTTTATTTTATTTTTTTGTCACTCCCATGGAATTTACCATCACAAGGATTTTACCAAAGAAATCTCTGGAAAAAATTACCATATTAAAACCACAGATTGTGTTTGTTATGAATGTATTTTGGTCAACTATAAATTTTGCACATCATATTTCCTGTTTATGTTTGTTTTCTTATATTTTTCATTTATATACTAACTAAATTACCAATCTACATTTAAAAGTTCATTTTAACTGGCAGAACCTGCAGAAATTCCTTAGTTAATGTTGAATAAAAACCATAAATTAATTATAATTCATTTATTTAATTAAACTCATTTTTTTTTAATGAACAAATATTACTGTGTGCCTTCAACCAAGTCTGGAAGTAAGCCATCATACCGGGTGTCCTCAGAAGGTGTTATATTACAATTAGTTTTAATAGGATGGGTGTCCTGTTTTTTGTTTTTGTTGTTTAAATTTTTTTTTGGGGGGGGGGGGGGTAGATGTGCTATATTTATGTTGTGATAATTTTTTTCCAAAACTGTTTTTACAACATAAACATAAACACGGTGTCCATTATGACATCATACTGCAAGTCTTGATAATGAAAAAGAAAGAAAATTTGACCTCGTGTGGAGGCAAGTAAATAGGTACTTATTTGAATCAACTTGTATTTCTAATAAATGTTCTGACTTTTTAAGCAAATATTTGGACAATTGCCACTTACATATTTTGAAGATGATTTAATTGCAAAATAAAACGACTTTACATTTTACCTTACTTTAATAAATTTGGTCGATATATTAAAAAGATGAAAATTAGGTTTTGCTGGGGGGTTACTTGGCCTTTCATTTTAATGATCTGAAAATAAACAGAAATTAACTTTAAAAAAAGATTACAAAATGATTACAATTAATGCAAAGAATATGCATTCTTCTGAAGAAGGATGCGAGTATATAATAAATTGTGTCTATTTTCACTCTGAAAAAAGAGAATCGATTATTTGTTCTTAAATTTAACAAGTTAAGTATAAGAAAATCATTTGGAACCATTTTTTTTTTTTTTGTCTAAAAAGAGGATGGTTAGGTTATAACAGTATTTAATTACAATAAAATCACAGAATATATAGGGTAAAATGATACAACGACTGAAATTGTTAATAGAATTTACAATCCTTTCTGTAATTGAACCCTGTTTAGTACAAATAAACTCCTTTCTATGCCGGACTTGTCCGCCAAGTTTCAGTCATGAATGTTCAATGGTTTGTTTTATCGCCGTTTAATGATATGACACTTTGGTGATACTCTCATCAGTAGGTGTGACTTGAATGAGCTTTACACTCACCGAACCCCCCCCCCCCAAATCAAAATAGGGGGAGGGTATTTAAAAATAATTCCTATCAAAACAATCTTTCAGAATATTTTTGAAGTGAAAATGGCCATCAGAAAATTAGACCAGTGCCAAAAGAGAGGAGTGTCGGAGTTCTTGACAATTTTGCATGTCATATCCTGGTGTGCCACATCATAATGACACGTGATTTCATTGTAAATTGCACTCTCATTGAGCTGCGATAAATTGGTTGCATTCTGCTTCCAGTTGATATTTAGCATCCGGCGAATAAACCATGTCTCCATGGAAAAAAGTTTAGTTTCTAATTTAGGACATATAGTCCAAGTTTAGCATCCATAAAGTAGAATGGATTAAACGTATGCTCGAAGTCTCCTCAATCTGGTCTCCAGCGAGATGGTACAAGAGTTAAGAAAAGAAGACAGCTTCTTAATTGCACTCTTTGACTGGGCAAATCTAGATTTTATGTATGTAGGGTAAAAAAAATAACTGTTGCACAATCCTGACTGAAACTTGAAAGTTTATACTAAATATGGTTGAATTTCAGAATGGATTGTGAATTTTATTAACGATTCCATGGGTGACATTTTGGGGGAGAGTGGGGGGTTATCCTGTATAATAAGCAGTATGCATGGCAATAAAATTATGAAGCAACTGGACCAAAAGAAACCAAATGCAGCAGCAGTAATTGTCCGACTTTTGTTTGGGGTATTGTCATTCACAATTATGTACACATTTCTGACCATTGTCTTCGTGTTGGTTTTTATTTTCGCAAATGATACATGATATCTAAAAGGCATGGAATGGGGGAATTAGAACCGTCTACCTCAGCGGATAAAGGATTCTGAAATTCCTAGATTTCTAACTATGCTAAAAGTTACCTAAAGAAGGTCAAGAATGTGATTGAAACATTGTGAACATAACCAAGATAAGGACAACAGTTCTAAAGGGGTTGAAGTAGATTAAATGAAGAAGGCTGTTCGAAATTTTCAGGTGTCCGACGATGACAACAAGCACTTGCATAAAAACGTGATGAAATGAAAATGACAAAGATAAAGAAAAGTCTGAAATATGTAAATAAGTGAAATTCTGATGCTAAAATTCCTGAAAAGTAAAGTGAATTTTTCCTGATTTCATTGACCATTATAGCTTTCAGAACCAAAACCAGCATATGCTAATCAGTTTTGGCAGCCACTTAAGCTTAAGTTTCTGATGCGTGTTTGCAGAAAATGTGTTTGTTTAATTCTCTTTCAATTTTGTTTTTGCATTTTATCTGGCTCAACAACTTCTAATACAGTCATTCACACAGGAGGTCGGAAGTACTTTCACTCTGACGCTAATATCTACTCTCACTGCCACCCACTTCACTGGGAATTGTTCTTAATAGGTTCACTATTTTGACTTATCACTGTTAGTATTTCATTTTTTCGTTTTACTATTGTGTATTAATTATACTACATTTTCGATCTAAATACTGGGTGTTCCCTTCAAGTACTCTTCTTCTTTCCGGGTGTATTTCAGAATGACTGAATAAACGAATAGCAGTTTAGCACTAAAAAAAAAAACAGAACTGGTTTTCAATGTCAATACAACAATAGTCACGTAAATTCATACTTTTTAACTATTCTATTTTATTTTCATATAATGTGAAACATGTAACAACAAAAATGTTATTCCCGAGTCACGCCGGATACATTAACTATCTATTCCTCTTCATTGTTTATAAATATGTCAATGGGTTTTTGTCCTGAATATTTTTCTCTTTTAATTCTCTTTACAACAAGTAATTTCAGAATGTAAATAAAAAGGAATGCTATTTTTCCATAAAAAATACTGTCATTTAATTGATTTTGTGAACCAGCCGATTTAACAAATATTTTAATTGTAAAAGTCTGAATCGATGTCATAATGACCCATGATTTCATTGTAAATTGCACTGTCAAATGGCATTTATCTCTGCTGACCTCAATCTTTTGTAACTCTGCAACAACACTAATATCAAGAAGTCTTCTTGTGAATATGACCTGGAAATTATTATTGTCGATAGCGATTTGCATTCGACAAAGCACATCTTTAAAATTGTTCAGAGGCCGAAGGAGACTTGGCATCACTCTGCAAGATCTATGTTAACCACTCTCCAGCCATCTATTTAAAACTCTATACAGCTTTGGTGTGACCACACTTAGAAGTCACATTATCAGTCTGGAACCCTTATATTGCTCAGAACATTGACCGCCTGGAAACCGTTGAGAGACGTCCAATCGAGCAAATACCCTCCATCAGACACCTGCCATACTCTGAACACCTTGTTTCCCTGGACTTAGATTTACTGAAGCTCCAACATCTGGTAATTGACTTGATATAAGCACCCACAAAATTATTAACCATCTTGCCAACAAGAACTCTGAGCATCTGTTTTGATCTCCATGTCTCTAACAAGCGTGGACATGCCTACAAAGTCAGAAAACAGGACAGCTCCCATGACTTTCGGAAACATTTTTTTTACGCTCAGAAGTGCTGAAGTATGAACAAACTTCCTGCATTAGTTGTTGGCTGTTGAGACGCTGCATCGTTTGACACTCTAAATGCTTCCCATAGATTTGCCAAAGACGACACCTGATGCCTCCCTCCGTACATATGCATATGTCTATATCATGACTCCTACACTATTCATTTCTCTGACAATTGCACATAATCCTATGCACTGCATATGCACTTTTAATGCGTTGTAGTGCACCTGAACACTGCACACAATGATTTCAGTATTTTATTAAACAGTTGGTTGTGAAATTTAACCTGTTATAGTCGCAGATGGCTCAAATAACCTATAATTGTTCTCCATCTCTCCTGAATTCTAGCCCAGTCTATTAATACTAAACCAATAGTAATTCATTCATTTCGTATGAATCAGATGATTCTTTCTATTGTTGGCATTGGTTTCCCTGATATCTTTCTAGTTAGAAGCTTTTCTAGAAAGACATTGGGTACATATCGAGGAGAGGGGGGACCACATGAAGGTTGCCAACATCCTAAGTGAAAGTGTTTCTGTGGAACGAACTGGATTCGAACTTGGCAAACCCAGGTTGTCGGCCCGTGTTGTTAATCACTCAGCCGCCGTCACCTCCCACCAGTAGTAATGATCCGGGTATAGCCATAGAATATTAAATATGGATTAAAATGAATGACACAAATGCGTTAGATAGAAAAACAAAACAAAGTGAGTTTCATGAAGAAGCCAGCAAAAAAAAGGAACAAAGAGAAAACCATTACAAAAAGGAACAAGTGAAAAAGACTAGGAGAGAACATTAAGAGAATACGTATATTGTGTGTTATTGCTGATTTGGTATTATTAGACTGGACTAGTGTTTAGGAGATATGGAGGAATGTACAGGATTATAGGTTACTAGAAAGCTCACCCAGCGTTGCCTGGTAATTATATGTAAGGACCCTTGTGTATTCTTGCTCCCAGCCCTGAACCATATATTACGATTTTATAATGTTCTGTAATTAAATTTTCCTTTTTTATTTACATCATTTATTTATTTGTTTATGCTGCTGCTGTTTGCAGTTTCTTTTTTATTTCTGTTATTTATGCCATTCTATTATCTTCCTCTTACATTGCTGCTGCTCCTCCTACTACTCCCTCTATTCTCCTCCTTTCTCCTCATTTTATTCCTCTCTTCCTACCACTACTTGTCTCAGTCTCCCTTCTTCCAACTATCTAAAAGATTTCATGTCTAAACAAGAAAGCAAGATCCTCAAAGTTTTAGTATTATATACAGGGTGATTGGAAAGGAACTCCCTATTATTAAGTGCTCGTAATCTATTACTGAAATATAATTTTTACAAAAAATGAATATAAGAAAGTGTATAGCATGGGGTTTTATTCAAAATTCGATATCGGTGCCAGCAATCATCACCAGCTTCTAAAGCTACCTGGAAACCGCATCAACTGATTTTACAAGGAACTTTTTTTTTCTTTTCTTTTAAAAAATTTTTTTTCTTTTTACTAATGAGTCAAGACTTATCAAGGCAAAAAACTCGCTCAGAGATTAGGGTCAACAAGATGTATAGATTGGCAGATGAATGGTGATGAATACTATGAGAGTATTAAAAACAGCAGCTGACCCAGAAAACAGCATTTTTTCCCCATTGTCAAAGACATCGCTCGTGGAATGTGAGGACTAAAGGAAAACATAACACATAATTCATAACTCTTGCCCCCCCCCATTCATTTCTTGTAAGAATTGTATTTCAGTAATAACTTACACTATACTTGTAAGTTATACTTGTATTACTTCCCAATCACCCTGTAGATTAGGATTTTCTAGATAAAAATTTTTTTTATTATTATTTACATAAATAAATTCTTGTAAGAAATACAAACAATTTCACTAACAACGGGTGCATATTTTTAGTTCACGACCCCCATAGGTTTGCTGATGGACTGCGCTCTGCAGGTGTCCAAGTCATACGCTACAAAGGCATCCTGAAAGCGACATTGAATAAATGTGGAGTCATCGCTGGCCAGTTGGGGGGAGGGGGGGTCATATACCACTAGACAATGTATGCGGTGAGATGCATGTCGCTGAGTTGGACTAAGCCGCAGAGGATTGTTGTACCTGATGACCTGCACAAGCTACTGTGTCTGTTTCCGAGGCTGGTCTCGCCTTTCTGTATCTATCCTGTAGGCGTTGATGCTTGTCACAAGTTGGCATGTGTTGCATAGCCTATGTTTTTGTTGTTATACCACACGTGCGTGACCACCATGTTTTTTTTATCTGTCACCATGTGCTTTCGTTTGGTCGAAGATGTTAACACAATAATGGCAGTTCAGATCTTTTTTTCTATTTTTTTTTTTTTTTCTATACTTTTGTTCACCCCAAACAAAAAATGTTGCCACTGGGGCTACTGTGGTAGGGAGCAGATTTATAGGGGGCAACCTAGATGAGGAGTTGGGCAGCAAAATGTTTGTTCACATTACATTTAAATTTCTGCATGTTTTGTACTGTCGGAACCAACAGAAAGGGAATTCTAAAAGTAAGCGGTCTGAAGACGGAAGCTATCAAAGTAGAAAATCTTCCGGCATCTAGGGACCTCCACGGTGAAGGGGTGGGATTTTGCTGCTAGTTGAGTGGGTCAGGGTTTTTTTTTTTTTTTTTTTTTTTTTTTTTTCGTTTGGGGGATACAAGTGCAATAAGTTCATCAGAGCACGTTACGTGAAAATACTTACAAAACAAGCATAGAGATGTAACTCTGCGGCGATGTAACGAGCCGTAGCTTGGCAGATTATGCAGGAAATGTTAGGTGAGAAATTATTTTCATTAAAACCCAGCCCAAGGACTTTTCTTATGTGAGCCGAAGTTTAAAAATTGACATTTTTATTTGTATCCACACCCCACCTCACCCCAAATGCCCTTAAACGTCTGTATCACTTGACGGTCTATTGAAAAAGTCTAGCTGCGACGTCACTCACAAGATCTTGTTTCACTCCCTTTCTCTCATTATACATGCATAATCATATGATGTATATCATAAGGGATGTGAGTTCTCTGCTTTTTAGCAGAGTTCCACTTTTTTAGATCCAGAAAAAGCGGATTTCCACTTAAATTGCTAGAACCTCTCATATATGTGAGTTCTCAGCTTTTTGCTTGAAATCTGATTTAAAAAAAAAAATTTCAGAAAAAACTGATTTCCCCTCTTATGACAGTTCTCTCTGAAAACTGAAAATTTTAATGTTGTGAAGGCTAAGACTTCAAGAAATTTATGATGGGATGGGGAGTTAGATCACTTTTGTTTCATCAAAGAATGACTTCCTGTTTTTTCCCCGACATATGCACTCTCTTCATTTTGACTTAGTTGAAACTAATTGGAGTTGTTTGGAAAAAGTCTTTTTTTTTTCTTTTTTTTTTTTTTTTTTTTTTTTGCTGCTCCCCCCACCCCCACCCCCCTCTACACACACATATATACGTGGCCCCCAGGTTGGGAAATTCATCACGATTTCAGTATTTTTTTTTTTTTTTCTAGTCACATCGCTGATATTATGTATGTTGCTGCTTTTCTTGCTAATGTTCGTGTACGTAATATTATTGAATAGATGGTTAATTTATTCCACAGGCATTGGAATAAACACAAAAAGCAACAAAGTGAAAAATAAGACTCATACAGAATTTAAAACTTTGCTCATGAAAGAGGAAGCACCTATCACAATTGTCATCTTAAACATTTGAGTAACAAGCCGAACAATTAGAGAAAGCTGAAATTGTACAAATAACACACCCGCCAAACTCTGCAATAAATTTTGTTTGTTTTTATTAGCGATGTAACTAGCAATACACATGAAAAAATTTAAATTGCTTAATATATCTCAATAATGGCATATATAGAAAGAGCTTGATGATCTAAGAAAGAATCTTTTTAAATTTTTTAAATCTGACTAAAAATAAGGAAGTTATGACTATTTTTGTGCCTCGCACGATTGGATATTTCCCCCTCTTTAATACCATATGCGTTTCGTCACATTTTTTACACTAATTTTTCAGTAAAAATGTTATATCTTTGTTAAAACACAAGATTAAGCAATGAAATTTACCATATAAGTGTATTTTTGTACAAGGAATCAGAATGTGCCACTGAAAATCTCCAGAAATTAATGGTTTCCAAGTAATCTGCACTAAGTGCACATAAATATGCTGCAATACCTTAAAAATACCATGAATCCATTAAAAGAAAGAAGTTAGAAAACTCAAAGTTGAATTGTAATACATTTTATGTACAAGAAACTAAAATCTAATACTAGGACTGTTTAAAAATGAATATATTGCAAGATTTCTTTAGCATTATTGTAGATTTACACCTTCTGCTAACTCACCCCCTTACCTCCCCAAAATATGAGATTCTACTTTTTTTTATTTAGGCAATTACATGTTAGCACCCTGGAAAACTTGGCAGAAAGAAAGAAACAAAAACAATTATTTTACAATTTAAAGTGGGGATCAGTTTCACATAAAATAATCCCCCATTTCAAGGCCATTCTAGCGTTTTAGGACAGTTAATTTTTTCTATGGGAGATAAATCCTGTGCGTTTTTCTTTTGTTTGTTTTTTCTTTTTTTTTAGACGATTATGAGGGTCTTTGTGGGAGGAGGGGGACTTACCACTTGAACTTCAGGTTAGTGGTAGGGCTAGGGGCAATTAAGTGTGAACACCCTTAAAACTTAGCAGAAAGAAAAAAAAAACAATTCATTTAGAATTTCGAGTGGGGGATTAGTTTCACAAATATTTAATGTAGAATAATTCACCATTTCCAGGCCATTCTAGCGTTTTAGGGCATTAATCAATTTTTTTCTATGGCAAATAAATCCTGTGCGTTTTTTTTATGGGGTCTGCTCTTTTTTTTTTTTTTTTTTTTTAGACGATTATGTGTGGTTTTAATGGGCTTTTTTGTAGGATTAGGGCTTCCTACTCGGACTTAGGGTTAGTGATAAGGTTAAGGAAGGGGTTTTGTTTTGGATGGAGGTTGCCATTCGGACTTAATGTTAGGCTTAAGGGAGTTTTTTAGGGGGTGGCTTGCCACTCATATTTAAGGTTAATGGTACGATACGTTCAAGAAGGCATTTTTAGGAGGTGGGCTTGATAGTCGTACCTAGAGTTAATGGTAGAGTAATTATTTATTTTATAAATTTCACTAAAAGGCAAGAATAGCCGGGAAATCGGAGATCATTTTACATTAAATTTATATGCGAAACTGATCCCCCACTCTAAATTCTAAATTATTTTTTGTTTTGTTTTTTCTTTTTTTCGCCAAGACTTTAAGGGTGTTCACACGTAAGCGCCTAAAAAAAGTAGAATCTTAATTTTTTTTTTTTTTTAAATTGGCGACTAGAAAGTCATTACTACTAGAAGTTCGAAAGTTGAGTGAAAACCAGTATTTTTTAAAGTATTTTTTATAAAAGAACCAAATAGGATTAACTTTTTTAAGCACAAAATATTTTTGTCTTATTTTTACAAAGCTTTACAAGACTAGTTAGCTGCTGCTGATGTTATATCAGCAATACTAGCAGCCATTGTTGACTTTCGCTCAAAAAATGGACACTATTTTTTCGGATAAGGTAATTTAAAATTACTACTACGGAAAGACAAAACAACATACAATTATAATTTTAATGCATAAAAAAAGATAAAAGATTAATTTATTTACTAGTTGGGTACGAAAAATGTAAAAACATTTTTATATTCATATTTTAAAATTTTTCAAATTCGTTCTAGAATGAAAATAAACAAAAATCGCCTCGTGTTTATAACTGCTATTACTGCAGCTACTACAATGTTTTTCAAACTATAAATAGAAAACGCCTTTTTTTTCCGGATAGGGTCATGAAATATCAGGACTACCAAAAGAGAACACATATATACAATTATAATTTTAATGCATAAAAAAGTAAAATGATTGATTTACTTACTAATTGGGCGACGGAAATGTATTTTTCAAAAATGTTCGACCGACGGCGAGTTGAAGTCTTATTTTTAAAATTTCAAAAAAATGAATGAGCCGAATTACTTCGTACACCGACAAACATTAAAAGTGATACTTTACCTGATTAGTCTCCAAATTTTAGGACGAAATTCCACATACAGCAATGGTACGAGACTTTTAAACGAAGGGGTGGTTAAAAAAAAATTGACGTAAATTGCCGAAAATAGCGTTAACATTTTTTTGCCTTTATTTGCTCAAAACTCTTAAAAATATATAATGTATATTATTATTCATGAATGCACCTGAAAGGATATTCATTTCCTAACAAAATGATGGTATTTTGAGCACTTAAAGTGCTTTAGTTTTTAAGATATGACTATTTTAATAGAACTACCCTCAAATCTGCGATTATCCAAACAGTTTTCTGGTCGATGTGTATTGCTAATGTAACCATCATCTCTTCGTCGCACCAAGCTCATTGACAAACTATGGATTTAGCCTGCAATATAAACAGCTGATGTGCTGACTGTAATATCACATAGGATAAGTGAATATATTAGGGGGGGGGCTTCATTTCTAGAGCAATAGCTCTTGGCATATCAAATGCCTTTGATAGAGTTTGGCATAAAGGTTACTTCATAAGCTATGGAATATCTGGAAATGCCTTCTCAACCATCAAATCCTTTCTCTCTGATAAGGTTCATAAAATTAGTCATTGATGTGTAGAAGTCTAAAGTGCATAGTATTAATGTCGGCGTGCCTCAAGAATCCATTCTGGACCCACCCCTCTGCCTGATCTTCATCAATGATCTCCCAAATCACATTCTAAGATCATTCGTCAACATTTATGCAGATGACACAACCATCTATGACAACACTTCGAAAAGCATTAATGATCAACATCGTTCTGATTCTCTCTCTTCTGACATGAAGTACGTCGTGCCATGGGAGGAAAAAAGGTGTGTGGTGGTTACCTTTTAATACGTCTTCTCTCCTTTCACCACAAATGTTTCGATCCTCACTTTGCCCCAATTGAAATTAATGGCGTTCTCCTTGAGGAAGCCCCCTGAGTTAATAAACTTCGAGGACTGACTTTCACCTCAGACCTGAAATGGAACACTTACATAAAATCCTTTGCTAAAGTCGCTAGAAAAATGGTTGGATCATTTTACTGATCTAGAAAGTATCTCACTCCTGACGCAATCCTCTACCTGTACAAGAGTCAAATATGTCCTAAGATGGAGTACTATTGCCACATCTGGGGAGGTGCCACTCAGAGCATCTTTTCCTGCCTTGACACGGTACAAACCCAACTTTAAAATCTAGCGGAGGATGTCCCTTTCTCTTCCCTATAGCCTTTTTCTCACAGAAGAGTGGTTGCTAGTCTTTCTCTACTCTATCGTTATTTTCATGGTTCCCCCCCTGTAAAACATTCACAAGGACTCATCTAGCTACAGCCACTGTAAATAATTTTCCTTTATGTGTACCTAAAACTAAATGGAACTTCCATGAGCAAAGTTTCTTTCCAAGACTTATCCGTTTGTAGAACTAAATATTTCAATCAATCAACAAAGTTCGTTTTAATTATTTTAAACTTTTAAACTGCATTGTCGCAAGAACTTGAAGTGTAAAACTTTTTATGAAAATGACTGGATTCAGCATTAAATGACCAGAAAATGGTTGGTGTGTCGTCAACAAAATAAGTAAACTATAAGCGTTATTTAATTTCTTACAATATCGTTGGTCAGTTGATTTCTTTGTACTTTCAACCTAATTTCACATATCCGTTTATATTTCTTTCAAAATGTCTGTTTTTTTTTTATTTGAAAATGATCAATTGCAGCTCTTGTACTATTTCAATTAGTTAAATTGCCGCTAATAAGTTTGAGACCTGGAATCGGCTACCAGGTCACTGTAGGATTTGGAAGTAGACGACAAGAGAAGATTGTCGCTTCCAAGTGTCAGTTGGTTCAAATTTTCAGAACATACCTGTAATTATCAACTCTCACCTTTTTGTTGCTATGCTTATGTCCAGGAAATGTTTATCGACGTTTTTCTCAATCACTTTCCATTCATCCCCACTCTCTTTCTCTTTTTCTTTCTCTCTGGAATGCTAGTCTGTGTCTGTTCGTTGTGCTTGTATCAAAATTGACCACTGAATGAAGCTTATTTATATTTCGATACTATCAGAAAATGTTGATTATGTATTGCCTGCTACACTGTCTCCATATATATATATATATATATATATATATATATATATATATATATATATAATTACACACTCACTATTTCATGTATATTCATCTATAATATATTACATAAATTTACTTCAGCAGTGCTTAACATGTGAATAGAGCTTAGTAGTATGAAAATAATGAGGATAGTAATATGAGAAATAATGTGACCGATGATTTTTTTTTTTTAGTTTATCACATGTCAGTAAGGTCACCTTTTCTTCATTTGGCCCATTTAAAATGGGGTCCTGTGAAAACAAAGGGAGTGACACCCATTGGCTGATCGAAATAAATAGGTAGGGAGGGGTGTAATAAAACCAACTAATCTGATTGGTTATTAAAGGTGACTGTTAAATATAAATCAATGCAAATTAGCCTGATGAGTTTCTCCAATAATAAAACAAACGTTTCTGTGTAGCTTATTTGCCGTAAGTATATTTTCATTCTCTCTCTCTCTCTTATATTATAACATCTATTTTGTCTATTCATCATTTTCAATCCTCTTATAATATTATTCATAATTCAACTAACAATCCAGCTCATTAACCCTAATCCTCAAGTGGTTTTTGCCCTTGATAAGTGGTTACTCATGAGAAAAAATGTATAAAAAAGATGGATGAAGTTTCGAAACCTTTTGATGATGTCTGAATGTACATTATAAAAAGCACTACAAATTGATGTCAGGGAAATAAAATGCACTTAGCATTACTGCTGTTTCATGGCATTTAGCAATCGTCAGGATATTTGGATAGAATCTAACGATTATAGACTTGTATGAAACTGCACTAATACTATGTCTATTTTGTATTTCCTCCATCCATTTGTAGCAATCGTCAGGATATTCGGATAGCATCTAACGATTATAGACTTGTATGAAACTGCACTAATACTATGTCTATTTTGTATTTCCTCCATCCATTTGTAGCAATCGTCAGGATATTCGGATAGCATCTAACGATTATAGACTTGTATGAAACTGCACTAATACTATGTCTATTTTGTATTTCCTCCATCCATTTGTAGCAATCGTCAGGATATTCGGATAGCATCTAACGATTATAGACTTGTATGAAACTGCACTAACACTATGTCTATTTTGTATTTCCTCCATCCATTTGTAGCAATCGTCAGGATATTCGGATAGCATCTAACGATTATAGACTTGTATGAAACTGCATTAATACTGTCTATTTTGTATTTCCTCCATCCATTTGTAGCAATCGTCAGGATATTCGGATAGCATCTAATGATTATAGACTTGTATGAAACTGCACTAACACTATGTCTATTTTGTATTTCCTCCATCCATTTGTAGCAATCGTCAGGATATTCGGATAGCATCTAACGATTATAGACTTGTATGAAACTGCACTAACACTATGTCTATTTTGTATTTCCTCCATCCATTTGTAGCAATCGTCAGGATATTCGGATAGCATCTAACGATTATAGACTTGTATGAAACTGCACTAACACTATGTCTATTTTGTATTTCCTCCATCCATTTGTAGCAATCGTCAGGATATTCGGATAGCATCTAACGATTATAGACTTGTATGAAACTGCACTAACACTATGTCTATTTTGTATTTCCTCCATCCATTTGTAGCAATCGTCAGGATATTCGGATAGCATCTAACGATTATAGACTTGTATGAAACTGCACTAATACTATGTCTATTTTGTATTTCCTCCATCCATTTGTAGCAATCGTCAGGATATTTGGATAGCATCTAACGATTATAGACTTGTATGAAACTGCACTAATACTATGTCTATTTTGTATTTCCTCCATCCATTTGTAGCAATCGTCAGGATATTCGGGATAGCATCTAACGATTATAGACTTGTATGAAACTGCACTAATACTATGTCTATTTTGTATTTCCTCCATCCATTTGTAGCAATCGTCAGGATATTTGGATAGCATCTAACGATTATAGACTTGTATGAAACTGCACTAATACTATGTCTATTTTGTATTTCCTCCATCCATTTGTAGCAATCGTCAGGATATTTGGATAGCATCTAACGATTATAGACTTGTATGAAACTGCACTAATACTATGTCTATTTTGTATTTCCTCCATCCATTTGTAGCAATCGTCAGGATATTCGGATAGCATCTAACGATTATAGACTTGTATGAAACTGCACTAATACTATGTCTATTTTGTATTTCCTCCATCCATTTGTAGCAATCGTCAGGATATTTGGATAGCATCTAACGATTATAGACTTGTATGAAACTGCACTAATACTATGTCTATTTTGTATTTCCTCCATCCATTTGTAGCAATCGTCAGGATATTCGGATAGCATCTAACGATTATAGACTTGTATGAAACTGCACTAATACTATGTCTATTTTGTATTTCCTCCATCCATTTGTAGCAATCGTCAGGATATTCGGATAGCATCTAACGATTATAGACTTGTATGAAACTGCACTAATACTATGTCTATTTTGTATTTCCTCCATCCATTTGTAGCAATCGTCAGGATATTCGGATAGCATCTAACGATTATAGACTTGTATGAAACTGCACTAATACTATGTCTATTTTGTATTTCCTCCATCCATTTGTAGCAATCGTCAGGATATTCGGATAGCATCTAACGATTATAGACTTGTATGAAACTGCACTAATACTATGTCTATTTTGTATTTCCTCCATCCATTTGTAGCAATCGTCAGGATATTCGGATAGCATCTAACGATTATAGACTTGTATGAAACTGCACTAACACTATGTCTATTTTGTATTTCCTCCATCCATTTGTAGCAATCGTCAGGATATTCGGATAGCATCTAACGATTATAGACTTGTATGAAACTGCACTAACACTATGTCTATTTTGTATTTCCTCCATCCATTTGTAGCAATCGTCAGGATATTCGGATAGCATCTAACGATTATAGACTTGTATGAAACTGCACTAACACTATGTCTATTTTGTATTTCCTCCATCCATTTGTAGCAATCGTCAGGATATTCGGATAGCATCTAACGATTATAGACTTGTATGAAACTGCACTAATACTATGTCTATTTTGTATTTCCTCCATCCATTTGTAGCAATCGTCAGGATATTTGGATAGCATCTAACGATTATAGACTTGTATGAAACTGCACTAATACTATGTCTATTTTGTATTTCCTCCATCCATTTGTAGCAATCGTCAGGATATTCGGATAGCATCTAACGATTATAGACTTGTATGAAACTGCACTAATACTATGTCTATTTTGTATTTCCTCCATCCATTTGTAGCAATCGTCAGGATATTTGGATAGCATCTAACGATTATAGACTTGTATGAAACTGCACTAATACTATGTCTATTTTGTATTTCCTCCATCCATTTGTAGCAATCGTCAGGATATTCGGATAGCATCTAACGATTATAGACTTGTATGAAACTGCACTAACACTATGTCTATTTTGTATTTCCTCCATCCATTTTGTAGCAATCGTCAGGATATTCGGATAGCATCTAACGATTATAGACTTGTATGAAACTGCACTAATACTATGTCTATTTTGTATTTCCTCCATCCATTTGTAGCAATCGTCAGGATATTTGGATAGCATCTAACGATTATAGACTTGTATGAATCTGCACTAATACTATGTCTATTTTGTATTTCCTCCATCCATTTGTAGCAATCGTCAGGATATTTGGATAGCATCTAACGATT
Organism: Sepiola atlantica; assembly: GCA_963556195.1. Lineage (NCBI taxonomy): Eukaryota > Metazoa > Mollusca > Cephalopoda > Sepiida > Sepiolidae > Sepiola > Sepiola atlantica. The sequence continues at coordinate 9,693,192 of OY744539.1, read as the reverse complement.
ATAGACTTGTATGAAACTGCACTAATACTATGTCTATTTTGTATTTCCTCCATCCATTTGTAGCAATCGTCAGGATATTCGGATAGCATCTAACGATTATAGACTTGTATGAAACTGCACTAATACTATGTCTATTTTGTATTTCCTCCATCCATTTGTAGCAATCGTCAGGATATTTGGATAGCATCTAACGATTATAGACTTGTATGAAACTGCACTAATACTATGTCTATTTTGTATTTCCTCCATCCATTTGTAGCAATCGTCAGGATATTTGGATAGCATCTAACGATTATAGACTTGTATGAAACTGCACTAATACTATGTCTATTTTGTATTTCCTCCATCCATTTGTAGCAATCGTCAGGATATTCGGATAGCATCTAACGATTATAGACTTGTATGAAACTGCACTAATACTATGTCTATTTTGTATTTCCTCCATCCATTTGTAGCAATCGTCAGGATATTTGGATAGCATCTAACGATTATAGACTTGTATGAAACTGCACTAATACTATGTCTATTTTGTATTTCCTCCATCCATTTGTAGCAATCGTCAGGATATTCGGATAGCATCTAACGATTATAGACTTGTATGAAACTGCACTAATACTATGTCTATTTTGTATTTCCTCCATCCATTTGTAGCAATCGTCAGGATATTTGGATAGCATCTAACGATTATAGACTTGTATGAAACTGCACTAATACTATGTCTATTTTGTATTTCCTCCATCCATTTGTAGCAATCGTCAGGATATTTGGATAGCATCTAACGATTATAGACTTGTATGAAACTGCACTAATACTATGTCTATTTTGTATTTCCTCCATCCATTTGTAGCAATCGTCAGGATATTTGGATAGCATCTAACGATTATAGACTTGTATGAAACTGCACTAATACTATGTCTATTTTGTATTTCCTCCATCCATTTGTAGCAATCGTCAGGATATTCGGATAGCATCTAACGATTATAGACTTGTATGAAACTGCACTAATACTATGTCTATTTTGTATTTCCTCCATCCATTTGTAGCAATCGTCAGGATATTCGGATAGCATCTAACGATTATAGACTTGTATGAAACTGCACTAATACTATGTCTATTTTGTATTTCCTCCATCCATTTGTAGCAATCGTCAGGATATTCGGATAGCATCTAACGATTATAGACTTGTATGAAACTGCACTAATACTATGTCTATTTTGTATTTCCTCCATCCATTTGTAGCAATCGTCAGGATATTCGGATAGCATCTAACGATTATAGACTTGTATGAAACTGCACTAATACTATGTCTATTTTGTATTTCCTCCATCCATTTGTAGCAATCGTCAGGATATTCGGATAGCATCTAACGATTATAGACTTGTATGAAACTGCACTAATACTATGTCTATTTTGTATTTCCTCCATCCATTTGTAGCAATCGTCAGGATATTCGGATAGCATCTAACGATTATAGACTTGTATGAAACTGCACTAATACTATGTCTATTTTGTATTTCCTCCATCCATTTGTAGCAATCGTCAGGATATTTGGATAGCATCTAACGATTATAGACTTGTATGAAACTGCACTAATACTATGTCTATTTTGTATTTCCTCCATCCATTTGTAGCAATCGTCAGGATATTCGGATAGCATCTAACGATTATAGACTTGTATGAAACTGCACTAATACTATGTCTATTTTGTATTTCCTCCATCCATTTGTAGCAATCGTCAGGATATTTGGATAGCATCTAACGATTATAGACTTGTATGAAACTGCACTAATACTATGTCTATTTTGTATTTCCTCCATCCATTTGTAGCAATCGTCAGGATATTCGGATAGCATCTAACGATTATAGACTTGTATGAAAACTGCACTAATACTATGTCTATTTTGTATTTCCTCCATCCATTTGTAGCAATCGTCAGGATATTTGGATAGCATCTAACGATTATAGACTTGTATGAAACTGCACTAATACTATGTCTATTTTGTATTTCCTCCATCCATTTGTAGCAATCGTCAGGATATTCGGATAGCATCTAACGATTATAGACTTGTATGAAACTGCACTAATACTATGTCTATTTTGTATTTCCTCCATCCATTTGTAGCAATCGTCAGGATATTTCGGATAGCATCTAACGATTATAGACTTGTATGAAACTGCACTAATACTATGTCTATTTTGTATTTCCTCCATCCATTTGTAGCAATCGTCAGGATATTTGGATAGCATCTAACGATTATAGACTTGTATGAAACTGCACTAATACTATGTCTATTTTGTATTTCCTCCATCCATTTGTAGCAATCGTCAGGATATTCGGATAGCATCTAACGATTATAGACTTGTATGAAACTGCACTAATACTATGTCTATTTTGTATTTCCTCCATCCATTTGTAGCAATCGTCAGGATATTCGGATAGCATCTAACGATTATAGACTTGTATGAAACTGCACTAATACTATGTCTATTTTGTATTTCCTCCATCCATTTGTAGCAATCGTCAGGATATTCGGATAGCATCTAACGATTATAGACTTGTATGAAACTGCACTAATACTATGTCTATTTTGTATTTCCTCCATCCATTTGTAGCAATCGTCAGGATATTCGGATAGCATCTAACGATTATAGACTTGTATGAAACTGCACTAATACTATGTCTATTTTGTATTTCCTCCATCCATTTGTAGCAATCGTCAGGATATTCGGATAGCATCTAACGATTATAGACTTGTATGAAACTGCCACTAATACTATGTCTATTTTTGTATTTCCTCCATCCATTTGTAGCAATCGTCAGGATATTCGGATAGCATCTAACGATTATAGACTTGTATGAAACTGCACTAATACTATGTCTATTTTGTATTTCCTCCATCCATTTGTAGCAATCGTCAGGATATTCGGATAGCATCTAACGATTATAGACTTGTATGAAACTGCACTAACACTATGTCTATTTTGTATTTCCTCCATCCATTTGTAGCAATCGTCAGGATATTCGGATAGCATCTAACGATTATAGACTTGTATGAAACTGCACTAATACTATGTCTATTTTGTATTTCCTCCATCCATTTGTAGCAATCGTCAGGATATTCGGATAGCATCTAACGATTATAGACTTGTATGAAACTGCACTAATACTATGTCTATTTTGTATTTCCTCCATCCATTTGTAGCAATCGTCAGGATATTCGGATAGCATCTAACGATTATAGACTTGTATGAAACTGCACTAATACTATGTCTATTTTGTATTTCCTCCATCCATTTGTAGCAATCGTCAGGATATTCGGATAGCATCTAACGATTATAGACTTGTATGAAACTGCACTAATACTATGTCTATTTTGTATTTCCTCCATCCATTTGTAGCAATCGTCAGGATATTCGGATAGCATCTAACGATTATAGACTTGTATGAAACTTGCACTAATACTATGTTCTATTTTTGATTTCCTCCATCCATTTGTAGCAATCGTCAGGATATTCGGATAGCATCTAACGATTATAGACTTGTATGAAACTGCACTAATACTATGTCTATTTTGTATTTCCTCCATCCATTTGTAGCAATCGTCAGGATATTTGGATAGCATCTAACGATTATAGACTTGTATGAAACTGCACTAATACTATGTCTATTTTGTATTTCCTCCATCCATTTGTAGCAATCGTCAGGATATTCGGATAGCATCTAACGATTATAGACTTGTATGAAACTGCACTAATACTATGTCTATTTTGTATTTCCTCCATCCATTTGTAGCAATCGTCAGGATATTCGGATAGCATCTAACGATTATAGACTTGTATGAAACTGCACTAATACTATGTCTATTTTGTATTTCCTCCATCCATTTGTAGCAATCGTCAGGATATTTGGATAGCATCTAACGATTATAGACTTGTATGAAACTGCACTAATACTATGTCTATTTTGTATTTCCTCCATCCATTTGTAGCAATCGTCAGGATATTCGGATAGCATCTAACGATTATAGACTTGTATGAAACTGCACTAATACTATGTCTATTTTGTATTTCCTCCATCCATTTGTAGCAATCGTCAGGATATTTGGATAGCATCTAACGATTATAGACTTGTATGAAACTGCACTAATACTATGTCTATTTTGTATTTCCTCCATCCATTTGTAGCAATCGTCAGGATATTCGGATAGCATCTAACGATTATAGACTTGTATGAAACTGCACTAATACTATGTCTATTTTGTATTTCCTCCATCCATTTGTAGCAATCGTCAGGATATTCGGATAGCATCTAACGATTATAGACTTGTATGAAACTGCACTAATACTATGTCTATTTTGTATTTCCTCCATCCATTTGTAGCAATCGTCAGGATATTTCGGATAGCATCTAACGATTATAGACTTGTATGAAACTGCACTAATACTATGTCTATTTTGTATTTCCTCCATCCATTTGTAGCAATCGTCAGGATATTCGGATAGCATCTAACGATTATAGACTTGTATGAAACTGCACTAATACTATGTCTATTTTGTATTTCCTCCATCCATTTGTAGCAATCGTCAGGATATTCGGATAGCATCTAACGATTATAGACTTGTATGAAACTGCACTAATACTATGTCTATTTTGTATTTCCTCCATCCATTTGTAGCAATCGTCAGGATATTCGGATAGCATCTAACGATTATAGACTTGTATGAAACTGCACTAATACTATGTCTATTTTGTATTTCCTCCATCCATTTGTAGCAATCGTCAGGATATTTGGATAGCATCTAACGATTATAGACTTGTATGAAACTGCACTAATACTATGTCTATTTTGTATTTCCTCCATCCATTTGTAGCAATCGTCAGGATATTCGGATAGCATCTAACGATTATAGACTTGTATGAAACTGCACTAACACTATGTCTATTTTGTATTTCCTCCATCCATTTGTAGCAATCGTCAGGATATTCGGATAGCATCTAACGATTATAGACTTGTATGAAACTGCACTAATACTATGTCTATTTTGTATTCTCCTCCATCCATTTGTAGCAATCGTCAGGATATTCGGATAGCATCTAACGATTATAGACTTGTATGAAACTGCACTAATACTATGTCTATTTTGTATTTCCTCCATCCATTTGTAGCAATCGTCAGGATATTCGGATAGCATCTAACGATTATAGACTTGTATGAAACTGCACTAATACTATGTCTATTTTGTATTTCCTCCATCCATTTGTAGCAAATCGTCAGGATATTCGGATAGCCATCTAACGATTATAGACTTGTATGAAACTGCACTAATACTATGTCTATTTTGTATTTCCTCCATCCATTTGTAGCAATCGTCAGGATATTCTGGATAGCATCTAACGATTATAGACTTGTATGAAACTGCACTAATACTATGTCTATTTTGTATTTCCTCCATCCATTTGTAGCAATCGTCAGGATATTTGGATAGCATCTAACGATTATAGACTTGTATGAAACTGCACTAATACTATGTCTATTTTGTATTTCCTCCATCCATTTGTAGCAATCGTCAGGATATTCGGATAGCATCTAACGATTATAGACTTGTATGAAACTGCACTAATACTATGTCTATTTTTGTATTTCTCTCTCCATCCATTTGTAGGCAATCGTCAGGATATTCGGGA
>OY744539.1:9447831-9682831 GCA_963556195.1 Sepiola atlantica | reverse complement strand
GATGCACACATATATGTGTGTATGTATAGATGCACACATATGTGTGTGTATGTATAGATGCACACATATGTGTGTGTATGTATAGATGCACACATATATGTGTGTATGTATAGATGCACACATATATGTGTGTATGTATAGATGCACACATATATGTGTGTATGTATAGATGCACACATATATGTGTGTATGTATAGATGCACACATATATGTATGTGTATGTATAGATGCACACATATATGTATGTGTATGTATAGATGCACACATATGTATGTGTATGTATAGATGCATATGTATGTGTATGTATAGATGCACACATATATGTATAGATGCACACATATATGTATGTGTATGTATAAATGCACACACATATGTGTATGTATAGATGCACACACATATGTGTATGTATAGATGCACACACATATATATATGTGTATGTTTAGATGCACGCACATATATGTATGTGTATGTATAGATGCACACACATATATGTATGTGTATGTATAGATGCACACACATATATGTATGTGTATGTATAGATGCACACACATATATGTATGTGTATGTATAGATGCACACATATATGTATGTGTATGTATAGATGCACACATATATGTATGTGTATGTATAGATGTACACATATATGTATGTATATATATATGTGTTTATACACGCACACACATTTATATATACTAAATATACCCATGACCTGTTAAGTCACAACCAATATCACTTTTTATTCTACTTTGATTTCATTCATAAACTCTAACATATCTATGAAGACATTCTTTTTGCATAACCAAAGATAATAACACTACGGCATTTCATGTTCATAAGTGTGTTAGCACCTTTCACGCACCTTTTTTTTTAAATGTGATCGTACAATCAGCAAAGATGGGGATTGGTGATTAATCTGATGTTGCTAAGGTAAAAAAATTCCGACGTTACCCATTTTAAAATGATTAGTTCCAAAATCAACTTGTCCTGTCGACTAAAGCAGTACAATTTTAAATAAATACATTTCAAAAAGTTACATCTGTTTTGTTTATTTGAAGAATATTGAACTGACATTTATTTTTACGCTAAGAAAACGATATTTAGTCTTAAAAAGAATTAAATTGGTACCATTTTAAATAAAAAAAAAATGTTTTTATTATTAAAAGAATATTTAGCTAACAATGACAATTATGTTTATGAACGAAAGTGTCATTGTTTTTGTTTTATTTTCTTCTTTAATAGTATTGATCCGGGCAGACATTTATTATTTCAATTGGAATATTATTATTAACAGTAAATTAAACGGATTGATGTAGAAAGAACAGTGGGGAATAACTCATATTTTTAAGTGAAAAATATAATAAGTGTTGTCTCACTGACAACTAAAATTTTATTTCTTTTTCTGTATAAGTTTAAGAAAATATGCAAACAAAAATTAAAAACTAAAATGACTTTACTGCATCCCGGGCAACACCGAGTCGGGACAGCTAGTGATCTAATAAATTTTTTTTACCCTCCATGCACACGGTTTTAGTTGGATAAACACCTGCCAAAAACATCTTGACTCCTCAATATGGGCATCCATTATTTGGAGGGTATGTGGGTTGAAGGTAATTGAAAATTCTGATCAAAATCCTTCTAAATTTATCTATTCTTGTTTTCTTGAGTAGGTTTACTGAGTGAATTGGATGCCATTTTAGCTGGCATGCCCTTGTGGAAAAAAGGGGGATCGGAGGAGAGAAGATGAAAGGGTGGGATAGGTCCGGGAGGAGGGTGGAGGTTAAAGAAAACTATTGTCTTCTCCTCCCTCTCCACCCCCTTAGTCCTCCCTCTCCACTTCCTATTCACCTCCATGTCCACCATTGTCATGTGATCTATTCTAAAATGGTTACCACCATCAACCAGACATTTTAGAAACAACAATTAATATATTTCTGTTCAGAGCTAAACTTATTGACTTTTTATCCTTTTTTTACTTTTATTTATATATATTTATACATATATATATAAAAGATTTTTTTTTCATTTTGTTCCTTCTGGATATTGATATAAAAAAAAAAATGTATATATCTCAAAACTAATGTCTGTATTGGGAGAAGACTACACAGGATGATATTTTGGCCTTTGCCTGAATTGATACAAGATAATTATCTATGAGATATATATATATATATACATATATATATATATATAAATTGGTACTTGTATTGTTGTTTCTGAGATGTTTAATCCAATGTAACTCCAGTGTTTTAAGTAGAGCCATATTATAGTATTTTTTAAAATTTATTGAAATATTATTAGCTTCACATGTGCATACATGTTTCAACTGCGATTTATTCAAAATCCAGCTTCTCCGAGCCATTTTTATCAGTTTTTAAAATGGCACGAAAGAGTTGGATTTTGAATAAAATCGCAGCTGAAAGATGTATAGCCAATAATGTTTGTATAAATAAAAAAATTCATACTGTATATATATATATACACATATATATACACACTAGCGTATTCACCCAGCATTGCCAGTGGGGCAATATATTGCCAGTCAGAAGGTATTAAGGAAAAATAATTTCAAATTTTGTCATGTTTACAAATTTTCGACATGAAAGACAAGGTAAAAATAATATTTGCAATATGAGGTCAAGTAATAAAAACAAACTGTTAGCACGATGTTGTTACTAAAAGAAACAACAGAAAACTGTCGTTTTTATTTAAAATAAAAAAAGTGAATTATTTTATATCTTAAAAATACCAACAACAAAAATTATTCAAATATTTATAGCTATTTTCAAATACGTTCTGCATTGAGATATTCTTTGTTTAATTTTTATTTTTTGTCTTTGTACTTCTATATCATTCATAAGGATAATGTAGACATAATTATGAAAAAAAAAATTGGTGTTGTGCATAAAAAGGCACCTGTGAAATATGACAGCAAAATTTGAAGTACTTACTTGGTATTGAAAAATATTACCGTACACCGAAAATTACGGAAAATGATCAAGTAGATGTTGAATAAAAAAAATTTAATTAATTTTGTGATTTCATGCTGTTGGCGCCAAGGGAAGACAATCAGTGAGTCTTGAGTCATTAACTAAGACAAAAATCTGATAATGGCGGGTTTCTCTGAACTACGATGCATAGTTGAATTTCATAAATAAAAATAAAAATACTCTATAATTTTTCATAATTTTTGGTGTAAACTAATATTTTTCAATACCAAGTAAGTACGTCCTAAAGTTTTGCTGTCATTTTATTTTAACCGCCATATTTCACAGATACCGAAGAATGTCTTAACTGATATGAATTTTCGAATGAAATCTAAGTTGAATAAATATTGATAGTGGTTGTAACCCAATGGTTTGCGAGTATGTCTAATATTTATATATATTTGGTGACCTTTGTTGTTTTCAGTTGACATGAGATCATTGATTACAATAAGAGATGCCCAGAGAATTATAATAAACTAGTAGAACTCATGGAAATTCCATGTTTGCTTTCTTCATTCATCCGCATAATTTACTTTTAATGAGATTTCTTTTGAAATAATACATTTATGTAAGGTTTAATAATATTAAGCAAAAATTGTCTCTTTCTTCTCCTGTAAAAATAATTGCCATTGTCCATTATATATTTATATAAATGAAACAAATATGTCACTTTATTTATTTAAAATTGTAACAATTTATATCTTTTTAAAACGATAGATATTCTCTTCTTACCGTAAAAATAATTGTCAGCTAAATATTTTCTTTTAGATAAATAAAACAGGTTTTACCCTTTCTATTTAATTTATTTATTATTACAATTTAAATTTTCAAAATAAATATTCTCTTTTTTCTTACCGTAAAAATAATTGTCAGTTAAATAAAACGACTGTCAATTTAAAAAAATTACTCATTTTTGCATTCCATTTTCGTCAGTCGAGCGATGCCATCTTTTAAAAAAGGGAGATGGGTGATAACGTACGTATTAACATAAAATGTCCTTACATATTATTATATGGATAAATAAATTGATGGTTGCAAAATACCAAAAACAATGAAGTTTTTTTTTTTTTTTTAGATTTATAAGATTTTAAGTTGAATGGATTGCAAATGGTTACCAACTTAGTCTATGAAATCAACACCGTCTTTGTATCTGGGCGAGTCTATGATTTAGAAAATAGGGAGTAACAGGTTATAACGGTCATACTAATGCGGGAACAAGGCTATTAATAATATAGATGGTCTGTATATACTTATATCTGTGTGCGTACACGTTTATGGATTTTCACCTCAACATGATCTCTTGTCATCTGACTAACTTCAAAAAGATGAAGAATTCTGCCTTAGGTTGAACCATCAAAGAATCTCATGAACGCCATCACTGAACATCCTTGGCTTTATATGAAATGAAAACAGCATTTCATCTTATAAACGATTCGTATCAAACATAAACCACATAGAGATGATGATGATGATAACCAGTCTCAGACAAAACCTGTGATTCCGGCTCCTCTAGTACCCCCTCCCCCGACTCCTTTTTTTTCTTCTTTTCATTAACTAATGAGTTACCACTGATCAAGGCAAATAGCCACTTGGATAAGGGTTACTGAGATGGATAGATCGATTGTCAGTTAAATGATGAAATGTTTCTTGACATTGGATTAGAAGATTGTTTGTAGACCTCAGGGAAGCAATCTTGTGGCAACGTGTTCCACCGATGGGAAGTTCTTGAAAAGAAGCCCCTTTATGTGATTAAGCGATTATGATCTACAAATCTCATAAAACTTATGCAAATGCTCCTAACTTGAGTTGGCCTACATCATCATCTTCGGTTTAATGTCTGTTTTACATGTTGGCATGTGTTGGACGACTTTTAGAAATTGACTTCCAAACTATTCCATCTCTAACCAGATCTTTATCTATCCTTCTTTCTCTCAAGTCCATTATCACTTCCTCCCATGTCTTCCTTGACCTTTCCCTGTGAACTGACCCTGCTACCTTTTTACATCTACTAGCCCCAAAACTCTCATCCATTATTTCAACGTGATCATATCAATAGTCTCCTGTTTTATCACACATTTCACTATACTGTCCGGATTTTATCTTCCTCTGCGGTCATCAGATCTAAGCCTGAGGTTTAATAAGAGATTTATATTAAAGAATAAACTAGGATCATATACTATTGGTGTCTTGTATAGTTTTATCAACTCTGACCCCAGTGACCCCTTAATTGACTCCAACTCAACAGCCCTGATGAAATATAAAAGAAAACTTTTTCTTTTCCTTATACAAGTGGAAATTTAAAATCAAAATTGTCCACTAAAATTATCATGGAGGCTTATACAGAAATCATCATCATCATCATCATAACAGTTTAACATCTGTTTTACATGCTAGCATGTGTTGGACGGCTTTCAGAAATTGACTTCCAAACTAACCAGGTCTTTATTTATCCCTCTTTCTCTCAAATCAATTCTTATCACTTCCTTTTGTTCCTTGACCTATCCCTGTCAACTGACCCTGCTACTTCAACTGTTCTACATTTACTAACTCAAGCACTCTCATCCTGTACGTCTCTTTATTTTTATTGATATAAGAAAAATAAAACTTCTATATAATAATCATAATATAGAAGTAAAAAAGACTTCTTTTTAGTTTTGCAAGAAGAATATCTTAACAAATATCTCACAGGTGATGCATTTTTTAATGAAATCGGAGAATAAATAGTGGTAGTTGTGACCTAATGTGTCACCTCTGCGTCTAGTAATGATATAGGTCTACTCAAGTTATGCGATATACACGTCACATTTACTTAATTACATAAAGATGAGTGAGTCGGAGGTATTAAAAATAGAGTAGTTGGAGTCTGGGGTTTTTTGTTCCGACTCCACAGTAGCCAGTATTTCACCACCTGAAAATCGAAGAGACACGATATCCAAAACAGAAAAAACTAAAAAGCAAATCAATGACGACTCGTACTTACTCCACGATCTCAAAGAAGTAAAGACTTTAAATCATGTGAAAGCTTTATTACAGTAGGTGAACTTGTAGATTGGAGGGATGATGGGGAAAATGATTGACAAGCCTCGATGAAAACCACTTTCCAATCATAAATAAATGGCAAACCTTAGTAGAAAAACTACTCGTCATCTGCCCCGTGGTCTCAACCAGCTCTCTCCAGCCCTCCTGGTTCTCTGCTTTTCTGTGAATTTTACTCAGCGCCAGCCCTGTCCACTCTTGGATGTTGTTCTCACACCTCTTTCTTTGTGCTTATCTTTTTTTCTCTCTGTACAGTTCCTTGCAGGATTCGCTTTGCAAAAACCTTCATCTTTTTCACAATGGTTAGTAAATTCTCATATGGCCCGAACGCTTGTATGAGTCCGTTCTTCACTTCCTCATTTGTAATGTGCTCCTTGTTTGGGATGTTGAGTATCTTTCGGAAGCATCTTATTCCTGTGGCCTGGATAACCCTAAATAATTGAGCAAGGCTAAAAGTGAGTAAAATTGAAGACCCCTGTCACCATAAAAAAATATCCTACGAGGGTTTCCCCTGCTGCCCCCTCAGTACTCTGCTGATAACTTAAAAAAAAAAACGGCAAATGATACTGCTCTTTTATAGATAAGACACGAATGACTATTGGGAAAGGTTTTTTTTTATTATATTTTTATATTAATGGATCACCACTTACCAAGGCCAAAGGCCACTCAAGGATAAGGGGTAGTGAGATTTTTAGTTGGATGATGGAACAGTACTATGAAAAGATAAAGAACTATAATTAATTCACAGGATGACTCGACAGATATTGGTTAATATCGGACTTGAAAACGACCATGTTGTAGTCACAATGGTTAAAAACTAGCAACGCGTGTTCAATTAACCGTATACAATAGATATTTTGAAATAGGTATTGTGTTTGGTAATAAATTTTGAAAAAAGGATTTATTTGTCAAAAACGGACATATTTCTGAAGAAATTAAATATCATTTTTCAGCTTTGCTATATTTCATACCAAGCCGAAGATCCGTCCTCAGTAACTAATCCGATGACCGAGGGACTGCCATAGCAGTAACCAGACCTTTCTTTGTTGGGATGAGGTATGGTCTAGCTCGGGTCTTGGAGGTATACTTCCTCTGGAGAGGGTTAGGCTAGCTTATTTCTTATTACCAGAGTTGCTCCTACTGAAGAATGCCGACTGGTCCGTTCATGACTATTTTTCTACCGCGTCTTTCTGCAGTGAAATAACAGTAAATAACCAGCCGCTATCTACTTTCTTTTTGCTCTCTTTCCTTCTATTTCTATTGTTATACTTTTATATTTTAAACCAAACCAGGGAAAGTAGAAAGTTGACCGTGGGGTTACTTTCGGCATTCTCGTAACTCTCGCTTCCCTTATTTTGTCCTGTAATCCTCACATTCCTCAAGTGATTTTTATGACAAAGGGTAAGAATTGCCGTTTTCTGGGTCGGAATCTATCCATCTAACACTTAGTGTTGGCTAGTTTTTTACTTTGAAGTAGTAGTAGTAGGTTTTTTTAATAGTTCCTTACATCAAGTGGTTTCATGCCTTGTCTGGAGCAATTTCCATTTAAACAAAAAAAAACAGAAAATATCTAAATGAATAACTGCGAAAGTTGGGCATATTCCTTGCACTAACAGTAATGTCAAAACGCACTATTTCAAGTTAATTCAACTTTACTATAGACGCACCATCTTATATACTGCTTATCTATATGCGATATCAGCCACACGGTTAACTAATTTGCATATTGGTTTTGAAAAAGAACATTTTATTAATTAACTATTTTTATTTTTTTTATTCAATGATTTTGTTATATTAAAATCAAAACATAGTTTTGTTTTGCAATATTATTTTATTGCAAATGAAAAGGCAAATTGATTTCTTTCTTAAGTTTATCTATATGAATAAATGAGAAAGATTTTATTTCATGTTTACAACAAAGTAATGAAATGTTTATTATTTTAAATTAATGTTTAAAGTAGCGAACTTTGCGAGGTGATATCGAACCAGCAAAGCCAGTGAGTGTATTATAATTTTTATTACAATCCAGCTCAGCCAGTCTGACATTGGCTTTATTGCTGTTGGGCTGATGTATGGTTCTGTTCAGTCCTAGGTCAACCCTCCCAGGCTTTACCTTCTCTCTAGGTAGGCGTTAGTTTATTGTTAATCACCTGAGACGCCCATACCAAGGAATGTAGACGGGGCTGCTCAGGCATTTTTTGTAGGCCAGAGTCCGCTTATCTGATCACACCTGACCTTGTGTCTAACTTCCATGGCAAAATAATATGAATACTTGAAAAAGTTTCGATGACCGCCCTACCCATCACCCACACATTTAAGTAATTTTGTGTGTGCAAGGGGGAGGGTTTAAACATCACAAGTATGGAAACATGAACGTCTTTAATGTGTATTTTTGACATAAAATAAAACAAATAGTGAAAGAAGAATGGTTCAACCGATAAATTTTTAGAAGTGGGAGAAAATATAAAGAGCCAACGATAATTTGAGGCCAGTGAGGTATAAATGTGTTAGGAGCCATTTTGTTTCCATATAAAATCCTCAGTCATGTATGAATATATGATTGAGAGAGGAGTGGGGCATCAGAACATCATCAGAAAAAAAGAGTTGGGTTGGGACACAATGGTTTTTTGGGTTTTTTTTTTTTTCGATATTTTGGTCAGCTCTGTCCTTAATTATCAGAAAGTAATAGTTAAAATCAGGCAGAGAATCCTACATTTTGTTTTGTAGGATTTTCTGCACAGTCGGAGAAATTTTTCTTCTGGTTTAATTATTTTTGACAAAGGGAAGTCTCTTTTCCTGAAATCTTAAATAGTGATTTTTAATCACCCGGACATCACACGAACAGCTAAAAACACTCTTGCTGTTATGTAAGATTTTGGAAAAAAGGAAAAATAAATAGTAAGTCATATTTCGTATTCGATTTATTTTTATTGTTTTTGTTCCTTACAACTTGCATCTTACCCGGAATTTGCATTGCCCACAGCCTTTCAAAAACTTACTACTATATATATATATATATGTAAAAACAAGATAACTTTAATACATGGAGAGAAAAAAAACGATATATATGCATTCAACATTAATAATAGAATGCAAGCCAAAAAACTCAAATTATATAGGCTTCCACAGCAAACTGTCTAATTTGGAAGTCCAGTTTATCTCCGACTCCTTCGTAGATCGTCTGCTTCCGATTGAATGCTCTCTCTCTCCTTTATTAAAGAGAAACCCCTTAAGTTTCCTTGCTTTTTAGCTTGGAAAACTGGATCGAAATGCATCTAGTGAAGAGTAGGATAGGCAGAGCATGACCGACGACACCCCCTCAACTTCTCACACTTTTGATGGCCTTGTACCTAATTTGTAAATTGTTTACCGTTTTTTGCAAATAAATAATTCAAAGTGTAGTATGTGTTCTGTACTCAGAGAAATCCTCAACTGGGATCAGTTTTTATTTTTGTACCATCCATAGTGCCCCATTTTTGGGAGCTGGATGTCTCTTACATTAAAAACCTTCCCAATGGGGAGGGGGGGGGGTAAATGAGAACATGCTTCTAAGTTTGTTTGATGCAATTTTATCCTAAGCAATATGCACAAAGTTTATGAAGAAAGTCATTAAATTTCTTACATGTGAATTCATAAGTAGCAGTCAATGGTCTTCAATTAATTAACCTCATAATTGAGTTAATAAGCTCAAAGAAGAGACTTGTTTTTTCTCAACACACCAATTATAATTACCAAAGATTGTATACACATAACGAGTCTTTAATTGTGAAGAATTCTCTTTTTCTTGTATACTTTGTTTTGATATTCGAGCTTTCTGGGCTCACAAGTGTTCTCTGTGAAATCAGAAGTTGGAATCATTTTTACAAACGAATTGTTTCCAACCAGAAACATTTGTAAGAGAAAATTTGGAATCTTTATTCTAAAGCTAAAACTAATTTAGGCAAACGGCCTTATCTATATATATATATATATATATATATATATATATGAAATTGACCACATCTTTGAAGCATCCATTTATATGAATATATAAAATTTGTAAAACCAGAACATGATACAATTTTAAAATGAATAAAATCATTTATTTATTTTTTTTAGGCTAAGACTATCAATGAATACATCATTCTCAGAGCAAGACTTTTCTTTCTTTTTTTTAAATTTTCATATACATGGATGCTTCAAAGATGTGATCAATTTTCTTATTCAAAACGCATCAAACCAGCATAGCACATCACTGGACTTTACTTCACTTTAAACTGGCGTCTTTAACAACTTGACGTATTTTTCTGGTTCTATGGTGCCCCCACCTGGGGGTTAATACCAACAAAATGAAGAAAAAGAAAAAGTCTTGCACTGAGAATGACGTATTAATCAAAAGTCTTAGTCTAAAAAAAAAAATAAAAAAATGATTTTATTCATTTTAAAATTGCATCATGTTTTGGTTTTCAAATGTTAATATAAAATGCGTGGGTATGTATATAAACGTTCGTTCACTCCAAACAAGGCATATTGCCACTACTATGATAGGAGTCAGATTTATAGGGGGTAACCTGGGTAGCAAGATATTTGTTCACAATACATTTAACTTTTTTCAAGTTGCTATGGTTGGGGAAACAGAGCGGGGGGGGGGGGCAAAAGCAAGCGGTTTGAGAAAAATAAACTGAGTAGAAAATCTTCTGGCATCTAGTGAAGGGGTGGGATTTTAAAAAAATAGTTTTGAAAGTTAAATTTTATTATGGTATCGGTTTGGTCATTAAATTAATTGAACCAAATATTTATAAAAAATTATAACTAATTGTTAACATAATGTTTTAATCTCTATTTAAAAAATGATTGGATGTAAAAAGCTTCCAAACTTTTCAATCGTTTAATACATAAAAATTTGAAAAGAATTTTTAAGACAGACATTACTTTGAAATTTGTTTTAAATTTTCAAAGATCACAATTTAATTCATTTTTTCCTTTTTTTTTTTTCAACTATTAAGATTCAAATGGCTGACATGTTTATGAAGAAACTGAAATGCATTCTGGTCAATTTAATTATTTTAAGATAACAAAAATGTCTTGCATTTTTTTATTTCAATAAATAGTCGATTAATAGTAAATAATGAACTTAATTCATTGAGTGTATATCAAATTAAGGCAAAGAAGGAAAAAAAATCTTTTACTGATATTAAGAAGGAAACATTCAAATGCTGATTAATTGAACATAAAAAAATCAATTGTTTTTAAATTACTAATTTCTAATAAAAGGACAATAGAAAAATAAATCTATATCTTTTTTTTCTTTATTCTATATAATAAAGCGAAGCTGGTCTATTTCTTGACTTTTGTCATCAATAACTCTGAATCTGATACATCAATATTTTATTCTGATTCACCAATTTGTTTTTTATCGTTGCCCCATGTTTGTAATAAAAAAAAAAATGTATTTTGATTTAGGAAGATTGTTAATGTGGAGGAATTTTTCACTACTGACCTAAACAGCACCGTTAACTTATGGAATTAATAAAAAGAAGATCTTGCATTTCTCTATTTGTTTAAAATATTAAACTATTTCTTAATTAAAATAATTTAGTGTATATATATATATATATATATATATATATATATATATATATATGACACAATTTGCTGATTTGGATGTTATAAAAATCAATTTGCTAACAGTTTGAAAAATTTAACATTTGTCGAAACTAATTTGGATTTTCTAAGAATTTAATGCCATTCAAATTTTGGTTCGATTTGATCAGGCCTCATCTAATAATCACTTACACAATTGAAAATAATAACGTATACTCTCCCTCACACTCCCCTCTCTCTCCCTCACACTCCCCTCTCTCTCTCCCTCACACTCCCCTCTCTCTCTCCCTCACACTCCCCTCTCTCTCTCCCTCACACTCCCCTCTCTCTCCCTCACACTCCCCTCTCTTTCCTCCATCCCCACCTCCCTTTTCCCCCTCCACCTACATCTCTTTCCCCTCTCTTCCTCCCCATCTCCCCTCTCTCATATACTATCTCTTAGCTAAACAGTTTTTTTACTCGAGTAATTATATAAAAATCGATGAGCATAACATTTTTTTATAAAAGCTTATATTGGTAAGAAAGATGTAAAAATTAAAATTATGCTAAATGACAACCATTTCAATGAGGACAAAGACTGTCTTCTTTAACTGCTAGCCAAGTGAGGCTAAATAAACCATGAAAAAAAGTAAGAGATCGGTAGGACAGGGGTGGTGGTGCTATGGCTGGGGGTGGGGGGGTGTCATCTAACCTAGTATAACCAAAGCTACCTTTTAAATCTTTCATTTACCCCCTACAAGTAGAGTTGGTATTGGCATGGTTGATGAGAGAGAGGGGGGGGGGGGGGGAGAAAGAGTATAGGGACTTAGCACAGTCATACAAAAAAAAAAGCAGCTGATTTGAACAAAAAGAATAAAAGATGTCGCTTCAGCTCTTAAAAGGGTTTGATCTCTCTGTGGGTCAGTGCTTCCAGATAACTTTTTAAATTCTATAAAGCTCACAAAACGTATGCATCTTCCTCATTATGGTACAACTGTCATCGCCATCGACTCAGGACGAGGAGAAAAGAATAATAAATTGTAAGCCTATGATTATTCTTTTGGTATGTTGAGGAACCATCTTTTCCATGTATATCTCCAAGTACTTTCTGCCTCTATCTGCTCTATCTTTTACAGGAAGTGTTAATTGTATGGTTGTGAAGGCTAATATAGGAAGCTTTGGAATCTCATCGGCAGATGTCCTTACTAAGTAGTCTCTCTCCTCTCTTTCACTCTCACTCTCTCTTTCACTCTCTCTTTCACTCTCTCTTTCACTCTCTCTTTCACTCTCTCTTTCACTCTCACTCTCACTCTCTCTTTCACTCTCACTCTCACTCTCTTTCACTCTCACTCTCACTCTCACTCTCACTCTCACTCTCACTCTATCTTTCACTCTCACTCTCTCTTTCACTCTCTCTTTCACTCTCACTCTCTCTTTCACTCTCTCTTTCACTCTCACTCTCTCTTTCACTCTCTCTTTCACTCTCACTCTCTCTCTCACTCTCTCTCTCACTCTCTCTTTTATTTTCTCTCACTATCTCTCTCTCACTATCTCTCTCTCACTATCTCTCTCTCTCACTATCTATCTCTCTCACTATCTATCTCTCTCACTATCTATCTCTCTCACTATCTATCTCTCTCACTATCTATCTCTCTCACTATCTCTCTCTCTCACTATCTCTCTCACACTATCTATCTCTCTCACTATCTATCTCTCTCACTATCTATCTCTCTCACTATCTATCTCTCTCACTATCTATCTCTCTCACTATCTATCTCTCTCACTATCTATCTCTCTCACTATCTATCTCTCTCACTATCTATCTCTCTCACTATCTATCTCTCTCACTATCTATCTCTCTCACTATCTATCTCTCTCACTATCTATCTCTCTCACTATCTATCTCTCTCACTATCTATCTCTCTCACTATCTATCTCTCTCACTATCTATCTCTCTCACTATCTATCTCTCTCACTATCTATCTCTCTCACTATCTATCTCTCTCACTATCTATCTCTCTCACTATCTATCTCTCTCACTATCTATCTCTCTCACTATCTATCTCTCTCACTATCTATCTCTCTCACTATCTATCTCTCTCACTATCTATCTCTCTCACTATCTATCTCTCTCACTATCTATCTCTCTCACTATCTATCTCTCTCACTATCTATCTCTCTCACTATCTATCTCTCTCACTATCTATCTCTCTCACTATCTATCTCTCTCACTCTCTCTCACTCACTCTCTCTCACTCACTCTCTCTCACTCTCTCTTTCACTCTCTCTTTCACTCTCTCTTTCACTCTCTCTTTCACTCTTTCACTCTCTCTCTCACTCTCTTACTCTCACTCTCTTACTCTCTCTCTCTCTCACTCTCACTCTGTCTTTCTCACTCTCTCTCTCTCACTGTCTCTCTCTCTCTCACTGTCTCTCTCTCTCTCTCACTGTCTCTCTCTCTCTCTCACTGTCTCTCTCTCTCGCATTATTCATTACAAGTTTAAAAGCCACATACAGCACATAAGTTGAAGCTTGCAGGTGGCACAAGCATATCGGTGGACAGCTGAGAACAGCCATCAAGGATTTGTCTGAGCTCTCAGGTCCACAGGTGGTTGACCTCTGACGGAGGCGTCACGATTGGTTAGCCATCTTGTTCGACCTTGCTCAGGACTACCATGCATGGGCTGCTATGATTTGGGGTGTGGTGCAGATCCACTATTGGCTTAAAATTAAGTTGTCATTATGTAAAAAAAAAAAATAATTTTTCAATATTTTACTCCAATTAATTTTTTTTTTTTCTTTTTTTTTTTTTTCTTTTTTTTTTTTTTTTTTTTTTAGAAAGTACGTTCTAACGAAATGACTTTTGATGATGATTTATATTAAGGGGACTTTCAATCAATCAGGTCGAGAATTCTTCTCAGATTTTCTTGACTCGTTCCTTCCAGGAATTGTCATTTGAATCTTTCGATGGCTGATGACATCTAAGTACGTATAACTACTATAGATGTCAAGATTGCGGCGTCGGAAGGTATACAGTCCGACTAAAAAAAATTCAGGCATGGACTCCTTATTTTAAGGTTTTCCAATATTCAAAACTCTGTTGATTCTTTGGAAAACACCAGACTCTTATCATTCTGACGAGTCCGACTCTGCATCCCTGATGTATTACGGTTCTCTGCTAACTGGAGTAATGAAGCTTCCAGTTGTCATGCAGGATGTTCATTCCCTGATGGTGGCATGTTTTCTTTGCCAATAATCTGCTTGTTGATGATCACCAGTGAAATTACAGCTACCCGTAGAGGATAGTGGAATTTTCTTTATTTTTATGTTATTCTGAAAATTTTCGACTGATGTAACCTCCGACCTTCTTCAGGTGAATCTTGTCGAACTTGGGTAAAGTTTGAAATACCATACTGTCTGACAAGACACACCCGATAAGGTCGGAAGTTACATTGGCCGAAACGTAAGAATAGCATCCAAGATAATAAGATAATACAAATTATACAAATTATCAATCCTCATCTTCAAAAGTTTTGAAACATATTATGAAAGGATTTAAAATGATTAATGGAATGAACAACTTTCGATTACTTATGAGAACGGTTTATGACAATTATTGATATTGGATTTGAAAACCGCCATGTTGTTGTAATCTGCTGAGAAGCAGTATTGTGGTAATGTGTTCCACAGATATGAACTGACTTCTGTCCAATTAAGTGTATACAATTGTTGATAATGGGTATTGTCTTTCAGCATTAAATGACCCAAAAGGGGTTGATATGCCATAAAATGATCTATCATGTTGTAATATTTATTTTAAAATCCTCCACTCTATAATAAATGTAAACCTGTGTGTGTGTGTGTGTGTGTGCGTATAAAATCTGCCTCGTCTTACAAAATTTAGCAATAAAAAAAAAAACTGCTGGACAAAAAAATCATTTCAAGTGTTTTAAAAACCTGCAAAACTAGTGCATCGTGGAAGGTCCTGTTTGCAGATGATATTGTTATCAGTGCACCCAGTGTGACAGAAGTGAGTGCAGCATTTAACGGGTAGAAATCAGCACTTAAAAAGGGCGGCTTCGGGGTTAATATGACGCTAAAGAGATGATATCTGTTCCACAAGGCAAATACCCATGCAGCGTCTGTAAGCTTGGAACTGGCTCGAACTCCATCAAATGCAGAACATGCAATAAGTGGTGTCACAAAAGGTGCACCAACTTGCCGGTGCTATGTGTAGCAGATGCAACTAATTTCATTTGCAGCATTTGTCGAAATCCGCCTCTCATGGAAAGAAGTTGTTGCAGGTGTCGAAAGTGTCGATAAATTGACCTACCTCGGTAACACAATTGATTCCAGTGGGCGAACTAACACAACTATAAGACAACGTATATCCGCTGCATGAAGAGTCTTCAAGCAGCTGTCGAAAATTTGACAAAAAGCAGGGATCCTATTGTATGCGTGAGTGGCAGCATACGACACACATGTCCGACCTATACGCTTGTATGGCTGCGAAACGTTGTCAACGACAGAACGTCAAAACAACACTATCCTGGCTGCAGCGCATCGGATAGAGAAAATTGTCTATCTCACTCTACAGGCCTCCATGAGAAAGGATGCCGCACAACAATGTCTCAACTGATACGGCCACATCGCCCAGCGTCAGTCATTTGAAACGCTCCAAAGTGTGTCCCATATTGACGTTGACATGACGGGGATCAGTTGGTGGCAACCTGATCCTGACGGGTGGCACAAGCGAAATCACAACAGAAAGGAAAAGTTGAAAATCGTTCACAAAACGTCTAAGAAACAAGACAAGAAAAAGAAAAACCTGCTGTCTCAACTGTTCTACATCGACTCGCCCAAGAACTCTCACCCATTCTTTCAATGTTGCGATACCATTGAAGTCTCCTGTTCTGTGTGCATCTCTTTATACCGCACAGATTTAATTTTCCTCTGAGCTCATCAGATCTAAGCCTGTCTTTAAGAGTCACATTACACATCCATTGTATTATTCTCATAGCATTTCTCTTCATGCAAACACTAGCAAAGCATAATTTTTTTTTTTTCTGCTATTTTTGATAGAGGATGTACACTCGTTTGTATATAAACTCCTTATTTTCAAATAGTAAAGTCTACTCACAAACGTCTTTAAGTAATTTATTGATCTCGCAATAGTATTTTAGCTGATAACTAAAATCGATTCACACTCATAGTCTAACATCTTTTGATCACTGTCTACCTTGAATTCATAATAATATGTAAAATGAAGGCCACCTTACTTAAATAAACTTGTGGATTGAGACCGTTTCTTGCTTTTTTTTTCCTTCTTTCTATACCAATTGATATGTTTGGCTGGTTATCACAGGCTAGGTAAAATGAAGGCCATCTGGTAATCTTGCAGTATAGCTAACATTATAAACAAAAAAAAACTTATACCAAACGCAGTAGAATCTAATTATCTATCGACCTGTATACTCTTAACGTGCCAAAACTTAAAGTTTTGTTATTTATAAATTTGTTTTCGATGTTCATGTAGCATTTAAAAACAATGGCTGACCACGTTATACCGAAAGATTTGAGATACTGCAACCTATTTTGAAATTAAAAGCAATTTTAAAACATTTTCAGAAAGTTAAAAGTATACAGGTCGATAGAAAATGAAATTGTAATGCCTTTGGTGAAAGTTATTAGTTGTATTTTTTTTTTTTGTTTACTGTTAACTATAAGATCTAGTGGCTGAAGGAAAAATGCGTTGGTCATGTTAAATTTTTAATGGGTCTGAAAGACAGGTACTGACGAAATCTGTTAAAAACAAAAACTTTTAAACAGTTTCAGAACTTTAAAACTATACAGGTCGATAATTTTTTTAAAAATTTTATGTTATTGCATTTGGTAAAAGTTATTTGTTTTTATTTATTTATATATATATTCTATTTCTTGACTGTTAACCAGACTGCAAGATTACCGGCCACCTGATTTGAATAAACTCTTGATCTTGCCTTTTCTTTATCAGCTTGACTTGACTGTTTACTTGTGTTTACACCTTTTATTGGCTAAAGCTGCCGTGGTTGTAATGATGACACTTAGTAGTAGCGACTATATAAACACAGTCGACATTTCCACTAATGCCACCTGACAAAAGTTTCACCATTGTTATTATTGATTAACCATTTGCCGGTTACCAGTGTTTCTTAATGACAGAGAAAAAGCTCGTTTTACTTGTCTCTTCGACGAGTGTACACATTGAAAATGAAAGCGTAGATGCATTCTGCTGTTTATTTTGATTACTTTTAACTAAATATTCATGTCTCTTTATTGTTGTAGCATTGATGTTTCTCTCGCATAGGACACTAGACTGCTTGCACATCCTTGTGCAAGGGATTCGCTCCTACATCACCCACCACCCTGAAGTCCTTCTTTCCAAGCCTTTTCTATCCCCCCACTCGTGCCTACCCTAATTCACTATCCTGCCGACTGAAGCCATCCCTTACCACCATATTTATGACATAAAACCCTTAGCTTTTTGTCTAGGAGCAAAGTGTACGGCATTTATCTTGGATTGACACCACCCACTCTCCAAACTCCATCCCTTGTCTTCTTTTTTCTCCCACTTAGATCCCACTCTTATTTAGAGATTGCCCTGCTTGTTTTCGGTTCTGAACAAATGGGAAAACAGTGAGCGGTCTATTATTTAGAAAGGGTTGAGAGGGTATTTACTAACCAAATTTTTGTGTTTTTTCCCCACTCCCCGTTTTATTCCAATGAATTTCTCTACATATAATCATATTTATGAAAAATAAAAATTTCAAACCAATTGGGGATATCTTAAGTTTGACGGCCCCTCGTGTAAATGTCGTATTGTGGTGACTGAGATGATTCTAGTTAAGAGTAGGATAGACACTTTTATCCCTATAGATCAAGGATGACCAACGACACGCATTTTCCCACACTTTTGATGGCCTTGTGCCTAATTTGTATTGAATTGAAATTTTTTTATTGTGCAAATAAATAATGAAAAGTGTAGTATCTGTTCTGATACTACACTTTATCTTTTCTGTCTTCGGTCAGGAAATGAGAAATCCTTCTGGACTGAGGAAAATTTTAAATTTTGTCCCAATCCAAAACGCTTCTTTTTGTGGGAGATGGATTTCCCCACATTAAAAACTGACTGCCTCACTCTTCCCTCATGGGGAGAAAAGTAAATAGGTTTACAAAGCTGCATCCGGTGGTGAAGCCCTCAATTTGGTAGCTTTGGGTAGTTGGTTCCCATTAGTCTCAGGTCCATTATGACCTGGAGTGGTAGTACATGTCGGCATCCTATCTATGGGTTAAATAGAACCTATCAATCACAGACTATTCTTTGAATTCTTTTTGATACTTCATACCAGTGGAGGATGTGTCTTCGACAATCAGTTGGACAGAGGGTGGGGCGTTGTGGTTTCTTCTGGCCCTTTGTCGGCTAAGGTATTGACCGGGGTAGTCCCAGGCCTGACCGCCTCTCTGAGAAGAGGTTAGTTTATTGCTAATTGCCTGAGGCGCCCCAATCGGGGAAATGCCGGCGGGACTACTCAGGCATTTTTTGTAGGCCAGAGTGTGCTAATCCTAGTGTGCTGGCTTCTCAAAACCATACCTGACCTTGTGTCTAACCTCCGGGCAAGGAGGTTAAATAAAATCAGACTATTTATTTACAAAACTTGCACATAAAAAAAAATTATTCTATAAACCATTCATATATAAAAAAAGTTTTAACAAAAAGTAAAGTGAGCAACCCTAGTCAAGGGTAACCCGGAGGCTCCCTTTTAGACCCTTTTAACTTAAACCTTAAATTTTTAGACATTTTCTAGAATAAAAATCATTTAATGGATTTTGATCAAAATTGTAATAAGGAGGATTCTAGACATGGTTTAGAAGCATTATACCTTGATTTTAATCTTCATAAGGGGACATAAAAGTGGTGCAAAACTGTTCTGTTCGGTTAATTAATTTTACCCGTCCTTGGACGGGTATTTTTCTAGTTAGACATAAATCCTCGTTACAAACCTATTATAGTGTGGATAGTCGCTGGGTGATGTAGTTATTTACTTACAATAAGGGGATTCAATTTACATTGGAAATCGACTTACAGCCTAAATCGAGGACTTCCATGTATGACATAAATTTGACAGTTATTTTGAAAACAAGAAACTATTGTGCACTAAATGGCATTCATTGAATAACATTTTTAATCTCATTCATCACGTTTATAAATCTTAAGTTCTTATTTTTAAAGACTTCGTCTGAGCAACTCTACAAGCTTATTCGTATTTCAACAAACTGTCAGCTTCACTGCCTGCTTTCTATTTTCTCCAAGTTTATCAGTTACGCAAACCACTTAATAAAATCTCTCTGCATTAAAACTCTTTAGGATGAACAATCCTCTGCTCTATAATAAAGAGCAATATGTATTTATTTATAAATATAAGTATATATCCATTACGTCACACAAATGTCTGACCGATAAGGCAAATCTATTTCCATTAAGGTTTTCTTTCGTTTTTTTTTTGCGATCATTGTACTCTTTCAAGTTCACTTACGTTAATGTCTATGATGTTTTTTAACATCTGGCGTCATTTAAAAAAAAAATTTTACTGCCTACTTTTACTTCACAATAATCAAAGGAAGACAATAAAAAAGCCAAATCAATGGTTGGTGTTTTTTTTGTTTGTTTTTTTTTTTTCTTTTTTTTTTTCAGATAGTTCTGTCCTATCCTATTGAAATTAAAAAAAAAAAAAAAAAACATTAGAAAGACTTACATTGGAAAGCAAATAGCAAGTCAGACAACCCACACTCTGAAATGAATTTAGAAAGAAATCCTCCATTCTAAATAAACAGATCAACGGTGGGTGTTTTTTAAAATTTTATTTAGGTCATCAGAAACGATGATTAATGTATGATATTAGTCTGAAAACTGGCAAAGCATAATTTTTTTTTCTGTCATTTTTGACGGAGGGTGTAAACTAGTAATACTTACCAGCTGTATTTACCCTGTGTTGTCCGGGTGGAGACATAAATGTTTTTGTTTTTTTCATGGCAGATGCTCGACTATGCCCCCCCCCCCTCCTGTAAAAACTTTCACAACAAAAACTCGTCTAGTTACAACCACTGTAAATACATTCCCTTTCTCACTTTGTGTTCCTAGAATGAAGCGGAACTTCCATGGGCAAAGTTTCTTTCTTAGAACCGTCCGTCTGTGGAACACAGTACCACAGGGCTGCTTCCCGGCTGATTATAACATTGTCGTTTTCAAGTCCAATGTAAACAAATTCTTGTTAAGTCAATTCTTGGATAGTCAATTTCTGACCAGTTTCATCGTCTACCTGTCAAACTCAATGACCCTTATCCTTGAGTAGCCTTTGGGCCTTGATAAGTGGGGACTCGATTGTAAAAATTAAAAAAATCTAATATATAAAGTAAAGTGAGCTTTCCCCTATTTAAATTCCTGGAATGGGCTAATAAACAAAAACTCCATAAAAACTTATCTCATCATTCGTTATTGACATCTTTTTCGTTCATATTCGGAAAAAGAAAGATTTTTTTATTTCCAATCCTTGTTCACATTTAGATACTTAGTCAGTCACTCACCGGCTTCTATTTTGATAACTAATATGATAGACGGAATCGAAGGAGATAACCCTCTTTCAGTGCCAAGTCCTCTTACTGCTACCAGCATCATCAGTTTCCAATATTTGGTAGGATTCATAAATTTAAGCTGCACCACATATAAATAATAATAAAGCATAGCTACTTTAATCAGATACGACGGGGTGGAGGGCATCTTATGAAATGCATTATGGTTACAATCTTTTTAAAATAGGACTTCTAAAATTTCAATTTCTTTATCAAATTATAAAAAATAATATAAATTTTTTATATTATGATTCAATGAAATTATGAAATTGAAAATTACTTTACACAAGAAAAACAGACGTTAACTTGTTTTATAAACTTCTTTGCCCGTTAAAAAAACTATCAGATAAGATCTCGTGTGTGTGTTTCTCGCCTGTACAAAACTTTGATAAATACACTTTTTTTTGTTGTCAAATATTTATTTATTGAAATAAAACATCAAATAAAAAAAAGTAAAACGAATTTAAAAAAAATAAATAAATAAAATAAAAAAATTTTTTTTCTCTCAGCCCTGACACCCAGGCAACGCCGGGTAAATGCAGCTAGTATTTAGATAAATAAAATAAATAAACGAAAGAATTATGACTCTGTTATTGACTACTAAAGATCCGGTTTTGCAATTTAAATGGTTTGGGATTATTTTACTTGCTATATCTTATTCCTTGCCAAAATAATTAATTTTTATTTTTTTCAGTTGTAAATGCACTTATTAGAAACAGAAAGAACATTCCAGGCATAAATCTAAATGCCCTGAAATTGATAGTGCCACAGCCATGGCAGCATACACCTACCTACCTCTGACCCTACTCCCCCGACTGGGCAGGGAGGTCTGACCCAACCCCAGGAAGGGATGGTTTCAGCTTCCTTAGTTAAAAAAAAAAATGTTGTTACTATTGAAAGCGAATAAATATATATTAGTCGCCTTTTTTTTTTCTTTGTTTTTAGAAGAAAAAAACTTTACACGTGTATGTTAAGCTGGATCAAACTAAAAATTCTGCAAAACTTCCATGCTTTTGAAAATTGCTATTTGGTGTTAAATTTGAAAACTTGTATTGCTTATAATAAGGGTGGGACGTAATGGGTGAAAATTTCAGATTCATGCGAGTAGTATTTTTTTGTGTTCATTTATACATAAATAACACTAAACAATCAAACATTTTTAAAATTTTGCAAAATTCAGAAGATGCAGGCCAAAAATAGCCGTTAGGGCTCCATGGGACTCAAAATCCATCATTTTTCGGTGAAAAGGTGGTTTCATGCGACATTGCAGGTCCTAAAACATCCTCAAAAGCTATGAATGGATATAGATGGTTAAATCTGATATAGTACTGTAATTTAGGACCATTTTCAGGCTTTAAAAGGGTTTTCATGAATGTAGAATAGCCAAAAACTAGTGAAAAATAGCCAAAATTTCCAACATCAAAAGCTTCACATGTGTGGGACACACATAGGAGATGTAGAGGTACATGATTGGAAGAGAGAGACGCAGCGATCAGCTGTTCAGTTTAGAGATTCTTCTGAACGGAGTCTGTCATGACAGCTATCAGTTTTTCCCAAATCAAAGCTTTATTGCACCCTACTGTCAGAGACAAACGATTAAGTGATGCCAAAAAAAGATTTACAATGTTCCTTCGATCTTCAACTGCCATGTTTAGTGAACGCAGACGAAATTTCTTCCCACTGAAAGTTTGAATCCCCAATGATGGCCACTCACCCGTCTTTTGCGGGTTGTGGTGTCATAGTGGAAGGTTACCAAATCAGATGGAGTAGTATCAAGGAGTGCTAAGGCAGCATTACTTTTTTCTTGGATTGCCATCAAGTACTTCATCTTCTGAATCGTCTTTGCTGATGGGAGAACATACTTATATTGTATATATTCTTCCTCAGTGTGAGGTCGTTTATTCTTCGGCGGTTCAACTTCATCTTTTTCAACATCAGCTTTCAGAACATAGTTCAACCCCAGATGTTTCTCAGTCGCAACCTTATATGCCATCCGTGCTGCTTCTGGAGAAATGTTTGCGGCTGATGAGGAAGCAGCCAGTGCAATCTTGATGGAGTCAGTAAATGTTTTGCTTCCTTCACGGAGATTGAAAGTCATATCTGTCTGAACTCCAACTTCATTACAGCTGACTGTGGTACGTACCCTCCCTGACCGCTGCACAGCAAAATTGATATTAGTATCACTATCGTCGAGAGTACTGTTCATTATTGTAACCCTTTCTTCTTCCTCTGTAACTGAAATAGCCATCTCTTGCTCCTCCCTTTCCTCCGTCTCAACAACCATTGATTCATGTTCTTCATCGATATGCATGTTGTCAATTATGACCTTCCGGTTGAGTGCAACTTGATCAAAGAAAAACTGTTTCTCATTTGCATCAAACCGTCAACACCCTTTCCCAGAATATTGAAAAGAATGTGATTTTTTGTCTTCCATTGAATCAAGTTTGACCTCGTCGATCCATGGTCCTTCTGAACTTTGCTATTGTACTTTCTCAAGTATTGATCAAGTTTATCTTTCACTCCTTTTATTGTTGTTAGTTTAATGTCTCTTTCAAATGCTCTTTGCCAGTGAGCCAGCAGACACAGAGAAAATTGATGGAGATGCTCTTTCTGTTTTGTAGATCCATAAGTTGGAGCATGATTAACTATAGCCAAAACGCACTCATGTACAGTTGGGAGGTTTTCAAGCAAAGTGAAATCCCAATCATCATACTGGTACTTTGTTCCACTCATCCTATCTTTTCAACTAAACTGAACTGAACTGAAAACAAAGGAAAATAATTGTTATTAAACTGTTTGAATATAATACAATGCAATAATTTCGACACTACAATGGTTTCAACTATCTACACCCATTCATAACCATTGTAGATGCTTGGGAACCAATTAAGTTGCTTAACGGAGGATTTTGGCTAATTTGGGCTATTTTTCACTAGTTTTTGGCTATTTTACATTCATGAAAACCTTTTTAAAGCCTGAAAATGGTCCTAAATTACAGTACTATATCAGATTTAACCATCTATATCCATTCATAGCTTTTGAGGATGTTTTAGAACCTGCAATGTTGCATGAAACCACTTTTTCACCGAAAAATGATGGATTTTGAGTCCCGTGGAGCCCTCACGGCTATTTTTGGCCTGCACCTTCTGAATTTTGCAAAATTTTAAAAATGTTTGATTGTTTAGTGTTATTTATGTGTAAATGAACACAAAAAAATACTACTCGCATGAATCTTAAATTTTCACCCATTACATACCACCCCTACCTATAAAATAGATAATGTATTGAATAAATGCCGAAAATATTAAAAATTAAATTGTATAAACCTGAATTGTTGGTGATTTAAAAAGAAAAAAAAAAAAGGGTTTATTTATTAGGTGTACCTACCTGGCGTTGCTCGGGATTCAGTAATATAATATTAGTCTAATTTTTTTGTTTGCATATTTTTAAAATTATACATAGAATGAAAATTTTAGTTTTTATTGTTTACTTATTTCTATAAATATTTAATAATACTAAATTTGAAAAGATAATAGTGTGGAAGTCATGTATAGACAAGAAACCTGCACAGAACCACACAAAGTGGTCACATAATTGTACTAATATAGAGATGGGGAAAGCTAATCATGTAAGGGAGCTTACTTCTATTCTAACATTCAAATAAAAAAATTAAGTTATATCCTTTACATTATTTGAGTTATTCTTTAAAAAAGAAAAATGATGCAGCTTTTTAGACCCTTGTAACTATCTTTCTAGCCGGAATATCTATTTTTTACAAAGAAACCTAAACGGAATACACTATTTTCTTGCAAAGAATATGGTAGAAGGAACATGAAAACCAATTGGCTAGTCATAATCAAATATCAATATGTTGGATACATTGCTATTTGGGTGTGACTTTGAAAGTCCAACTGACTTAATTTTATATATTAGAGTAATCTATTAGGATATTAAGAGAGAGGGTGCTCACATCATATATACCAATATGTTTTAAATTTGTGAACTCAGTGTCAGATTTTTATATATAGGTTTTGCAGAATGAAGCCTAAGGCTTTAACATCTAGTAGGTGTTCTCTAAATTCTTTGAAATGCTCTTTTATTTATTTCTTCTTGTATTTTACACGGTTTATGGGAGTGGAGGGTTTTCATAAGTGGAATCATGTTGAGTAGTGGTTCCCAACCCTTTTTTTTTTCTTTGATTACTCATTGATACTTAATTTATTTTAGTTGTCTCCACGGCCATTTAATGTTAGAAATAGGCACATGTTCTAATATATAAAGTAAAGTCAGTATCTTCATTGTTTCTTTGTGATCGATAGTTTTCTTCCTACAAAATCAATATTTGATTCTTGTTCGTCGGTTTTTCTTGTGAATCGGTGCATCATGTTAAGAATAAAATGTGATTTGATTTAATTTCTTCCATAAAATACTTTGTCCGCATTGGAATTATTTCCAAATGAATGCCATCTTAAAAAGGGGGGAGTAACTTGTTAATACAGAGTTACTTCCCTTTGATTGGACCAAAAAATATTTTGGAAATAAACATGCATAGTTTAAAAAAAACAAAAAACAAAAAAATTGCAAAAAAAAACAACACACCGGGGTAGGTACAGTTATCAATTTTATAATAACATTTTTTTTAAACATTAAGTATATAACAGAAACACAACCAATTTAACTAATCCGGTTTGATGGATGTCATCATTTTGTGACATCTTCCAATGTGCACAGTTATCAACCATCTCTTATTTACATAGATGACATCAGAAAACGATGATGTCTTCTAGCAAACAAGCAATATCCAGAGTTTTAGTAGTATACTAAACCCCCCAGAGATTTGTTTAGTAGATGACCCGTGACTCTTTGGGTCACTCGTCGTCTAGATAAAGGACCCCTCTCTCTTTCTTTTTCGATGGTCAACATTATCATTTTGTGACATCTTCCACCATGCCCGGTTATCCCCTAAAACAGATTTAATGGATGACGTCATTATTTTACTACAGAGATAAACAAGATAACAAGCAAGATTGACAGTTTTTGTGGGTATATGTATGTATATTAGTAAAGTATCCACGTATGCTTCGTGTATAGACAACTGTGTGAAGAATCGTCATACAAAAAAGTAAAATACAGAAACCTGTAACTCACTGCTTTGTTTATTAGATGTTGTCCGACATTTGGTTGGACATTTAGAAGCATGTTTTAGTGAATTATTTTTATTTTCACTCCTTATTGGGTAAAAAAAAAAAAAAAATTCAAAACTAATATACTAACCCATGCTTCGAAATATACACATTTCTCTAACTATTAGACACCCCATATTTAGTTTAGTCTCCCCCCCCCTTCTCTTTGTTCCCCTCTTTTCTGTTGGGTTGTCTTAACTCAGCCGCCACTGGTCGTCTAGTCATTTATTACACCATCCATTTTCAAATGATTACATATATTTCCTTCCTTATAATAATCCTGGATAGATCGGGTAGCTGCACATATGCCATACATATAGCAGCAAGACATAGCGCCCTGTCAGCCAAAAGACCCTAGTTGGTCTGTCGGAACTTTGTCAACCACACTTCACCCGACATCTGGCATCGCAGCCTGATTGACTACAACCCCCTCAACTTCTTTGTGTGGGGCATGGTGGAATGAGACATCAACAGATCCAACTGCACCACAAAGGACAAGCGTACGGCCAGGATCACCAGAGGCTTTTGGGAGACATTGACGAGGGTTTGTTGGTGATTCTGTGGCCACCTCAAGGCTGTCATCAAAGCCAAAGGCAGATTGATCAAGCGTAATTGACAGAACAACTCATGAAGATAAACTGACCCAAGTTTGATGAGCAAATCTAAAAAAATTAAACCACTGTTATTTTTCCTGAGAAAGTAATCTTGCGGACAAATATCGTCTAGAAAGATGATGTGACAATATTTTCAACTCGATCCTCTGAAAAGCAAGCAATCTTTAGAAAATGAGAAGATAGAATTATTTGGAAATTCTACAAGGTTTTCATAAATATTTAATAATATATATAACAAATACTGAACCAACGGGTCACAGGTGGTCTAAGGCTGTGCATGTTTTTCAAGACTCAACATTGTTAATGAATTAAATTTAAAGTATTCAACAAGACTGACTCTGGCTCCAACTTATAGAGCAATTAATTTGCTCTGACTCTAATTCCACAGTCATTGTGGTCATTATGTATTTATTTTTTTAATCACATCATATCTAATATATAAGGTTATCTTGTATTTTCTAAGTCACAACCAAATAACAATCCGATACTTGCCCCTAACAACCAAATAACAATCCGGTACTTGCCCCTAACAACCAAATAACAATCTGATACTTGCCCCTAACAACCAAATAGCAATCCGTTTGACATTGATACTTGCTTTGGACTAGCTTATTTTTTCGTTTTTTCCTTCCGCTGTTACTGGCACAAATATATTTTGTTTCGCTCCAATATTTTCAGAAAACACAAGTTTTCTCAAAATACTTATTCCGGCTAAGAAGACTGTTAGAGTGGAGACATTTTCCTTTACTCACCGAAACAGATTTAAGGGAGGTTATTGTATGTAATAGTTCTTTCCCTGTGTGTGTGTTTCTCGCCTCCACATTAATTACACATTAGTATGCGCTCTTTACTATTAATCGATTAACGTCAAATACTAAAACAACCTTCAAAAAACAAACCTATTTTATAAAATTATTTGAATGTCACCAAAATTAATTTCCGTTTCTTTGTAAACAAATAAGTCATGTTTTTTTCTCTTACTCCCGGGCAATGACGGGTAGGTACGACTAGTAGTTTATATAATTATTCTTTTCACTCGTAAGAAGAATGCTTCATTATGGATGAAAGGATTTTGTCTGACTCTTCCAAAAAATCATTGATTGTTATTTGATGGTTTGACTATCTTCGAATATTCAAGTAGAACTTCTTTAAAACCAGGTAAATGAATGGTGATGGTGGTGGTGGATGTGGAGGTCTTAATGATCATCGTTGTTGTAATCATGATCATCGTTGTTGTAATCATGATCATCGTTGTTGTAATCATGATCATCGTTGTTGTAATCATGATCATCGTTGTTGTAATCATGATCATCGTTGTTGTAATCATGATCATCGTTGTTGTAATCATGATCATCGTTGTTGTAATCATGATCATCGTTGTTGTAATCATGATCATTATTATAATATCACTATTATGATCATTATTATATCATCATAATGATGATCATCATTATGATCATAATCATCATTATTATTATTATTAACAAATAAACTAATTGCTTGCAAAAGCTCAAATCTCCTTTTTATTGTTTATTTCTGTTTATTGATTCTGACTTGTTTCTTTGATCTTTCAAAAATGTCTTCATTCGATATTTCCGTTCCAATCAGAGACAATTCTCATCTTTTATTTGTTGTTTATCTTTTCTTGGTTCAGTACCAACTAATGATTGCCGTTATTGGTTCAAATGCAAAGAAAAGCAGCTCATACAATTCTTTTAACAAGGGAGTCCGTAAAAGCAATTTGGGACTCTGATTTTTAAAAATAAAATGAAATATACGTCCATATTTTACTCTGTTTATTTATTAAAAGTAGCAACTTGTGTTCAATTAACAATCTACAAATAATTGTTTACAATAGGTATTGTGTTGCCATTAAATAAACCAAAAAGAGTTGAGTTGCTGTGAAACAAGAAGAGAAGTTAATTGTTTCATTTCACCATTGTTAAACTGAGCTGTAATAACATTACTAGTTGCCGTCATAAAGCCGTTTTAGGTAAATGTTTACTTTAGGGCTTTAAACTACATGTTGCCCATCAAAATCTAAAAAATACAAGATGGCGATGTTAACATTAACTTGGTAAAAATCCATTATGCTGCTACGAAACTGGATGTGGAATCTGTACAATTGGAGCCAATTAATTCAACCAATAACCCTAAGTCTGGGATGGCAATATGCCAACCCAGACTTAGGGTTACTGTTTTGTTTAATGAAAGGCATTAATGTGGCAATATGAAGTTTAGAACCCTAAAGTAAACGATTACTCCTTTTGATTTATAGCCGTATAAGTTACACGCATACGTATGTCTTGCATTGATGTCGATGGACCGTCACGTGGTAGGTCACTTAACACATGGAGCAGATCAGTTGATGACGACCTGATCCTGGCGGATGACACAAGCAAAATGACCACAGACAGGAAAAGTTATAAGTCATTCACGAAATATCTAACCTTGACATGAAAACGAAAAATGAAAATAATAAGTGTGTGTGTGGTGGCATAGACATGCTCTGGTTGGTGTCTAAGTGTGCAATGAAATCACCAAGTGAAATCTTCCCTTCAGCCTTCCTTAAAGAAGGCATTTAGGAGAAGGAAGCTCTGATATAACACCTGGCAACTGTTGTTTCCAATGATGTAGACTTGCTCTTCTCTTGGGGTCAGGGTGGCAGTCGCCTAAAGAGTAGAATTGGTTAAGCCTTACTTAACTTAAAAAAGCCTCATGCACAGGCATTATTTGAAAACCTCGATTGATCTGGTTCTGTGTGCCAACACTCGAATAAGAATTGTCAGCCATCATATATATCTCAATGAATAAATTTGAAAGTTTTTTTTTTCCATTTATCCATTAAACCAAATGATAAAATTATATAAGCTTAAGGTGTTTTGATCTAAATATGATCAAAACACCGTAAGCTTATATAATTTTATCATATATTAAAATACCCGATATATACCCAACGGAACACTGCCAAAAGATTCTCATCCAGATTCTTCATTTGCATAATAATTTTGTAAACCGTCTCTAATAAATTAATATTCTGCACAATTCATTTCTAATTTGGATCTTCAATTTTCTTATAGATATATCTATCTATATCTATCTATATATCTATATCTATCTATATATATATCGATATATATATATAGATATATATATATAGATATATATATGCAATAGTTTTGTTCATATTAATATTATTAGTAGTAGTAGTATTAATTAAAGCGATTTAATGAAAAAAGTTTAACATTCAAAATGATTATTGTGAAATTCAAATAACTGTCGGTCACGTTTACACATGCATATGTTTACATGAACCAACAACTTAAATTACCTTGGAATAATTTATTTTTAAAACTAATTGTTTTTCTTTTAATAATTAAATATATACTTTGCTTTTAAGAGTAAATTTGTTGCTGTTGATGACGAATATGATTATGATGATAGCAGCCATCACATTTGCAAAGGGGAGAAAGGCCTCCACCTTATCTTTTTAAATTACAAAAAAAAATGGATTCATTTTTTTTTAAACTTAAGTTTTATTTTTATGTCTCCTAAATGAATAAATGCGAAAGTCTTTTTCCATTTATCCGAACTATTTTTATATCAAAACAGCGTAGGCTTATTTAATTCACTTATACATTAAAACATTTTCAAATACTCTATATCCAACAGAATACCTTTTCTTTTAATAATTAAATATATACTTTATTTTTAAAACTAAATTTGTTTTCAGTAACAACTATTACATTTGCCATAAAAAAAGAAATGCCCGCCTCCTCTCACCCTTTTTAAATTAGAAAAAAGTAAATTCATATTTTTTTTAAATCGTCATTAAGTTTTTATTTTTCTGTCTTTAATGCGAAAAACACAAAATAACCATTTTAAATTACTCAGGAATATATAATTATTTTATTTAACCAACTGACGTATCGT
The DNA here is from genome assembly GCA_963556195.1 of Sepiola atlantica. Classification (NCBI taxonomy): domain Eukaryota; kingdom Metazoa; phylum Mollusca; class Cephalopoda; order Sepiida; family Sepiolidae; genus Sepiola; species Sepiola atlantica. The sequence goes on along the minus strand of OY744539.1, from coordinate 9,651,853 downwards.
TATTTCTTTTAGTCCTTTCATTTTATAACCCGTTTTAATGCTTATACAAAATCAAATGTCAACATTGGAATATATCAAATAACACCATGATAATCTTCTTTTTGTTGTTTTTCTCCAAATTACCAAAATGTGAAAAGAAATTTTTTATTTTTTTTCACAGACGGCTACAGCTAGATTAATATATAACAATGAAAATTTGAAGATGAATATTGTATCTTTAAATAATGACCCATCGTGATAATAGAAATCTTAATATACTGGATAGAGCGATAAACCAAGAAAAAGAATGATGAAGATAAAAGTTGGAAGAATTACAAATTTTATTAAATATCAAAAGTTCGAAAACAAGGAGAAATCTCAAATCTTAATTCATGGATTTTCAAAGTTCTTCTCATCAGAGGGTAAAAGATAAAAATCCTCTGACGAGAAGAATTTATGCCACACAAAATTTACATGCCTGTGATCTAAAAAAAGAAATAAATAAATAAAAATGCAAACTTTTCTTTTCAATAATAAATGCTACTTTATCACAAATGGATGAGTCCTTGGGTTAGTAAGTGTAGAACAGATAGGGTAGCCGGTTCAATTCACAGGGGAAGGCCAAGGAAAACATCAGCGTGTTAAACCGAATATGATGATGATGATGATTACATCTTTTTGGATCATCCTGTGACCAATGTTTGTTTACATTATTCAAGCAACGACACGCATTCGTTTTTGTTATCAATTTCTTTACAATATCTTAACAAAGTGATTCCCATCTAAGTTATTTATCACAGATTGCATTATATTGGACACTTTCACATCGGCCATTCACACTTAATACTTATTCACTGAATGCCAACAACAGAATGGAGACGGTCAATAAAGTTGTACCGTGTTGATTCATACGAATTTACTTTTTACTGGATGCTCGTAGTATACCCAATTGCCGTTGTTAGATGACCGTGAAATCCAACCTTATCAAATCTACAAAATAACATTCACCCATCGATGCAATAAAAACTACAATTTCCAAACACACAAAGATACTATTCAAACTGTTACATCCACACAGCTTAAACGTCTAAAACATTTCAATCTGTAAACTTTGATATTGATATCTCTGTTTTGAGGGCACCCGGCTGAATTGCACGGCTGACTCTTAGGAGTGTTGGTTCGGGGTCGCTGATGGGATCCAAACGATAATGGTAGTTTTCGTTAGTTTGTAATAATTACTTACTGAAATTTGTAGGTGTTTTTTTTTCTTTAATTACTTAACAGCATCTGTCTGTGTAGCAAAAATGGCTAATAATAAAAACAAAGGCTTCATCATGAAAAAGAAAATTTAATGAAACAAAGAAAAAAAAATCAACATTTTTTTTATTTTTCTTAAAGAAAAGCAATACAGAATAAGTAAAGTACAAGTTATCTCCCCCTTGTGATCACTACTACTTGAACAAGTAAAGCACAAGTTGTCTCATCTTGTTATCATTACTACTTGAACAAGTAAAGCACAAGTTGTCTCCCCTTATGATAACGACTACTAAAAAAAATGTAAACAATAATTAATTACAACTTTTGTTGAATTTTGTTCGTCCGGGATCACAGGTAGGGGTCAAAACGAATGCTTGAGCATGACGTTTTGGCATCAACTTGGTTGTAAGAGCATTCACGGTGACATAATCTCCTTCCACCTCCATAGCAGATGCCCTTATAAAGTTATTTTGAAGTTTTTCTTTCTCTGTAATGACGAGTTGCTTCTGTAAAGGTTGGTGTCTTGTCTATCCTATTCTTTCACCGATCAGAAGAAGAGTTTGGGTTTGTACTTTAGCCCCCAAATATTAATTAGCGTACGTGATTTAACGGAACATGAACACGGCATATCAAGTGATGCGGATATGTCAAACCATCTCAACAGTGATACAAATGACTAATTGAATATATTTCCCCATAAGTCAAGCGTGTGGAGTCAACTAAACATAAATTTGTCTCTAAGTCAGATTTAAAGCATGAGTTATCTTCCCTTGTAATCACGACTACTTGAAAAATGTAAACAAACATTAATCACAACTTTTGTTAGATTTTGAATTGGTAAATAAGTGTACTTTTAGATATTTGTAGAAAAATGGAATTTTGCAAATGTTCGATCATCTGAGAGGGGGGGGGGTCACATTTTCACGGTGCTAATACTTTTTTTCTGTCAATAACCATTAATCCTAACTTTTAGTAGATTTCGAGATAAAACTAATGAAATAAATTTTATAGTTGCTTAAATTTTCCTTTTTGAGGCACATTATATATATATATACACACACACACACACCAGTATTTGCTAATGAGAGCTGGGAGACCTATGTTCAATCCTCGGTCGAGTCATGCCGAAGACTAAAAAAAAAAAAGATGAGGATCAAGGGTAAGTGGAGTAATCCTGAGAAAGGAGTGGCGCCTACACCTTGGTGTAGTAGCTAATGGAAACGGATCTCTTGGGTCGGCCTCGACTAGGGTTGACCACTTTACTTACGATATAAACAATAATAAATGCGTCTTAAGTTAAGCAACATTTATTTATTGTTATAAACCTCTAGCTGAAAGGATACCGAGTTCATCGTGTGTGCACAATTTATTGTCTTGATTCGATTTTGATATTTTCACGTTATAAGCATGAAAATCCTTAAAAATGAATTCAGAAACCAAACTTAATCAAGACAGATGATTTTGTTTCTGCAAATTGCTCATTATCTTTTCAGACAGTGTTATAACAATAATACATTTAATTTATCAGCCACGTCAAATTCATTCTTTATTTATATAAAGTTAGGTATGTGTATATGCTTGTATATTTGTATGTACAGGATTCACTCCGGAACTAATTAACCGATCATTATGAATTTTTGAACACATGTGCTAGAGGTAAGGGTCGGTAATGTGGGCTATATTTAGTTTAGTTTTATACAAAGAGGGTAAAATTCAGATACCTCCGATTTTTGTGAAATTTTTAACAATTATTAAACATCAATTAATAAATATTCTCTAAATTTCAGTTTGTTTGGAGTATTTTAAAGTTTTTCATGGCCAGACCCTCCTATTCGAAAATTCAAATATTTCAGACTTAATCCATACTCATTAGCAATTAAACCATCATCCCTTAATTGTAATTTCTTAAGATGCCTTAAGCTTAAGCCTTGCATTTTAAACATTTTATAGAATCAAAATCATGTAGTGGCTTTTGATCAAAATTAGAATAAGTATTCTAAACATAAGGTTTAGTAGCATTATGTCTTGATTTTTTATCTTAAGAATATATAGAAGTGGTGCAAACGTTTTGTTCAAGGAATGTTACCTGACCTGTGTCTGGCATTCATCGGGTTCTTATATATAGTGCAATAAAATTCTGTAATATCTCACATTTTATCAAAGAAATTTCAAAGAGCAAATTTAAAAAATAATTTTTAAAAAATTCTAAGTATAAATAAATGTATTTTGCCACCGAAACTCACCTTTTTGGTAAGAACCGAATTTCACATCACTTTGAAAATAAATCATTTTAAATTAACGACACAATTCAACAATTAAAGCTGAATGGATAGCTTGTATAGATAAAGCAAAGTTGTTTCACATCATCTTGTTGAAAGAAAACAAGCGTAAAGATGAATGAACGTGTCGCCTCGCTCTCTGCATTCGTACGTCTTTCTTTCTGACAAAGAATAAAGAAGGTTGTCATGTGTGAATCGCCTGTGGTTTCGTGGAACCAAAAACATTCAGATACTAGTGTACTTGCTCATTCAAAAAAAAAAAAAAAAAGACGGGAGGGGGAATCATGCTTCGCCAGTGTTCGCACTAATATGCATATAAAACCATAGAATTACATCAGTAATTAAATTTTTCGTATATAAATTATCATTTCTGATGACTTAAAGAAATGAAGGGGAAAAAAACACTCACTGTTGACTTTTATTATAAAACGGGAGGATTTCTTTCCGAATGTATTTCAAGTGGCGGGGGTTGCAAGTTGCATTTTCGCTTCCCCTCACCATTTGAAATGGTTTCGTCCGGCGGCTAGAAAAGAGCATTTTTTTACTCACTAACTGTTGTGCGACGGAACGAATTTATATATATTTATGTACAAACAAATACACATTGGTCTTTATTATAAAGTGGAGGATTATATTATGCTTTGCCTTACTATTATTACAACGTTTGTATTTTGCGCACATTAATGTTATTTACGAGGAGTTCGCACACGAGTCCTTACCAATGATTGGAATTTGAGTGGCAGTAAGCCTCCTCAGGATTCTAGTACTCTGCGCGCCCTTCCAGTGGAGGTATGTATGGCGTCCTCTCTGCTTTTCTATCCCTCTTGACCCTTTATGTCCAAGGCTAGTCTCATCACTACTTGTGTGCGTGTTGGTGGAGGGTCTGCCATTTTGAGTTCCCTTGGATTCGTACAATGTTCTTTCTTTATGTCTATTTCAACTGTGATTGGTCGGTGTCATCTGATGATGTGGATTGGTTTCCGCACTCAAGGATTTCCTTAATATTTGAGCTGTTTGCACCAGTGCCGTATTATTTATTCCCTCAATAAAAGTTCCCATGCTAGTTATTACCAGTAACCGAACAACATGTGGTGTTCTCTGCTTTGTAGATTTCCAACACTATCCATTTTTCCCCGTAACCATTGCAAATCACTGCGTTCTCGCAACAGCCGTTAACCAATGATTTCTTGCAGACTACGGTGACTGAAATTTGAGTGATAATAATAAGCTTCCTTGGTATTTCAGTACTCTCTGTGCCCTTCCAATCGAGGTATGAATGGTGCCAATCTTTCCATCCTCTCAGCCCCTTCGTGATCATTTTCTGGTGCCATTATTATTTGTTTACACGACAATATAGTTTTCTTATGAAATTGTAAACTCATATTTCTCAGCACAGGTCATCGCTGGAAATGCTTCTCACCATTTTGTGATTTTAAAATTGCCCACATGTGCTTTGTTTGGGTTGGATGTGATGCAGGGGGGAGGACGACACCTTGTGGTTGTAAATCTATTTCTCTGCAGACATTCTGTTGTTCATTCTTCATTTTTACCTCTTTTAAAATATTATGTTTCCTATTAAAATACGAAGGATAAGAAATTAATCTAAAAATGTATATATTAAAAAAAAAAAGTATTTTATTTTCAAGTTATTGTTTTAATTAGAGCAAAGGGCATTTTGGTTGCAATAGTTTGTATGTGTGTATTCCACCAATTGTTTTGTTTTTTCGTATAACCTAGATTTTTTAAAGTTATTTTTTTAAATATTTTTTATTTCCAGTTTTTCTTTGGTGAAATGTTTGTTGAATGACTTGATTAATTCCTATTTCAGTCACGTAAATTATTTAAATTGACATTACTCCAAAGCGTTTAATTTTTACTTGAATCATGCTTTAGTACAAAAATGTTTTTTTTTTGTTACTATAGCAAGCTTCACACGTGAAAACCCAGAAATAAAAACTAGGCCGAAAAATATAGTCGTTGTCTTTATAAACCAATTCAAGAGACTGATTAAGGAAGAACGATAACTCAATTTTATAACCCTGTCATTTAACTAGAAATTTCTTAACTTGAGTTATCGCCATTCATTAGCTGGCCTCGTGTTCGACTGGGTTTATAAAGTTGGCGACTTTTTATTTCGGCGTTTTACGTGTACGATAAAACTTGCACATAGTGTTTTTTATGTTTGTTTTTTCTTTTACTAAAATACTGTCTAAGGATAATGCCAACATCATGCTGAAACTCATTCCACTCTAAATAATGTAGGTGACTGAAATAGGAATTAACCGAATAAATTAGAATAGTTAAAAACAATGGGATCTATACAAAAGCCCCTTTGACTATTGTACGAAACAGTGTCAATGTATGCGCATAACAATGACGAATATTGGGCCTTTTTTGTCAAATAATAATTGTGTTAAGTTCAAGTAGTTGTGGTATGTCAACTCATTATTGTTAAGTAGGATGAAAAAAAATTCATGGATTCAAAATAGTATTTTTTTTATATACATAAATTATTAATTTGTATTTATTAAAAGGGTGGCTCGTAATTTTTACTTGTCATGATTGCTTTATTTTTTTTTTTCTTTAATTTTTTTTTTTGTGTAACGAAACGGTTTTTTGTCAGGGTTTGAAATCACCGACAGTTATTATTACTGCTGCTTCACTGCTTCTCGGAGTATTACGTCCACTGCTACTACTGCGAATCTTTGCCGACCATTTGAACTGCTGCAGCTGCTAATATGCAGCTGCACGAACCAGGGTGACAGGTCGGTTTTGATCATTGAAGAGCTCTACGTTCTATTCTTTCTACTACTGCTGAATGCTGGTTATTATTTTTATTATTATTTCTATTATTATTATTACGATTACAACAACTTACAAGGTTTACTACTATTATTACTCCCACTGCAATCCTGCTGCTATTCCAGCTGCCGCCAGTACTGCTGCTCCTGCTGCTATTAGGAAAACATGGCGGGTCATTTCAGAGAGAGACTGCATGTGTTAAAGGCCATTAAGCGTGTCCGTGTGTATATGTATGTCTGGTGAAAATTCTCGGCCAATTTACATCGCAATGCATATTGCCTGTTTGACCCTACATGCAGCTTTGGTCATTATTCGTCACCCTTTTCGACGCCGTTCGTTCTTCTTCATGGCACGACCCGGAACAACGACAACAACACCACGACTATTACATTTACAACAATCCGTGTTAGTGTTGTTATTACACTATTCTTACTACCGTTCGCCATCATCAAATACACACCGTCTACTACTACAACAATAAGGAGCAATTTAATTACACCCACAGATTAATATTATTATATTTTTTTAATATATATATATATATATATATATATATATATATATATATATATATATACTTATGGCAAGTGAGCTTTATCGAAACGCTTGTTTCATTCCATCGAAAGAATTCATATATTTGAAACGGTAATATATAGTGACCTCCTTTCACTTTTGAGAGACAATGGATACCCCCTGTAAGCGTGCCTGCGCGAAAAGTCTATAGTGGAGCAAGGGTTGCGCAATCTCAACCGCATCTCTCCTGAACCGGCATTGCCTAAGCTCATTGATAGAGAGAAGTCCAGGACGACTGGAAACAGTGTCGGGATGAGCAGAGACAGGCGAGTGTTATTTCGGAGTTTAATTTCCACCTAGACTAGTTGCACTACGAAGGCTTAAGAAGCTAGTCTACCCTACTATTTAAATCAATAGCTGTAGGAAGAATATATGGATTCATACCTTACCCAATTATTAACCGTGATTGGCCCCCGGCACGTCGAGCCCACAGACATATTTCTCGTTTGTCTTAAACTCCTACTACTGCTGGATCTGGAAAAAGTAATTCTTGTTTATTAGTAGTACTAATAATTAGTACTGACTGACTGATCTCTTAAGTTGTTGGATATTGACTATCATTCTAAGTAATCATTACAAGAGGCGAATAATAACAACCACTATGTGATAAAAATATGTGTCGCATCTTCGATTTGGTGTCATTTCTAGCTTTGTTTTTCTAAACGGAATTAAATTTTGGAGTATCACTTCTCTTCACTGGATTTCTCTTACTGCTCCCCCGTTGTGATCGACATTGTCGCCCTCGTCGCTCCTGCTGCTACTACTAAAATATAGTAGTGCTGCTGCTGCTGCCGCAACACAGCGCTCAGTATCACTTAATACTTGTATTATTAGTATTCTTACAACGACTACTACTACGAAAAGGTAGGTAGTGCTGGATGTAAGTGTTTGTCACTACTGTTATACTACCACCACCACCACCACTTTTCAGTCTAGTGTTGAGTGTTCCTACAACTACTACAACTATCTCTTTTTTCTTTTTTTTAATAAAGACTGACATTTGTATTATTTTATTAGTATTTAAAGCTACTTAAATTTTATTGGTTATATTACTATTATTGGCCTTCGTAATTGAGAGGCTTGATTTTTTTTTTTTTAATTTCATTAAAAGATTTTTTTTAGTTTATAGGTCAAAAAGTTCGTTTCTTGTGTCGTTGAGTCTTTTAAAATTATCGTTTTTATTGCATTTTGATCATTCAGTAATCAGCTATTTTTAAAAAAATATTAATTGATTTTTTTTTTTTACTAATAATTATTCTATTGAAAACCAACATTTTAGTATTTATTTTTAATTAAAAATGCGCCTTGTAAAATTAAAAAAAATTTAAAAAAAAAAAAGGTTTTGATTTCTAATGAAGAACGGTAAAATTCCTCTCAAATAATGAGAAAAAAATGATTTTATATATGCAACGCTGGGGATGCTCGTAGGCTTTGACATTCATGTTTGTAAATCAATCTATTTAATTATTAATTGTATAATGAAACATGCACAAACTATCCAAAATCAAGCATTGAGAAACTCATTTGCATAAACGTTGTTGTTTATTTTTCTCTTTAGTGTGTGTCAGCGTAACGAAGGCGGTTTGTTATTGAAACAAATGGTGATTTGTCAATGAAACTAAAGATATACTTTCTATGTCAACAACCATTAACTGCACGAAAGATCTTTACTGAATGAAGTTATAGCTGATGATGGCAGCCGGAAGGAAGGTCTCTAGTGCGAGTTCCTTCCATAGAATGAAGTGATTGATTCAAACTAGTACTCCTTATTCGCGATACCAACAGTCGGCGAAATACCACGCGGAAAAGAATGTGATAATTTCACCCGAATCGGAATGATCCACACGATACTTGACCCCCCCCCCCCTTTCAACTTTAATTCTAGCAAGGAATTACATCGACAGTTTAAAGGTTTCAAAATCACGCTATAATAAACAATATAATAAACAATTCTGGCATTTGTTTACTTCGTTTATCTTCGAAATTAGAAAGTAATTTTTAAGCCTTTAAACTGTCCCTATTTACTTGCCTCTCTCCACGAGGACAGAGTTAGCCACAAAGTCGGTATTATTTTAATGTGGGGGAATTCCAGCACCCCCAAGAAGGGGCACTCTGGATTGGGACAAAAATGTAAATTACCTCAGTCTAGAATGATTTCTCCTTCATTGACCGAATTTAAATTTGTGGCTTGAATTAGTTTAATGGCAGAAAAGTCAAGTATAATGATTCATTCATGCGTGTTCATAAAACAAAGGCAAGCGTGCATTTTCGAATGCGCCTCTGTCGTATCAACGGACTTAACTTTAGTTCCAGACAACCTGGAAAGTGTTGATTCATCCGACGTAATTTTATAGATTTTACCTAATAATTATAATTTACTATTTTTACAGGATTTATTTTAATTTAATAATTTAAAGGATGAACGAAATATGTGAAAATTTTTACAAAAAAATATTCAGACAGTTTTTTATTTTTATTTTTACATATCCAACAGTTTATGAATCTAATTAAAAATTAGGATAAGCACAAATAGGCTCCCTCCAGTCGCATATTTGTGCTCGCCAAGATGTGATAGCCATGATAAACGTCGAACGAACATATACTACACTTCCTTTCAAAAGAAGAAGGTAATGCCTGGGAGGATGGTCTCGTTATAACAGATCAGATACCACACTAATCCCCTCCTCAAAAGAAGGAGGTAATATGCCTGAGATGCCCCCCCCCCTCCCGTTATTAAGATGTATTCCAATTGTTATATTAACTTATGTTTTGCTCTTCAGAGCACAGGTGGAGTGAATAATGAAATTTGAATGCAATTATTAAATTGCCAGAACATAATCTTTACAATCACTCCGCCATGAAGAACATGTCTTTATTTACAAAAAAAATCAATAGTTCAAATTTTAACGTGGTTATTCCAATAGTCATGTAATAAAGAACTAGTTTTTGTTTTATTTATTTGTTGTTTTTTTAAGTTAGTTAGTTTCTATTTCAATCACCTAAATGCTTTAAAGTGAAATGAGTTTTGGCATTAGTCCCAAAAAACTTATTTTTACTTAAAGCATGCGTTAAGTAAAATAAGAATAACATTACAAACAGTAAGTTGTAGCAAGTTTCGTCGTCCATATAAAACGCTGAAATGAAAACTCGGTTGAAAAGGTAGTCATCATCTTTATAAACAAGTCTAGAAAGAGGTTAGCTAAGAAAAAAACGATGACTCAGTGTCATAGTTTTCTAGTTAAAAGGAACAACCTTATGAACGTGTGTTATCGTTCTTCCTTAAGCTAGACTTTCTAGATTTCTATATGAAGATGGCGACTATAATTTTTCGGTTTTTCGCGTCTACGATGAAATTTGCTATAACTTTATTTTATTTTTTACTAAAACAGGGTTTAAGTAAAAGAAAATAAAGTTGGTTGGAAATAATGTCCAAGCCTATTTCGCTCTAAATAATTTATGTGACTGGAATATTTGTGCTCGACTGAGCTTCATCTCCACCTCCACTCCCTGTAAAAAAAAAATCAGACTTGAGCAAGAACTCGTCTAATTACAACCTCGGCAAAGAACTTTCCTTTCTTACCCTGTGCCCATAAAATCAAACGGAACTTCCATGAACAAAGTTTCTTTCTAAGAACTTCCCATCTGTGGGACGCAATACAACATGGCTGTTTCCCAGCTGACTACAACATAGTCGTCTTCAAGTCCAATGTTAACACATACTTAAATAATCGAATTCTGCCCATTTCACCTATCTTTTTCCAATCCTCTTATGGTGTTGTTCATCGTCCAAGTGACAATCTCCTTAACCCGTATCCTCGAGTGGTCTCCGGGCCCAGATAAGTTGTGACCCATTAGTATATATTTTTTAAAAAATGCGAGTGTCACCATGTTGTTTACATCGACCTGTCTTAAACTATGACATCAGTAAATGTTTGTTATATTTTAAGTTTTAAATGCACGAAGCAGCGACAATAAGGTTCATGAAACGCCGAAACGTCAAAATAGTGAGCATTTTATGCTGCCATGGTATTAGACCAATAGCAACATGGCGACAACTCGTAATTTGCTCATGTAACAAGTAACATTTAAAATGTAAACAACACAATAATTACTCGCTTGTTTTAGAAATGTACAGAAATTCTAAGGGTTTATTATTATTATCAGAGTATTCGATCCTAAAATTTGTTTAAGAAATAATACGGCGATTTTTTTTTTTTTTTATGACGGAATGATTATAAAGAAGCACCGAACATTGTAACAAAATATCTGTATTAACGAAATATCTATCAGACATCTCGTATGTCTGTTTTTCATCTGTACATAAGACATTATATTATGTCTTTGAGGAATACACGTTGAATTATTCTTTATTTACTATTAATCGAATTTTTTTTTAAATAAAAAAATAAGGGAAAACTAAAACGATTAAATTTCTTTTTTCTTTATAAATGTCTATCGAATTATGTTTCTCTAATCCCTCAAATCGAGCAACGCCGGGTAAATACAATTGGTAAATAATAAATATGACTTTACTGTTGTTTCCACCTCTTTTCACGTGACTACAAATTCAGTTTGAAAGAAACATTAAGGATTTGGGCAATCAGAAATTCCGAAACTGCAGTAATAAAGTGTTGAGTTACATTTATTGTTTATTATTTATTTATTCTAAACATCATACAGATAGTTACCCCCTCTCCACCCACTCCGAAAATAAACGGATTACATTTTAACGGAAACATTTTTTGGTTTACACCGCTTGATCTTAATGGCGGAGAAAAATTAAAAGAAAAAAAAAGTTACATTTTTTTTCTTTTCTTTTTTACTCTTGATTTTGATTTATATATAAAATTATAAAGAAATAATGATGTCCCCCCCCTTCTCCCTCATGCTTTTTTTAGCTTTGTCGCAAAGTTGTAATTAGAGTTGATTTTTTTTTTTTTTTTGATAAGCACTTGTCCGTTGACATTTTACTAAACGTTTTCATTGCAAACTTTGGTGCTTTCATCGCGAACTTTGACCCTAACCCTAACAAACCCCATCCTGATCCTAACGACGGGGTCAAAGTTAGCGTGGGTCCTAAGTACAAAAATATTTATTTTGTTTTCAATATATTTAGAATCCCGTCCCAGGACAAGTAAAATTAATTCCCTGAACACAGAACAGTTTTTTGCGCCACTTTTATCTCCCCTTGCTTACAAAGATTAAAAGCCATAATTAATAAGAAATAGCAATTCAGAGAATCTTGTTTCATTGGTTTCTAATGGCTATGGATCAAATTCAATGTAAATCTGAAATATTTAAATTTTCAAGTGAAAGGTTATACCCATATGTCCCCTAATTTTTTTAAAAAATACTCTAAAGAAAAGAAAATTTAGGGATCTTAATTAATTGATGTATTGTTTAAATTTCACAAAAATCGCAAGTATCTGAATATCCACGAACGGCTTTCGCGCTCTTTTTACGCTCTTTGCATAAAACTAAATTAAATATAGCCCACGTTACGACCCTTTAAGCTTAGCAACTGTGTTCATGTTCTAAAATTCATAATGATTGGTTAATTAGTTCAAGAGAATCCTGTACATACAAAATTGTAAGCATATATACACACACCTAACTTTATACAATATTCAAAATATGGGGAAAAATACAATAGGGTTGATAATTTGTATTATTATTTGGGTTGTTCGAACATCGAACGACTATTCTCATATTTGTTGCTATATCCACAAAGTTTCGATCGTTATAAACTCCAATCTTCAAGTACATCTCGTTGAACTTCCGAATCCTTTCTGTCAAACGCGAAAACTTTTACGAAATTTTAAACTGAACGACAAGGTAGATTGTTCTTTCGTCAGCCACAATAGAAGTTTAATTTTTTGTTATTATCGCTGTAATAAGGATTGGACCTCCAACCCAGAAGACTGTCACTGTTAAGGGTCCCAAAATTCATACTAGAATTGTCCATGTGAGTTCATGGCGTAACGGTTAAAAGCGTTGGTTAACGTGACAGTCTTCTGAGGGTGGAAAGTTCAACTTCACTACATGCGATAATAACTAAAAATAACATTAAATTAACACTTTTAACCCAGTCATGACTGACGGAATGAGAACAATCTACCCCGTGTATTTAAAAAAAAATTTTTTTATGAAAATCGCTCCAAACAAGGCATGAAGCCACTTGATGTAAGGAGCTAAAAGAAAAATACTTCAAGGTTAAAAACTAGTCAACGATAGATTCCTACCCAGAAAACAGCAATTCTTTCCCCTTTGCCAGAAACATCACTCATGGAATGTAAGGACTAGATGACAAAATAAGGGGAGCAAGAGTTACGAGGCTGCCGAAAGTAAACTCAATGTTCACTTTCTAAACAAAGTGTTCAGTTCGAAATTCCTTCCAAGTTCCCAGGTTTTAAAAGATGTACCTGATAAAGGTAGGAGTTAACATCGGACGAAACGTTGTGAATATAACGACCAAGATGGGAATAGTAGTCCGAATAACCACAATAACATTAATATCGAGTATTTAAGAATGATTAGTACTCAATACTCCTTCGAGACTGAGGCAATTTAAATTTTTGTCCTAATCCAGAGTGCTCCTTTTTGTGGTAGCTGGATTTTCCCCACACTAAAACCCACCTTGTGCCTAACTCTGCCCTCGTGTCGCGGCAAATAAACATGGACTACTAGGAGAATCCAAGAATCCCCCCCCCCTCCGTAAAAGAAAATGTCCATATACAGAACGAACTTTTTGGTCAGTCAAATAGTACTAACTAAACTCTTCTTTATTAGTAGTTGTTTTCTCTGCAAATATTCGGTTCATCTAAATACCTACGTCTTAGTATATTTACTTCCTTATATTTTAAATCTGTTTACAATTTTGCAAATTTATAAAACTTGAAATCATTCTGCTCCTTTGATCCCTCGAGAAACACACGAAATGATATTTCCTTTTATTTATTCCCCCTCTCCCCCTCCAGTAAAGATAATGTCTACTTCTTCATCAAAATAGGCTGTGTACGAATCATTTTTAATGATGCAGTGAAATCCATCATCATCATCCACACATGTACCCAACACCTATGTCTATAAATACACATCGCCATGCTTGCCTTTTAACGTCTCCTACTACACATGGAGAGAAAAAAAGAATACACATGTCTCCACTTTTCCAACCACTTCACAACTACTGCTACTGACTACACTGCGATTATATTGTTAATAATGGCATTATTATAGTGACAATGTGAAATCTTGATTATGAGGTTTGGTTTATATTATACACAAAATAATAGGTTTAATATTGTTATTGTTAAACTTTAAAACATGTATAGTTTAATTATGGTTAAAATATGATTGCAATGATTAAAAGTACGTAGATCATGTTTTCTTAGGGATAGATAGGATTGCATAGCGAGTTACTCTATCGTCCCTTTTTACTTACCTCCCCACGAAGATAGACATCAGGTCGGTTTTTAATGTGGGGAAAAAATCCAGTTCCCCAAAAGGGGAACTTTGGATTGAGACAAAAATTTAAATTGCCTCAGTCTAGAAGGATTTCTCCGTCACTGGTCGAGTGCAGAAAAGATGAAGTCACTTTAATTGAATCTATAGTGGTGCATTTTTTAAACATTTTTTAACCTTACTTTTGGCTAAGAACAAAGTGTGGTAACTACGCTTCATCTTTACTGTCAGCTAATGAAGGAGAAATCTTTCTAGACTGAGCCAATTTTAATTTTTGTCTCAATCCCGTGTGCTCTTTTTGGGAACTAAATTAAATAAAAACGACCTTGTGGAAGCAAATAAATAGGAACTGAAAAAAAGAAAAAAACGTCCGATTACGATATTATTGAATTTTTTTTTTTTTTTTTTTAATTGTTGAATTGCAGAGAAACATTATAGCTGCACCACCTTCACTGTTTTGGGTGATGGAAAAGTATCTTTTTAGGATGAATGTAATATTTCTTGTAAATTCAATTTGTGTCTGCACGACGTGTGTGTTTGATTTGTTGTTTGTCGTGTTATTTTCTAAAAATATTTTTAATTTAATAATTTGAAAATGTTTCCGTAAAAAAAAAATCAACTTCCATGTTAAAAAGTTGATCCCACATTAATTTCCCTTGCGAAAAAAAAAAGACCGTGCGTTCATGTATATTTCTCACCCATTTTTTTTCTATCTTTCTTGGCCTCAATTAAATGATATTACGTTTCGTTACGTTTGTACATTTTTCCTGGTGTATCGAAACCTCTCCTCGCTCGTGCCCCCATCCATCCACCTTTCGTTTAGTTTTATGTGATGGCTCCCGTACGCCCAGGTCAAGACTGTTACCCTACCCAAGTCATCATATCTATATTTCAACCTACTTACTATTGCTACTATCAATACCACCTACATTGTTTTAGAAGACACGAGCAAGATAAACCCACACAACATATACAAAAAAATAAATAAATAAATAAATGAAAAAGGTCACCTTTTAAACTGTTTATTTATCCCCCCCCCCCCCCACCATTACACCCAGGTTAGATATGACGTCAGGTTATAATGAGGAAATCCAGCTCTCTCAAGAAAGGGGACACCCCGGATGGGTGCAGAATTTGCCGTAATCGGACATTTTCCGATGGGGGGGGGGGGGGGTATCTCAGGCGACTGGCAATGATCCCCCCTTCCCTGTTTCTGCCACGAGCCAACGCTTATAATTGCCAATATTAGTTATCAATAACTAAACCGATCTATTTCACCTATTATATTTGCCCCCCCCCCTCTCCATTTACACCGTGGGCAATTTATGAATGGCCCGACAAACTGCTTCCTTTCATCAGGTTATCTTTTCCTCTGATCTCTTCTAGACATTACACTGTTATTCTTTTGCGTTTTCTTCAGTCAGTAGTAAATACATAAATCAGTTCTTTCATACGACAGGGGCGCGTACGAACGTTCGTGTTTTCCGTTGGTTTAGAAACGCGAGTGAACGATAATACCTGACGTTTGCGCGTTCAAAATTTTAATTCAGGTCAATTTACATTATATTTTCTATTGACTTGTCTCCCCACGAGGACAATTAGACACGGTGTCTGTTTTTAATCTGGCAAATATCTAGCTCCTCCATATCTCTGGGTTAGGACAAAAATAAAAATGTCCCCTCCTCTGATCGAGTACAGTGAAGATACTAACTTTTATTTGACAATCTTTTTTTTTTAACCTACCAACTTTCTAAATTGGAAGGGTCGCGATATACAGTGCTTTAATTTCGTTTTAGCTTTCGCAATTTTATTTTTGTTTCTATACATATTCGATTTATAGTAAATAATTAAAAATAAATAAATCAACGTGTTGATAAAAGTTACGTATGGGTGAGGAACACAGACACACGAGGTATTGTCTGATAGTTTAATTTTTATACGGAGATTAACACATGGAACATAACAAAAAAGTCCCGACATGTTTTTCTCCGTGGCAATTGGAAAGTGTTTTAGTTTTTGAAGCTTTTAGACTGATGAAGTAGAAAGTAAAATGAGGCGTGGATTGAAATGTTGGACAAAACTGCAATAGGGTGGTTCACTTCCTGATTCTTTGCACCTTGTAGAAAATAACTCCAAAAATCAATTTATCAGTTTTTATTTTATTTTTCTTGCGTCTAAAGACACTGATATAGGAGCAGAGTGTAGTATCTTTTATCCTGATACGGCATTTCATCTGTTCTGTCCTCGGTCAGTGAGGGAGAAATCCGTCTAGACTGGGGCAATTTTTATTTTTATGTCCCAAATCCAGTGTCGCCTCTTGTTGGGAAGATGGATTTTCTCCACATTAAAAACTGACCTTGTGTCTAACTCTGCCCTCGCGGGGAGGCAAGTAAATAATGACACACTGATAGCTTTTAAGTTTTTTTAAAATCATTATTTAACTCCTCATTGTGTTCAAGTTTAGTTGATTGTTAATATTCGCTGATGGTTTGTTGTTCTACAACTAGGTACGTGCAAAAATGGGCGTCTCTTGTACGGACTATGCTTATTAAAAAGCGCTTACCATTAATTATTTAATTAGTTTCCATGTAAACTTTGATTGTGTTTGAAAGATAAAAGATTAAACTTAATCTCTAAAAGGAAAAAAAACTGTATATTTACGTGTGAAAAAAAAAACCAACAAATTA
This sequence comes from Sepiola atlantica, assembly GCA_963556195.1. Lineage (NCBI taxonomy): Eukaryota > Metazoa > Mollusca > Cephalopoda > Sepiida > Sepiolidae > Sepiola > Sepiola atlantica. The sequence goes on along the minus strand of OY744539.1, from coordinate 9,634,815 downwards.
TAATGAAATATGTTATCACGACGGCTGAAAACCCCCAAAAATTCAGTGAATTTTGAACTTTAAAGAAATTACTTGTAAAAATCCCTTGAAAGATAAATATAAGTTTTTGGAAACTATTTCAAAGATAATTATTAAATTAAAGTCATAAGATACTCAATTAAAACAAAAACTTCCTACGTTTTACTGAAAATTAGCAAAATTATTCCCCCCCCCCCCCCCCAAAAAAAAGTCATAGTTTAGTAAAAATCCGACATTCAGTCAATCGGTAAACGACTTTGTTTACCGATTAACTATCGCTATGCAAAATATATGGAAGACAAAAATGTAATAATTTATCATTTTTAAATTTATATATAAAAATGGTTTTGTAATAGTTTATAGAAGTTGAAAAATTATTATCCATTTAATTTCTTTATTCTTTTTAAGGTTATGAAGAAATTTAATTAATTTAAGTACCCTTATTTTGTTGTAATAAAAAGGAAATGCTTGTTTAATTAAAATATTTGAGAATGTACGCAATTAAGATTTTATTTATTTTTAACTAAAAGTTTCATATTTAACTTGGTATTAATTTTTAATTCAGTAATACTTTGAAATTATTGATGACGTCTGTTTACCAATGTTTTTCCTTAGAATTTGAAATAAAACTTTTTTTAAATGTTAATTATTTTTACGAACTGCGTCAATTTTATGATTTATTTTTTACATGATTAAAAACTTTAGTTACTCGATTTATTCTTAATGTAATTGATCGTTATGACACGTTAATTCTTTTTAAAATAAAGTGGGTTTTTTTTTTATTTTAAGTGTGAAAAAGTAAATTAAAGTCAATGACTACACTGACAATTTATTCATTGAAAAAAAAATTAAAACAATGTTTTATTAATAAATAGAATTTAATTTTGAAAGAAAATGTCATGTTTGAATTCTCTTTATTTATTAATAATTTTTAAAACTTTTTAAATATTTATTAATAAAAAATGACACAACAAATACAAACTTTCCAAATAATTGACGATGAATTGTGAAATTAACGAAATTGTTGAATCTCTAAAAAATAAAATTTTGTGAGTGAGTGGTGGTTGGAAGGCTAATCCCACCTGTTTGTTACAGAACATGGCCACCATACCAATCCAAGTTAATCGTTAGTAGAAAGTATCCAATTTTTTTAAATTCTTTTTTTCGTAATGATCCTGAATCTCAATCTTTTCAATTTTTTGTTTATTTTCAAGATTATAAAAAAAAATTCTTACGCTGATGATGACACGTCTACGTGCGAAAGAGAAATATAATTATATCGCATTTTAAATTTTCCCAGAAACTAATCATTAAAATCACATAAAATATTTTTTTCAATTATATTATTTTTTTGGTAAAAATATTGATAAAAAATGCTTTATTCAATGATGGCATCGCTAATTCAAGAAATTAATTTTTCTTCGAGGTATAGTGATTTTATTAACACGGAATTTAGGAGCCCTTTTCGTAATATATATGAAAAAAAAGTTTTTTTTAATGTTTAATTTTTAACATGTACAGTGCTTTTTCATTCATTTTTTTTTTTAGACAATTCATGCATTTTTTTAAAATACATAAAAATATAACTTTAGTAAAGCTGTATTTTGTTTTCAACAGATAAAACATTTTCACTAAGATTTTAAGAAATGCCGTGATCGTTGATTAATAAATACTGAAAATTTCATTAAAATTGGTTGATGTCCTGAATTTTAGTGAATTTTTAAGTGAATGGGGGGGGGGGGGTCAAAATGTTTTTTCATTTTGGGAATCGACCATTGATTTTGCACGTACCTATCTGCAACACATGCTTCTCTCTCTTTCTCTTTTATATCATATATATATATATAACAAAATTTAAACATTGTTCCAAAAATTCAAAACCAACTATTAGGCGTACGATCGTTTCCAAGATTTTTTGGAAATATTTTATTTTTCATTATTTTTTATGATTCCAAAACGTGTCTTCGTCAGCGCCTTTTATAACATCACATACAGAAGTCTCTTGAGAAAAAAAAATATATATGCCACACTGAGTCTTCAAAAGACGAAACACATGTCTGTGGATGTTAATATTCATATATAATCACTTTTTTCGCTGTTTTCTCTATCACAGTGGTCGTCGCGCTGGTCGACATTCAATCCATGACCATCCAATTGTTGCTGTCATGTCGATCTGCCCACCCCCCTCGGCTATTGTTTTGTTTCTAATTGCTTTACTACTGCAAGTGACCCCCCTATCTATACCTCTCTCGCTGCCTTATTAAAAATAAATCGGCACATTTTGACATGTGTAAAATCTTGTAGACGTAGACGTGCCCTTGACGACATCCATATACCACTATTACAACTACTATTTACTAACATTGCTTTTGGATTATTTTACCGCTTAAGGACTTGGTTAAAATTCTATTTAGAATAATTAACTGCGATTATTCAGGGGATAAAAAGTTTGCCCAGAAGGCACAGCTTGTTTTGAATGCTTTTTTCTTTTTTTCATATCGAAAATAAAAATACATTTTTCGTAATTAAAGTTTTTGAATAATAAAAAAAAAATCTCATGTGTACTGTTTCAGCGTCCTAAATTATTTTTTCAAAAGATGTCATTCTATACGATTATTCGATTCGTAGTTTTAAAATTACATTTGAATTTAATGTGTAGTAACAAAGTAAAGAATATTCATAAGGATTTAATTTAATATCGATTCTTTTTTATTTTTTATTTTTTTTTTAGAACGTATTTTATAAGTAACCATTGTTTAAATTTGAATCTAGCGCCCTTTCTTGTATTTTTCCTAATATTAAAGCTGACAAAACACCAAGTTCTTTTCAGAAAAAGAATCCATATTAAATTAAATATTTATGAATATTTTGTTTTTACTTTGTTACTACATCTTACATTTCTATGTAACTACAACTCGAATAATATTTTTGAAAATAGAATTTAGGACGCTGAAAATGTACGCAACCCCGAAAAAGGTGATCAATGAATTTTAATAATATATTCTGTTTAATTTTTATTTAATCGATTTATGTAAACGAAAAAAAAAAAAGCTTTAAAAAAAAAAACTCATTGAATTGTGTATGACTTTTTGGTTTTCTTTTTTTTTTCATCACAGACTAATACAGAAAAACAAATGTTAAAGAACAAAAAACAAAACTACGATTAAATAGCAAATAGAATTATCGTTTGTTAGTGCAAACGCACGCGTGTAATAGTTTTCTTTTCGCTTAAAATTCCAACTAAAACTTGAGAAATCTATTTGAGTTCACATGAAGCAATTATCGTTTGTGATTTTCATCATTTCACTCAACTCAAACGGAACTTGTTATTTACGATGATATAACAACCAACCACCATTTAAACATGTGGGTTTTCCGTATTGACCCACATGTGAAGGAAGAAATGCTTGTTCTCCCTTTTCTGCCCATCTCATTCTCTCTTTTTTCCTCCTCCTCTCTCTTTTCCACCTCTCTCTCTATTCTATCCCCCTCTATATATTCTATCCCTCCCATCTCTCTATCCTACCCCCTCTCTCTATATATCCTACCACCTCTCTCTATATATCCTACCACCTCTCTCTATATATCCTACCACCTCTCTCTATATATCCTACCACCTCTCTCTATATATCCTACCCCCTCTCTCTCTCTATCCTACCCCCCTCTCTCTCTCTATCCTACCCCCTCTCTCTCTCTCTCTATCCTACCCCCTCTCTCTCTCTCTCTATCCTACCCCCTCTCTCTCTATCTTACCCCCTCTCTCTATATTTTATCCCCCTGTCTCTCCCCCTGTCTGTCTCTCCCCCTGTCTGTCTCTCCCCCTGTCTGTCTCTCCCCCTGTCTGTCTCTCCCCCTCTGTCTCTCCCCCTCTCTGTCTCTCCCCCTCTCTGTCTCTCCCCCTCTCTGTCTCTCCCTCTCTCTGTGTCTCCCTCTCTCTGTGTCTCCCCCTCTCTGTGTCTCCCCCTCTCTGTCCCCTCTTTCTCTATTATCTCCCCTCTCTCTTTCTCTATTATCTCCCCTCTCTCTTTCTCTATTATCTCCCCTCTCTCTATTCCCTCTCCTCTCTTTCTCACTCACTCAAACACACCATGTGACTTTGTTGTGGTTTCAGCTTTAAATCTCTTAATACTTTTTTCCGATTAAACCTTTCTTACCCATTTTTTTTTGCTATTTATTAAAACTGCATTGATTCATTTTATAACTGAATCAATCTTATTTCCATTCCTAACCTTTTTATCTCTCATCTTACACTAGAATTCGTTTTTGAATTGAAAAAATTGGCGACGTTATTGTTGAGAGTTCAAATAACCGTCATTTAAAGACATAAAAAATGTCAGGTTTCTCTTTTAATAGTCCTTAACTCCCACTCTCTATGGACTGTGGATGGTCATGTTTATTTGTTTTTGTTAGAAGCCGGATTCCCATAATTATTTGAAAATTAGATTTTTCTATTTATTCATTAGGCAAAATAAATAACTTCAGTTGAATCTTATTTCTGATATATATTTTTAACGCATCATTCGATTTTATTTAATTTCTTAAATTCTTGGCGCACCTGTTGAGAATCTTTGAAATAAATCTAATTCATTTGACGTTTAAGAAAAATTACTTATGACTTAAGAAGGGTATGTTACTTGTTGTCAACGGAAAACTAAACATGAGATTTTATTTTTTTTAATGCGATTGCATATCAACTTCCTAGAAAATTTAATTAATGGATAAATAAAATATTTTAGAGTAGGGTTCATAAATGTAACGTAAAATGGTCACCAAGGACAGAACGAGTAACTATCTTTTTTTGTATTTCCAAAATAGTAATCATTTTTTTATACAAAAAATGATTACTCATTCTGATCTACGCTATATCAATAACGTTTTCTGGTCATGAAGTAGGTGATCATTTTATCTTAGAAATGTATAATAATAATAAAAGTGAACCTCCACTTTAAATTCTAAATATGTTTGTGTAATCGCATAAAATAAACGTTTTTTTTTTTTTAAATTTTTCAATTGACAACGTGGGGGCAAAGGAGTAACATTTTACCAAAAAATGTTTATCAATCGAAATAATAGCTATATATAAAAAAAAAATTGTCTATATAATATCGTCCATGGCCACCCGCCGTCGGGTGAGGGGTAGACCTGTCGATGTTGGCATATTGTCGTCACCTGCTATAAGACACTCGTCTGTAACAGTTAACATGTAAATACTGTTTGTCATACAAATAATGGCGTATTTCTATGCAGCTTGCCTTTTTAACCCACTCCACCCCATCCCTTCTTCATCCCCCCCCCCCCCATCGCTAACCTCCATCTTCATCTCTTTGCTATGCAATTCACTGCCAGACTCATTTTCACGAATAGGATTATTACTCAAATACTTGAGATATTTTAAAAATCTTATTGATTCCCAGGTTTTACTATTTCCGGGCGGGGTGTGGGAGAGGTACGTTCTGAAAAACCATTCACAAATAATTCAGAATGTTTAAATTTATCAAAAAAAAATGTTTTTGTTTTGTTTTTGTTTTGTTTTTTAATACTGAAGCAAGAAATTATTCTCTAATCAACATTTTTTTTTTTTTTTAAGCTTGCATTTCTTCACCCTTCATTCTGGAGATTTAAATAATTTTATTAGTTTTAATATGGCAATGAAATAGATTTTCGGTTTGTTTCTTTTTTTTTAACGAATTCTTTCTTTTTTATGTCGAATTTTAATCTACTACCGGTATTTTTTTATTCGTAGGATTATAAAAGCTATGTTTTGTTTTATTCTCATAATTTTTTCTCTATCACTTTATGACTCTGTCGTTCACTATCTATGTATCTATCACACACACTCTCTCTCTCTCTCTCTTCCTCTCCCGATCTCATCTATATATATATATATATATATATATATATATATATATATATATATATATATATATATATATATACACACACACACACTAGTTAAACTGATTTTGCCAATCTCCCTTGTTGGAGAATCAAATTACATTCATGATTCTTGAACAAACGCTGTTCAGATCATCAATCCCCCCTCCCCCACGTTCATTTCTCGCTTACTTTTCGCTGCCAACCAGTCCACATGTCAGTGACTTTGTCACGTTGACGTTAAATGCTACTCACATCAATGTTTGAAAAGAGTTTTCGTTTTGATAGAGCTTTTTTGTTTGTTTCCGTTTCCCCCTCCCATAGTTTACACGTTAATCTCCACCGAGTATCGGTTAGACACATGGCCATCCCTACTACAGGCCAGGCAATCGTGCAACTGGGGTCTTTTACTGGGGGCCATGTGAATTTTCTTAAATATTCGATATAGAAGTTGCAAACTATATCACCAACTGGTGCGGATCCTTTTTTTCTTTTTAACCACAATATACAAGTAATGATCTTTTGACATAAGTACAAAATCTCTAAAAAAAATCCAACATTGAAATAAAAATTCTTCATTGAAATATGCATTTGCCTTTGTTTATTCAAAATTACCTGTCTCTTCATTTATAGGAATTTGTCAATTGTAAAATTTATCAATTAGCTCATTGTAGTTATTATTTGGTATGTAAAACACATAAAAACATCAAACTAATCTCACAGAGGAATTTTACCTTTGTTTGCAACTTCTATATCGAATATTTAAGAAAATTCACATGGCCCCCAGTAAAAGACCCCAGTTGCACGATTGCCTGGCCTGTAGTAGGGATGGCCATGGTTAGACACCATGACCCCCACTAACAATATTTATTTATGAAAATCAGGCTTTTACATGACCAATAATTATTCTCTATCTCTCCTGAAGAATAGCCCAGTCTAACAATACTAAACCAGCAGCGATGATGGTGTAGAATACCAAATATAGATTTAAATTAATGAAGCCAAGACAGGTGTCCATAAATGCAGTAGATAGTAAAGCAATGCATAGAAGCCAGCAGAAGAGGGAATGATGAGAAAAACAGTGTGAAAAGGAACGAGTTAGAAGACTTTCTTTGACTTTTTTGGTTAAGGGTTCTGATAAGACACGTCATCTTTTCTGGCCTTGGTCAGTAAAAAAAAAATCCTCCTAGACTGAGGCAAATTTTCTGCCAATCCTAAGTGCCCCTTTTTTTTGGGGGGGGGGGGCTGGATTTTCTTAGCATTAAAAACCGACCTTGTGTTTAACTATGTCCTCATAGGGAGACATATAAATAAGACATTGTCTCTGATAATTTAGTTTTTTAGGAGAGTTGGAGAAACGTATAGAATTATAGGTCATTAGAGCCCTTTCATGGCTAGCAGTCCAAAAAAAAGTCTTCAAAAAACATGTACTTTTCATAAATATATGTTGGGGAATGTATTCCATTCATAGTTTTCTGGTGAAACTGTTGGAATCGGAAACGAATTGACCAATTGAGTTGGCTTAACGTAATGAATTTTTATTCTGACTTAGGAAAAAGTAAATTTTAAATAATTACGTCATAGCATTCGTGTCGGTTCTGGATGAAAACGCACTTTTGATCACTTAATTTACAAATAGTCTTATTCGTTGTACTATTCATGAAAAAGTTTCATTGTGATTTTATTAAGGAAAAGGTCCCAAGTTCTATCCTAGCAAGCATTGAGACTTCCACGTTGTGACTGCCCTGCCACGGTGAGGAAGGGTTAGACTTTTATTAGGCTAACAAGTAGTTGATCTTCGACTAAGGATTGGCTAGCCATGTGACCTAGTTCAGGATCGGCAAAAATGGGTAGTGATGGTCATAGATGTGGTACTAGCTTGAGAGGGAGCTGGCTCAACCCGATCAGGGTGATAGTCGTCACAAGTACAAGCAAATAAGTAATTAACGAATATGATTCGATTATAATGTATAATTCAATTGATAATATACTTCTTCATATAATACTTCTTCACTCACCACCCATTCCTGAATGCCTTCCCCATTTCTTTTTCTTCCATTATAATAACCCCACTACCACTTAGACATCGACCTGAACTGTGGGCGGTCTACACTTAGCAAGGGTTAGGGTCTTACTAATCTACTATCTCATCTCATTTGTTTTGTTTGTTTTTAATTGTCACACTTCCAAACATCTTGTATGGTATATAATGTTTGTAAATAAAAATCATTTTAAAACATTGGGGGATATTTTAAGTAGATTAACCCATAAAGTAAATGCGGTATTGTGGTGAGTGATCTAGATGGGGGAAGATCATCGCCCCGTCTCCCAAACCTTACATGATTTCATGCCTAATTTATTATGTATGAAACTTTTATATAGCAAATAAATAACACATATGCACAAATATATATATATATATATATATATATATATATATATATATATATATATATATACATACATATACATATATTAAATAAATATATAGTAAATAATATTAAATTATTTTTACCTACATACGCCAGCGTTTCAAGCTTTCGCTCTCATCAGTATAGGGATGATAATCTCAAACGGTCGCACGGTCCGAACCCCTGCCAAAGCAAATTAATCAACAACCCATTGAAATACAAAATAAAGCGCACATCATGAATAAATAGTTGAAGATATTAAGAAGTTAAAGCGTGATTTTTTAAAAAATTTTCTTATTACAATGACTGGATTTTGCATTAAATGCCTTGAAGAATGTTATGCTGTAGTACAAAACATTTTGATAAGGAGGTATTTCTTTTGAAATATCAATGAAATATGCGCAGTAAGAAAAAAAACTGTTTTCGTTTTGTTTCACTTTCCTCTCGTCTACAATCACGTAAAATATATTCGGTTGAGAAAAATTCATGTGCCATCTTAAAATAATGATTTATTATGCAATAATTTATTCAAAAACAAGTATTCTTTAATAAAGACCCTTTTTTGCCAACGATCTGGAAGCTTTCTGACTTTGGTGAGACTATAAATCCATATCTTTGAATTGAAAAGTTCTTGGCAGGTTTCTTCAACTTCATTGACAAGCCACATATTACCAGAATACTAGCAACAAGATTGAAGAATTGTACGGCATGGAAGTTCTCCACATCCAACCTCTAGTTCAGAAGTAGCTCCATCTGATGATTTGTGTCATTCGATTATGTTGAAGAAGCCTGGTTAGAATTGTTTGATTCAAAGTTAAAGTATTGGTACTTTGACCAAATCCGAAAGTTTGCAGATCGTTGGCAGAAGATCGTGGACAATGATGGTCTTTACTGTGAAGAAGATTCGTTTGAAATTATGTGTAGGTTCCTGGTTTCAACATAAAGATTGCCAAGTTCAAAAAGATGCACCTGAAGAAGAAAGTCTGAGGCCGAAACATTGTTAAAATAACAACCAAGATAAGGATATTAGTCTGAATAATCTAAAGAATACGAGTGATACCGATTGAAAAATTTCCAAAAGAAAAAAAAAAAATCATTTTTTTCAATAAAAGAATGATTATCACTTAATGTCGACTGAATCGTATTCATCCATCTCTCCAACCAAATCCCAAGCTGCACCATCTGTGCAAGATGCAACACCATCAGCATCGCAGAGACTCTTCTTGAAAGGAGACTTCGCTGGTTTGGTCACTTTCTTTGATGCCCTGAGGAAGAATTCATCCGTATGTTGGTAGCTCCAATCACATCCGTCAGCTGGAAGAAGCGCAGAGGTAGCCAACTGAAGACTTGGATAGGAGCAGTGAGGACGGACATGGAGCTGGTGATTGGCCCCGCGTTTTTGGTGTTCATCGCTACAACCAGGAATGGCTGAAATATGCCAAGAACTCGGCTGCCGATCGGCGGGGGTGGACAGCCTTGATGATAAATGTGGTGAACTCATTTGGAGCCGACTCAACCAACCTCGGATGAATGCTGTTACAGTTAATAATTTTAACTATTTTACTATTTTCTTTTGTTTGGGTAATTTTCATTGGTATAACTTTTTTTCTTTTTTGAATCTATCTTAATCAGACAATTTTCATTGACTTTGACTCTTAAATCAATGAATTTGATCCAAGTCAAACTCCTTGACTTGTACCTGTAACGGCATTCACCTGGGGTGAGTTGAGCCTGCTTCAACTAAGTTCACCCCATCGATCGGCAGCTGAGTCTTTGGCAAACTTTAACCATTCCCAGTTCCAGCGATGAATATAAAAAATGCAGAGAGCGTCTACCAGCCTCATGTCTGTCTTCACCGTTTTAATTCATGTCTTCAGTTGGCCACATTTATGATTCCTCCAGTCAGTGGGTGTAATTGGGGCCACCAACTTGCAGATGAATTTCTCCTCAGACTGTCGAAGAACATGACCAAACCAGCAAAGTCTCTTTTTTAGAAGAGTCTCATCGATTCTGATTTCACAACTTTGGTTTGCAATAGACATGTTTCAGCACTAATTAATATGTGAAGGAGTTGATATGCTATAAAACATACAAAACAAACGAAATCATCTAATTAATATTGACGTTTATTATTTCCTTTTTTCTTTTCTTTCTATGTTTATTGTCCAATCATGAGGACAAACCGTTTTTTCTGAATATTCAACATTACTTGTTTAATTATTTTTCCGAAACATTCTGTGTAGGATTTGTAATGTGAGTCTTCAAACAGGGTTGGATCTGATGACCTCAGAGGAAGATCAAATCTGGACAGTATAGAAAGATTTGTGCATAAGAGTAGACTTTGATGGTATGGACATGTTGGAAGAATAGATTAAAGTTCTTGGGTTAGTACATATAAAACAGTTGATGTAGCAGGTTCAGTTTACAGGTGAAGGCCAAGGAAAACATTAGGAGGAAGTGATAAGGGATTTGAGAGAACGAGGGATCAATAAAGACTTGACCAGAGATAGGTTAGTTTGGATGTCAATTTTTTAAAGCCGTCCAACACATGCCAGCAAGTGAAACGGACGTTAAACTGATGATGGTGATTCTAATTCTGCCATCGCAGAAAATGAGTTTTTCCTAATATCACAACTCTTGGCAATCCTTTCTTTTTCTGACACTTGTTAGATTCCGCACATGTTTTAGCAATCTCTTAAGATTTATTATTTTTTTGTAATTTGGCAAAAACCATTTTCTTTCAGACATAATTTTGTAAACAATGATGTATTGTGAATCCACTGAGCAGACTGTGAATGGATTTATCATCATCAACTTTCGTTTTACGTTTTTCTAAAGCCAAAATGAATAAAATATCTGATGTTAATGTAAGCAACAAGAATATAACCGGTTTCTAAATTTTTGAGATGAGGATTGATAATTTGAATTATTTGAATTATTCAGACTACTACTCTCAACTTAAAATGTTATTCTCAATGTTTCGGCCAGTGTAACCTTCAACTTTCTTCAGGTGCATCTTGTTAAACTCGCAAGAACCCGTGGGGCAATGGATAAAAGTGCTAAGTAATAATCAGTTTTAAGTGGCAGTCTTCTGGAGGTTGAAGGTTCAATCCTCAGTCCAGCTGATACTAAGAATACAATTATGAATTACTTAAGACTTCTTTACCTGGTCATGGCTGACCAAACAAGAGCAAGCTATTACCATGGATTAAATAAAAGGTTCCGTTCTAAATTCCATACCGATTCCCCGTGTTCGGCGTGACGCACCTAAAGAAGATCAGAGGTTACATCGGACGAAACGTGAGAGTAACATTCAAGATGAGAACAATAGTCCAAATAATATAACATCTGCTTAATATAATGATGTTTACTTCGGAAAATGAAAGTGATTTTTGTTTAAAACATTCCAGTACCAAATTTATGTATAAAACAAAAAAAACAAACTTGTTTTGAAATTTTTGAGATAAGGATTGATAATTTGTATTATTTGTACTACTATTCTCATCTTGGATGTTATTTTCACAATGTTTCGGCCGATGTAACCTCCGACCTTTTTCGGGTGCATCTTTTTGAATATTCACGCCGAACTCTGGAACCTATACGGAACTTCAAACTGAACTCTTTATTTAATGCATAGAGGTAGATTGTTCGCGTTCTGTCAGCCGTGACCAGATAGAAGTGTTAAATAATTGTTATTTTTTAGATGAAGATTGATATATATTATTTAAGTGAAATATTTTTGAAAATCAACACATGGTGCAATTTAAATGAAAAAAAATCATTTAATTTTTTTTTTTTTTTCACAAGCTTTCGTTCTAAAAAAACTTTTGTCAGGCGAGACTGTCTTATAGTTTTTTCTTTTCTTTTCTTCTTCCTCATTTTGATGGTGTTAACCCGAGGGATTGAATCATGGTAGAGACAGAAAAGCACGTCAAGTTCTAAAAGACGTTAGGATAAGTAGTCCGGTTGATGTTATGCGCAGATTGACACTTTTTGAATAAGGAAATTGAAAGCATCTTTGAGGCACACATGAAAATGTATTTAAGTGAAATATTTTTGAAAATCAACACATTGAAAAATCTTCTTTTTTTTTTTTTAATTCAAAAAAAAAATATTTAAAAAATTTTTTTTGCAAGCTTTCATTGATATTTGGATTACTATTTTTGTCTTGGTTGTGATTTTCACAATGTTTCGATCGATGTAACCTGTGATCTTCGTGTACATCTTTTCGAACCTTGGAATCTTCATGTCAAACTTGGGAACCTATACGGAAAGGGTTTAGTTCGAAATTCTGTTTTCTATTCTTTGAGATTATATAGGGAAATGTGTTGTACGTTTAATTCTTAACACGCTGTTGGAAAGTCCAGAGTGTCAGTCCTGTAAGAAATTTCCAAAGATTGGCTTAAATGGGTGTTTTCATTTAAATGTTTATAATGTCTTTACCTTTGGACAGATTGTTATAAAAATTGACTGGAAAGACACTGTTCCTTAATATTATGACGTCATTTGCACTAAAAATGATATTGACATCAAGCAAATTTGACTTATCGTCGAAAGCAGACACTTTTTGAAAAACCTTTTCTTTTTTTTTCAAAATAACATCGTTTAAGAGTCATGAAAACAACAAGATGCCGAAATAAGTATCAGTAGCCGATGTAAGTCGCGCAAGTACTAGTAAAAGTTATTTTACTTGCATTACAAACCTTTAAACATATTTAAGATTAGATTTAAATAAAGGATTATCATTTCATACGTTGTCAGATTGAAAATACAAACATCACTTCTGGCCAATGATGTTTTGAGCGATATCGGACGTTAAAAGTATAAAGCAATCAGGTCTTTTGATATCTTTGTTGAATTGCCTCTTTCTCTTTGGAAATTGCATACTTTCCTGTCTCCAAGGATTATAAATCTACTTGAAAACCAGAAATCTTCATGCTCCAAGGAATAGTAGTCTTGGATAATTGTTTTAAAAATGTTTTGATCGTAAATTCAGTTATAAAAGAATAATGGTTACATTCTTACTCTTATTCTTCTCATTAGTATTACTACTACTACTACTACTACTATTTCCGCCACCATTAATTTTTTTTCCTAACCCTCTTTCCTTTTCTCGTATCAATTGTTCAAATCTTTCTCATCCATTTCTCTTGTTGCTTTTTTGCTATTTTCTATCATGGTTTTATGCATAGATGTTTCTTTGTTTTCATTTTTGTTTCCTCCCTCGAAAAATGCATGTATTTTAAAATAGAAAGAATAACTTATAGAAATCCTTGCAAGTATTTATGAAGATCAGACTTTCATAATTTACAGAATGGCCAAAATAACAAAAATTTTCTTCTCCATCTCTCCTAGACACTAGTCCAGTCTGATAAATCCGTATACCAGTATTTTCGTACCAGACGGTTATCCATCCCTGGCAATTAATTCTCATAACCAAGGGACTGACCTGAACAAACCAGACTCCTTGTCAGAGTAAGGCATGGTCTTGCTCGGTCCTAGGAGGTGCACCCTCCAAGGCATTATCTCCTTTTTAGAGGGAAAGGGTATTGCTGATCGCTCGAGGCACCCCAATCGGGGAATGCCAACAGGTCTGTCTGTTCATGGCTATTTTTGTCCCACCAGGGTGCCTCTTCAAGGAAGCTGGCTTCTCCACCTTCCTACCTTATGCCACATCTTTCTGCAATGGGAGGGAAATAAAGTTTTATAATACTAAACCAGCAGTGACAATGGGAGTATTTGCATAGAATATAAAATATAAATTCAAATAAGTGACTTCATGATAGGTGTTAGAAAAACAGAAGACAAAACGATTTATATCAAAGCCAGCAGAGGAAGGAACAAAGAGTAAAACGATGTTAAGACAGATAAGTGAAAAAGACTAGCATAAGACATTGAGTGTATACCTACCTCATTGTAATGGATAACTTAAATTGGGATATTGTTCAGGAGAGCTGGAAAATCTTACAAGATCACGTGTTTATTAACACCATCCGTAACTAAAGAAATCTGTTTTTCATAAATAAATGGTTGTCAGGATAGGGTTCAGTTTTTGTTATTACTTTGGAAGCTTCTGATAATGTCTTTTAATATCAAACCACCTTGTACTTTTTATTGGGGATACAAACTTGTTTCAAAGCAGTTAGCTGCGAAAGAACAGGGTGTATACTCTTTGATTACAGCAATTGGTCTATATTTACAAAAATATATGCACACATTATATATGGACACTTTTTTTTGTATTTTTGATATTCTTACACGCTTACATCTACATATTTTTCAAATTATAACTTTTTCAAATTATGACTTTTGGTTTATCCCTCGCCAACTTATCTATCTATTTACATTCCTCTGATAAGAATCCATTCTTTGAAAAGCCTTGGCTTAAGGAAGGAAAAATGAATATTCTTTAATTGAATATACCTTGTTTTGAATAACTGGAGACGTAATAGGTTTGTCATTGTCACATTTTTTATTTCTCTTTTTTCATTTGTCTATATATGTTTGTCGTTGGATGCTGAAATAAGTAGACGTATTAGTCAGGCTGGTGTATCTTTTGGTAATTTGGAAAAGTGGGTGTGGGCACCACGTGATATCAGGCGGGAAACTAGGATTTCTGTGTATGAGGCATGTGTTGTATCAACTTTGTTATATGCTTGTGAGACATGGATCACTTACAGAGCTCATATTCACCTGCTAGAATGTTTCCAGCAGAATTGCCGTAACATCTGTTCGGATAGCTTTACCCCTGACACGGAAGTGTTGGAACGAGTTGCTGATCCAAGCATCGAGTCTTGTATAAGTAAATGCAAACTTTGTTGAGCTTTTATTCGTCTTACCGATGACATACTCCCCAAGCAGGTGATTTATATGGAACTGATAATACTCGCTCACAGCACAAACCTTGTAAGAGATTCAAAGATTGTCTCAAAGACGATTTGACGTGCTTTGGAATTGATGTTGGAGGATGGGAGGGGGTGGCTGTAGATAGGTTAAAGTGAAAGAAAGCGATTTTTGAAGGCATCAAACTTTTTGAAAAGAATAGGATGAAACACCAGCAGCAGAAGGGAGCAGCAAGGAAGAGACGGGACATGACACCTCCAACACATAGAGGAAATATGGAACACCTAAGATGCCAAGCTTGCAATTTGGTAACTATGCTATGTACAGGTTTGTTGAATCACCGAGTGCATGTTTTGTAAAATCAAGCACTGGCAAGAGGTGGCTTCATTTATGGGATCCCCTCAGATTATCACAACACCTGCCACTTCTGTGGTATGGTCTGTAAAAGTCTGGCAGACCTGAAAAGCCATATTCACGCCTCTCACTAGGAACTTTTACACTAATATCACATCGATATACCAAAAATGGTTAATATTCGAAATCAAATAGACAACGGCCATATATATATATATATATATATATATATATATATATTTTTCGACAAAAGTTGGCATAAAAAGCAAAAATGTTTTTTATCTAAAAAAAGAAAAGAAAAAAATTACAGCTGTTTCTTCATAGCCAATACAAATGAAGCATTAAAAACGTCCGAATTTTATCAACAAATGGATCTTCAAATTTATGGAGGAAAAATCAGCTTACCTCGGATATTATTTACAGAAAAACGACTCCCTCCTCGATACATGTGGTGAATAAAATTCCATGTTCGCCATTTTTCCATGTATTAATATTGAAATATTTACCACAGAGTTATCTGTCCTTTAAAAAAAAAAACTATATGTATATATATATATATATATATATATATATATATATATTTTTTAACAGCGAGATGTCTGTTTACATTAGTTTTAAATTTCTGCATGCCAGTACCGTCAGGAAAACAGGGAGCAGGGAGGGAGTTCCAGGGTCCAGCAGCACGAGGAAGAAAGCTTTTGGAGTAGAAAGCTCTTCGGCATTTGGGGACCTCCACAGTGAATGGATGGGATTTAGCTGATTGTCGGGTTGGTCTGGTGAATTTACGCCGTGGGGGTATCAGAGCAGCAAGCTTTTCAGAGAACAATCCATTGAAGTATTTGTAAAATAGGCACAAGGAAGCAACATTGCGGCAATGGGACAGGGTCTTGAGCTTGGTGAATAGTGAGGGACCTATTAAATTGGTGACTCTTTTTTAACCTTGTCTAAGAGGGAGAGACTAGTGGATGATGCACCAGCCCAGATGTGGCAACAATACTCCATGCGCTGGCGGATGGTGGCTTTGTAGATATATAGGATAATTTCAGGTGTTAGAAGTTTACTGGCACAGTAGAGGGAGGCCACCTTCTCTGCAGTAGCCCTGGCAATATCTTCGATGTATTTATTCCAATTCATGTTATCTGAAGATTAGGGTGAGGAGTTTGAATGATGAACTCTCAGGTAGGGTGTTATTTACCATGACAATCGGTGGTTGAAAAGGTTTTTTGTAGGTATTGAAGGAAAGGAGCTTTGTCTTTGCGGCATTAAAAGTTACCATCCATTTTTTTACCCCATTCCACTACAGACTGGGGGTCATTTTCTAAGGATTCAGCCATTGCCTCAGATATGTGTGCGTCGGTTTTGTCCACATGACAAGAGTAGAGCATGGTGTCGTCAGCAAATATCTTTTTAAAAAATATCAAATTTAAATATAGCGTATATAATGTCTTTGATTTCTGTGAGGCCACATCTTTTTTGATAAGCTCTTTCTCTGTATTTTTCTTTTAATTTATTCTACCATTGTTTTGATACTAGCCTGTTTCTCATGGTTCGAATTGTCTCTATTTCTTTATCTGAATAAGTTTAATACATATGGGAGGGGAATCTATTGTCAGTGGCATTTATTTCTGACAATACGTTGTGTATAATGTTACTCTTTGGTTGGCAGTTGTGTTCGCCTATGTAATACAATTATTAAATACATGGTTATTTATTCTACTTATTGCTGTGCACATAGAACAATAACTATGTGTAAAAGTAAGACACATGCAGGATTTGAATCTGTACCTACAAGGAGGGACAGGACCGTCTTTAGCTGACATAACTTTAACCAACTCAACTAATGAAACTATGGTTAAACAGAAGGTTAAATTTGTACAGATAACGGTTTCGTTTTTTGTGAACGATATATATCTCCTTGAATATCATTATTAATCCGTATCTCCTTCGTATGTATGTCAAGTGATGAATATGTTTAGCATGATGAAGACAGTTGCTTTTCGTAGATATAGGTTTAGATACTGCCAGTACTAACAAGCAGTGTTACCACTGTCGACCAAAGGAAGAGTTTATCAGGCATGTGTATGCAGTTTGATGATGTATGGAAGTGAAACCGGGCCAGTGAGGGTTGAGGACATGCGCTGCATGGAAAGAAATTATATGAGAATGATACCATGGTGTGTAATATGAGTTTTAAAGATAGGCTTAGATTTGATGACCTTAAATTTTGATGGTATAGCCATGTTAGAAGAATGGATGAGAGTTTTTGAATTCGTAGATGTAGATTAGTTGAGGTAGCAGGTTCAGTTCACAGGAGAAAGGTCAAAGAAAACATGGGGGGGGGGGTTGATAAGAATGGATTTGAGAGATTCAATTCATGCCAGCATTTAAAACCGACATTAAACCGAATATGAGGTTCGAATCCTGTACTCATCTCATTTTTCTCTTGTGAATTTTCTGTGTCAAACTCTGTAGAATAATTAACCATATATTTAATAGCAGTATTTTCTACAGAAACACGAGTGTCAACCAAAAAGCACGCACATATATGTATGTATGTATGTATATATATATATATATATATATATATATATATGTTTGAATTTATGCAAACATTATTAAAAATAGCAGAATTAGTCTGTTTAATTATACTTTTTTAAAATTTTTTTATTTTTCTGATGTTTTGTTTTTTGTATTAAAATCAAAAAAAATTAAATGTTCCATAGGTATCATAAACGTTTTCGATTCTTCGTCGAGTGTCAAAAGCAAATGGACAAAAAACCTGGAGAAAGAAGAGATTAATTAATAACATCACATATGAAATCAGTGACAACATTTTAAAATGCTTAACGCAATGCAATTTTATTCTTTGATGCCATTCTGGCATCACTAAACTTAAAATTGTTAACGTCTTTCCTGGAACAATGTGAAAACGTTCTTGGCGCATTTCTCCGCCATCATTTAAAAACTTCTCTTTCTCCAGCTTTTTTGTTCATTTGCTTTTGCCACCTGAGGATGATTCGACGAAGAATCGAAAACGTTTGTCATACCTATGGGACATTTAATGTTTTTGATTTTAATACAAAAAAAAACAAACATCAGAAAACTTGTAAAAATAATAAAAGATATAATTAAATAGACGAATTCTGTTATTTTTAACAATGTTTGCATATATATATATATATATCATCAAAAGCCAATGTCTTTTCGTTTGACATTGGCAAAATTTCACACCTAATGTGCTTAAGTCATATCTATCTTATTTGTGGACCAATTTTTTTAAACACTTATATGGATGGAAAGAGAATAAAATTAGCATTCCAAAGGTGTTAATTTCATGCGTTAAATATTTTTATATTTGTTTATACTAGTTAAAAATAAAAAAATAAATAAAAAAAACTCTCGAAACTGACGAACCAGAAAGGGAAATTGTTTTTTTCTTAAAATATTTTATACCTTATATTCCGAATAAAATCTGCAGAGTTAGATTGAATTGGATATTATTGAGATTTCACAGGCTGGGTTAAATCCCCAGATGACCAGTTCTAGTGTCATGTGATGTGGGTTTTTAGTACCATTAGAACCAAAGATACGACCGATCAAAGTTAACTTAGAATATTTTGAAATTGATAAGATATATAATAATTTTACATAAGAGTACCAAGTTTCACAATTGATAAATGTGTGTGTGTGTGTGTGTGTAATATGTTTGGTTCTGCTCAGTTTGTAAGGATCTATATAATTGAGCATTTTTGTCCGTCTATTGATCACTTATAGGTTCCAAAACTACTTAACAGAATTGCACCAAATTTGGCATGAGACATCTTTGAGATGCCATGCCAGATGTGTCTTTGGGAGAATGGGGGTACAAATTTTAATACTGCTACTATCAGAGTTGTGGGAGTCAGTCTAAGGGAGTCAGAGGTTTTGGAAGAAGTGACTCAGATTTATCAGAATGCAAGGAGTCAAAGTCGGATTTTTTTAATTCCACTCAGATTATTACTGAATATTAGAAGACTTTAAAATAAGGAGTCTGATATTTTAGAATGCTAGAAGTCGGAGTTGGAATTGAACCTTATACTTTCTGACTCTGCAACTCTAGCTACTATTATGACCACTGTTGATACTGAAAACAAACACTTGTATAATCGCAAAGTATTGGGCTGTGAATTCAGCTAAATTTAGCATAAAACTTAAGTATTGGTAGGGTGGGGAAGACAAATACTACGATTAATACTAATTGCTTATAGGCTCCAAAATAATTATTTTTAATTGACCAAATTCGGCATAAAGAACCTTCATGATTCTGAACGTAATAAAAGTAAGAATACTGTAAGTAGTATTCTGATGTTTAGATAACATCCTAAAAGACGCCCTTTAAGCAGTTTTAGGTCAGTATTTTTTAAATCCTAACGTTATAATTAGAATTGTATGCAATTTAGTTTTTTTTTGGTTTTTTTTTCTAAACTTTTATTGAAAATGCTTTGAATTATGATTAATGATATATTAAAATGTTTTCTTATTCGCTGATGCCGAACCCTTTGTAAGGCTGCAAAACGTGTGTATATAATGTTTACGTATATAATGTTTACGTATATAATGTTTACGTATATAATGTTTACGTATATAATGTTTACGTATATAATGTTTACGTATACTGAAGCGTTTTCTATTCCGTGTTCATAAAGAGGGTAAATTCTATCTGTCCTCTTATTTTGTTATGCTTTTATTTCTTCTCATTATCGCATTTAAATGTGACAAATTGATCTCGATGGATTTAATGGTATTTATCCAGTTGATCGTTTGTATAGACATCTTTTTAACTTGAGATAATCAGATTAAATGCTTGAAAAGTTTTCTTTTCACCGGGTTTAGGAATAAAATCTTTTTTTTTTTCTCTCTCTTTGATTGCAATTTACATATTTATGTTTTTGGTTTAGACGATATTCAGTAGATGCCAAGTAATGTGGAGGCCTTCAATTTGATGAAGGCTTGATTCTCATTGGATACTTTTGAAGATTGAATTAAATAAGAACTCGATTTCCTGAGTCAGATCTATATCAAATTAATCTAAACTGGATATACATATATATATATATATATATATATATATATATATACAAACGCAAGTTTTGTTGTCTCTATGACTCATCAGTGTGGCTATATGCATCTATTTAAATAAAGTTAAGTATGTGAATATGTTTATATTTGTATGTACTGAATTTACTCCTAAACTAATTGACCTATCATTATGAATTTTGGAACACAACTCAGGCGTAAGGAGTCGTAATGTGGACTATATTTCGTTTAATTTAGTTTTATAAAAAATGGTGTACGCCCTTCGTGAAAATTCAGATACCTCCAAATCTAATTTTTGTGTAATTTTAACAATAGATATTAGACATCAATTAATAAATATTCCTCAAATTTCAATTTCTTTGGAGTACTTTTTAAAAAAATTTGTGGTGCATAATATGGGCACAACCTCCTATTTAAAAATTCAAATATTTCAGATTTGCATTGAATTTGATCCATGGTCATTAGATGCTAATTAAGGAAGACTCTGTGAATTTTAATTTCTTACGGTCCTTTAAGCTTAAACCTTAAATTTTAAACATTTTTTAGAATGAAAATTATAATGGATTTCGAGCAAAATTAGAATAGGGATTCTAGACATAAGGTTTACTATCATCATATGTTGATTTTAATCTTTGTAAGGGGAGATAAAAATAGTGCAAAATTCTTCTGTTCAGGGAATTCATCTTACCTGTCCCATGACGGGTATTCTTGTTTCTGTATATCATGTGAAAGTCTGTTTATAAATAAAAGTGCACGTTTTATGTCAGCACTGAGAATGAAGTTTATTTAATCTCTCTTAAGAGTTTGCCACCTGGCCAATGGTGGTGGGTTGTTCTTCTGCTTGTAAAATTTTCTTTTGTTTGTCACATTATTTTTCACTTCCTGTTGTTCAGGGGTTAAAAGTCGGCAGAAAAAAATGACTCTGGGGTCAGTTACAAAAACCCCAATTCTTACATTTGCTGACTCTTTCCAACCCACTTGAAATGTGAGAAGTTGGCTTAAACACACCCACCCACACACACACACACAACTCTCCCCGGCTCCTGACCCCTTTAATTCCGATTCCCCCACCTCTGCTGTCTTTCCACCCCCACCCCACATTTAAAGCTTTGTCTTTATGTACTAAAGAGCTCTCCTTGTATATCTTCTTCTTCAATGGTTTCTTGCTTTCATTGAATCATGGATACATTTTATTGATTTCTGTTCGATTGTGCACATGCTGCTGTGGTCAGTCTGTAGAATGATGGAGGGGGTGAGGGCAAGTTCATGACTTCCTCCCTCTTCCTTCCTTCTGACTCTCAGGAAGAGTAACTGCCTCTTAATTTCTCTTCCTTTTAGAGAGTAGTGTGTGATTGACCTCATGGATAGCATCAAGAATTATCAGATCTCCGATGATGAGTTCAAATCCAATCGGATCTATTGTGATCATTTATGCACTAATACTATTGGGAAAGGTATGAACCCAGAAATCCCCCGTTATGAGTAAACTAGCAACTTGTGTTTAATTGATCATGTACAATTAATCGTTTATAATAGGTGTTAATAGGTAGGGACTGATTTTCTGCAATTACGGGATCCAGGGCAAAATTGCAGTATTGTAAAGATGAAACAGAATCTTGTTATTCTCTGTATTAATAAAACTATCAGACAAGATCTTGTGTGTCTGTGTTTCTCGCCTGTATGTGACTTTGATAAATACACTTAATTATTTAAAAAAATATTTACTGATCAAATATTTATGGAAATCAAACATAAATTAAGAGAAAAATAAAACCAATTTTGAAAAATACTATTTAAAAAGATGTGAACATGACTATCTTGTCTCAACCCAGGCAACGCCGAGTAAACACAACTAGTTTTTATTATAAAGAACAATTTTAATTATTTCTTTTCTCCCCCACCCCCAAGGTCTTTTTTTTTTCCTCCAAGATTTTAAACCTAGACCCAAACAGTTATTTATAAAAAATTAAACTTTCTAACTGTAGGAACATAATGTAGTTAGTATCATTTGAGTTATTCTGACTGCTATTCTCATTTTTTTTTTTTTTTTTTTTGTTATATTCACAACGTTTCAACCGATGTAATCTCCGACCTTCTTAAAGGTGCATTTTTTCGAACTTGAGAATCTTTATGTTGAACTCGGAACCTATACGAAATTTCGAGCTGAATCTTTTATTTAATCCAAATTGTTCTCATTCCATCAACCATAACCGGGTGTTAATTTTAGGCTATTCTTAGTTATTATCGCCTGTACTAAGGATTGGACCATTAACTATTAAGTTCCCAAGTTCGAAAAGATGGAGGTTACGTCAGTCAAAACATTGTGAATATAACAACCAAGATGAGAATAGTAGTCTTAATAATACAAATTATCAATCCTCATCTAAAAAAATTTTAAAAAGGGGCAAAATATAATGTAATTATTTTCATGAAAGTTGATTTTACAAGTATTTTTACTATTTTTTTAAAATTATTTTTTTTCATTTTATACTCGAAAAAAGAAATGAGAACGGATATTTTTCCTTTTTTTTTCTTTTTAAATAACAATTGAAAATTTTTTTTGTCTCGTCTAACGAAATTTACCAAAATTTTAAATGAAAAACCTATATCCGGATGCTTGTGTATGAAAACAATCCAAAAAGTGTTGATATTCCCTAAATCAGATAAACCAAACCTTCCTTTTACACGCATATGTTCTTTCTCCCCTAATTATATCTCTGTCTTATTTTCACTCATTTTCTTCTTTTACTAACAGGACCCATGGAAATTCCACAGTCGCTTTCTTCATCTGTCTGTATACTTTTCTGTTAATATTTCCCTTGAAGTAATATCTTTCAGGGTAAATAATATTAGGGAACAACTGTCTGTCATCGTTCGTAAAATAATTGTTAATATCGGTTAAATATTTAAATGAAACTAATGTCTCTTTATTTTATTTAGTGGGTACTTCTGCAGTTTACGGACTGCTAGTTAAATTCAATTTTTACGGTATCTTTTGTTTATCAAATTGTTAGGTGAAAGTACAGAATAGTTAACAAAGCCTTGCCCCTCCCCATGTAAAGAATAGGTTTCTAAATAATAACGTTATCATTTCAGCACGGTCTGTAAACTGCAGAAGGACCATTTGTTGATTTAAAATTGCAACAACTTAAAATCTTTTTAAGACAAACATTCTCTTCTTACTGTAAAAATTGTAAGCTAAATAATCATTAAATAATTAAATCGAATGTTTTCACTTTTTAATATATTTATTGTAACAATTTAAATCTTTAAAAAAAATAAGTAGTCTCTTTCTGCTAACCCTAAAAATATATCTAAGAACTTTTAATGTGAGCACACAGATATTTGCAAAACATAAATTCTACCAAATTTTTGTAGCACAATTGGCATTAGAGTTATGAAGCTTCAAAGTTTGTTGGAAATTAGAAAATTTGCAGTCTTGTGCACTATTGGTCCAGAAGCCAAATTTCACATTGTATAAGTAAAAATGAAGGCTTTAAACAAATAAAAAATCCTTACAAATTTACCGTATGTTAAATGAAAATTAAGCATAATGGAAACAGTAATTATTAGGTCAAGCCATAGAAACAGTGGGCTAAATACCATTATCTCTCAAGAACATGTACAAAAATGACATGGAACCGCAACTTTGATTGTTCCTGTAAGATTCGTTTCAGCAGCTAACACCTTGGATCTTTGGAAATATGATTCGTAGTACATTATACATTGTTACGTCTTGGTGTTTATATGTTTCGGTTCAATTACAACTCAGAAAAATGAAGGAAGTACAAAGTAGAACGTTCAACAGATTTATTTAACAAGCACACTGATAAAATTAGAATGTACAAAAATCACTGAATGCGAGATGATTGTTTGATTGTGAGACCGTTCTGTTTAGTTTTCACTGTTCGGCAGACGACTTCTTTAATCTCAGGGTGATAACTCTTTCTTTTGGATTCAAGGGAAGTAACTCGATTTTGTCTTGTTAGGTTGCCCTAACATAGATCAAACTAGATTTTTCTTTTAGTAGTAAATCAATTAAAA
Source organism: Sepiola atlantica (assembly GCA_963556195.1). Classification (NCBI taxonomy): domain Eukaryota; kingdom Metazoa; phylum Mollusca; class Cephalopoda; order Sepiida; family Sepiolidae; genus Sepiola; species Sepiola atlantica. The sequence continues at coordinate 9,610,195 of OY744539.1, read as the reverse complement.
TAAACTCAAATTTGAACCATGTAAAAACAGATGGAAACAGTTTAGTAATAGAGCAAAAATTTAATTCAATGAAGTTTTCAACTTGGAATTTTTTGTGTGAAAGCCAACTTAACCCCCTATATTATGGGTCTCTTATTCTTTAAAATGGAACCTGTTTTATAGACACACATTATCATGCACATTAAGTTGAAAGACACCAACATTAAAAATGAAATAAATCGTCTGTCACTGAAAATAGTAAACTAACTTGAAATAACATGGGGGGAAAAACTGTTAATGACACAAGAGGAAGAATTGTACATTTATAAAAAAAAGAAAAGATGAAATTTTATTGACATCTAAATTTTATCAAAATAACCCCCCCAAAAATAAACGAGTTATCAGAAGTTGCGCACATGGAAAAGGCTGGTTTGTGACAAGCCTCGGTTAAGGCAATGACAAATGACAGAATTCTATTTTTTGTGTGATATTTTAAATACACAATTTCTTATAAAATGGTTAAAGTCTAAATGTTTAATACTCATCAACATCAAATAATTCTCAATCACTTTTTTATATCTTTGCAAATTAGATGATCTCATTTATTTTATTTTTTTAATGAGTCTGGAAGGTGATAACATTCATACACACGCGGGTACAAACGTATTGTTATACAGATTCCACTCAATTACAATCTCACATATTCTCATCCATACAATTTGTATGCGTGTCTTCAAATACATAAACCCAATTTTCAATGCTTTTACAAATGAGGGCATATATAAAAAAACGCAGTTAGACAAGTGAAAATCGAAGTTACAAATAATTTAACTGGAAAACTTTGATATACGTGTGTATCAGGCAAAAATAGGTATCTACACCAAAAATTATCCAGTAGAATTTTAATAATAGATAAAAATCAGTTTTATCGTATTTTACAGATCCACCATTTATTAGAGCGATGTCAATATACGGCATAATAACATTGACATACCGGTTTTCGTTGATCACTGAAGTTAAGCCAAGTTAAGCCTAGCAGTACAAGATGAGTGACTATTTTGGGAATATTAAGCGCCGTATGTAGGAGGACGTCAACCCCTCCCTGCAAGAACTGCAACAGCCTAACGTCGTCATCTCCGCTTACCGGGATATACCTGCGACTGGGGACCACTTGTGAATTTGATATTCCCTAGAAACTTCTTCGGAGGAGGAAGCCGGTTCAACCTGTCCAAGATTAATGTCGTACCAGGTACAGAGCAATCTTAGGGGACATAACTCAGTCTGTCATATAAATAAGTAATAAATGAATGGCGGTGGGCAAAATACAATAAAACTGATTTTTATGTTTAATTAAAATTTTACTCAATTTTTCCTAACTTTTGATAGGGATACATTTTTTTTTGTCTGATACGTGAGTATAAATAATAGTTTTTATTTGGAAATGCGGTTTTTATATGTGCCCTCATCTGTATAAGCACCCAAATTTGTTTTGGGGATTTACTCATGACATTTGACATGTCCTTTCGCTGCAGTTCAAATAGTAACCATCTCACCTATCTACTCTTCACCGCTGATGATAAGCAATACTTTCTTTTTTCTCCCCCCCCCCCCCCCCAATAAGGCATATTGCCACTAAAGTGTATGATGCCAGATTTATAGGGGAGAAACCCTTAAGTAGGGGGTTGGGGCAGCAAGATATTTGTTCACATTACTTTTAATTTTCTGCATGTCTGTACTACAGTCATGGGAGCCGGGAGGAAATGCCAAAGGCAAGCGGTCCAAGAAAAGAGGCATCTAGGGACCTCTACAGTGAAGGGTTGAGACTTAGCAGCTGGGTGGGTTGGGGGTATTTTCGTTGGGTTAGGGGTACAGGTGCAGTAAGTTCATCGGAGCACATTCCGTGGAAGTACTTATAAAACGAGCACAGGGATGCAAGACTTTCTTCATCAAATATGACAACACTTGATTACCAAACTTAAAAATGGCTGATTCGTTAAGTTGAAAGAAATAAAATATATCCCTTTTAAAAATTTGTTCTGATAGATAAAAATAATTCAAAATTTGATTTGATTTTTTTTTTGGGGGGGGGTATATTTTACAGCATATAAACCCAATGTAATGTATAATGCTGCTTTTTTTGTTTAACACTTGTTTCTTTTCGTCGACATTTGATGTGGATTGCATGTTTGGCATAGCGATACAAAGTGATTTTCTGGATAAAATTTTGTCGCTTGCGTCTGTTTCGATGTGCCATTACTTGAGGTCGTCTTTGACCGAATCACTCCAAGTCTGCCTTTTCCGTGGTTACCCTCAACTGAGATGTGTATACATCTATTTATCTAACCAGAGCTACATCCAGCATGTCCATACCACCACAGGCGGTTACAACGCAGAGTTGACTCCAGTCTGGGCACCTTCAGCCTGAATAGCAGGGAGTCAGAACTAACTCTGTCATCAAGACGCACACTGCGTAGGCAATAACGTTATTAAATGAACGTTTAATTATTCTACTGGTAACATAGAAAATTTACAAAGAGAAAAATGAGACATACACAGGTTCGAAGCAAAAGGAAACAAAAGTTGAATTGGTTTAAGATGACTCAAATCTTTGGATAAAATGTTTGTTTATTTTCATTATTCAACTATGTTTCAATGTAATGTGTGTCAAGTAGTGATTACACAGTTGTAATTAAGTGAACAAAGGAAGTTATTTCCATCAATAACACACACACACATCAAATATATATATATATATTCTCGTATACACTCTCTATAATCTACTAAATTGTTTCAAATGCAAGCTCAATTAGATTGTGTTACAAGCTTCAAAGCATATATACTTTTTAGTTATATTCCAATGACCAAGAAGGAAAAATCAATCTATAACCATCATTTTTATTTATTTAACTCAATTTTCTGACTTCGACGAACATATATTTTTTTCCTTCATCTTACAGACCAAATTTATATTTATTTTTTCCCAAATTTTTTAATTTTTCAAATCTTACGCGTGTTTCACAGCTCAGTCGAAAAAATAGTTTTTGTTTTAACATCGCTGATCATCAGAGAAATTGTTCATTTAATAGTAATGGAAAAACATATCAATCCAAAACAGAAGAGAGGAAGATGAGAAAAGCCAAAGAAGAAAGCTTGATAAAAACAATTGCTAGTTTAAAGGCATGAAAAAACTCACATCCAAAGTTGACATATCTCGGACACCACCTCTCCACCCCCCAACGTCTTGAGGAAATTGAGAAAAATAAATAAATAAAACTTATGGATTCATTTTTCCTTTGGTTATTGGAATATAACTAAAAAGTATGTCATCCACAGACAGACTGTTTCACTGTATCACAGTTCTTCAGTGTTGTTAAACAAGCAGCCGCCTTGAGTCAGGATCGAAACTCAGCCGTCTAGACGACAGTCATCGCTTATGACCCTTAAGCCTGTGACTGCTGCTGAGATAGATGAAATCACAATGATAAACATCGTCAAATGCTGGAAGTTCCATTTGTTTACACAAAAAGTATTGTGTTTATACGCTACTGAGTGTACGCTCTTCATTAAAAATGACGGGAAAAAATTATGCATCGTCAGTGTTTGCACTAATATTTGTACAAAATAGTGTGTCATTTAGTGAAGTTTAAAAAAGAAATAATGAAAACGTCTCAATTTGGTATAGAAAGTAATTAAAAAAGAAAAAAGCATCGCATAAAAATAGTGAAGGATTTCTTTCGTATTCATTGCAGACTGAGAGAGGTGGGTCTGACTTGCTATTTGCTTTCTCTCTTCCCCTAAACACTTGAAATGGTTTTGTCCAGCAGTTTTTTTTACTCACTATCTGATGGGAAGATACAAATAAATTACACATTGGATGTTATTTCGGAGTTTTTCTTCTCCAAAACTACTTGCACAACCAAGGCTTGAGAGAGTCTAGTCTACTCTACTATTTAATCTATAGCCAGAGATCGGATATATGGATTCATACCTTTTCCAAGGGTATTAGTAAAAGTGATGCAGTAGACCCAACAGAACTTGAACTCTGCATGTCTAGCCCATGGTGCACGTTTGTAATCACGCAACTTCCACACACACACACACACACACACACACACACACACACACACATATATATATATAACCCATGATTTAGACGAAACTAATTTAACCCTTCAAAACAAATAACGGCTCGGATAAACACAGCAGTTAGCAAATACTGGCTCACGGGATTCGTAAAAAAATATTTAATTTTTTAAATCTTAACTTTTATTCCCCTTTTTTCTGGACTTGATTAAGCTTGTTTGTCCCACATATTATTCCCTAACACAAAATGTAGACGATACTAATTTAGCACTTCAAAGTAAATTACGTATCCAAGTGTGACTTACACAAAAGCATCCATTTTCTCTACCAAGTGACAACATAAGCTGAAGATAGCCAGGAGGTCAACACCTTCTGAGCTTGAAACCAAGGGTACTGATGTTTTTGTACCCAATAATATATATATATATATATATATAATGGAAAACATTTATAAAGCCGGGTATAGGATTGACTTCGTAATATTTTACTACATTTGTTCTTTGTGTCTATGGTCATGTGTATTTTAGAGAATGACAAAATATGCCATAAATACATGAAAATACAAAAATAACAACTTTCAGAGTTAGAGGTCAATAGCGTCTCTTGACTAATATATATACTGATAGGTTTTTATAAGGAGTGTATATTTTTATATTCCTTGTTATAGTATCTGAAAATTTCCAATTGCAAGCTCAATGAAGTTGTATTACAAGATTCAGAGCATATATATATATATATATATATATATATATATATATATATATTATATCGAATCATTCCAATGACCATGCAAAAAGCAATCAAAAATCATAATTTTCATTAGTTCTTTCATTTTATTATTTCCATGTTCCGGTGGATATTTATCATTTTAATTTTCATATTACATACAAAAGAAACAATTTTTACATATTTAATTCTTTTACACCTGTTTCTTGGCAGATTTGAACAGATTTATATATCAGAAGTCCATCCGTCAATCATCAGAGAATATCGGAATATGTAGTGAAATTGTTGCAACAACTTATATCATCACAAAACAGAAGAAAATGAAGAATTTAAAAATGAGTGTTCAAAAAAGTCTAGTAATTTGTAGTACATGGAAATACACTCATGTGATGGAAAAGGCAGCAATAACATTACTGTTACATGTATATACACATAATATATGGTGTATATATTTTCAGTATTTACTTCAACAGTGCTCAATACGTGAGTAGAAAGAAAACATTAGCGCATGATAGAATAATAACAACAAATCTGATTGTTTAGCTAGTTAGAGTAAACACTACTTAGATATAAACATAATCGCTAACAAAACATCCGTGCATTTAGCCTGATGATTTCCTGCATGAATGAAATATGGACGCCTCTGTGTAGCTTACTTGCCATAGATATATTTTATACTACCATATATATATATATATATATAATATATATATATAAATACTTTTATATTTAAAAAATACTGTATTATAAAATACTATTTTAGTTGTCACATACTTTAAAGGCAATTTTCATATTGTTTATAATAGGTATTAAGAACTTAAAATAATAATTTTTTTAAATCCAAAACGCTTTAGAAATAATTATAAATTATACTCATAAAACCTTGGTTGCGATAGGTATCGTTTCAGTGTTACTACCCCCCCCCCCCCAATAATAACAAGCTGATTTGCCATGTTTTTTCTCAATTGTTCTTGCGATGCATGCTTAGAAAAGAGCTTAAAATTTCCTTAGTTCTCTATGAGGTTTTACCTCATTTCCTCCTCCTCTTTTGGATATTTTATGTTAGAATGAACACATCGATCAGTAACATTTAAGCATTTAATAAGAGACCTAGCTCATCATCAGGTTCTCCACACTAATGCCTACTAAAGACTATCCTCGAATGTCTTTGGTCTCTCTGTAGAGGGCTGGACAGGACACCCTGACATTTCCTGATATTTCCACTTCAATCAAAAGTAAACTCTGACCAAATATTCAAACAAAATTTTTTTTTTTTTTTTTTTTTTTTTTTTTGTAAAATTAGACGAGCCATTCAACAAAACCCACAGACTGCAGTTTGCCCATGACTGATTTTATACTTTTTGTTTGTAAATCTGATAAACAACAACAACACCCAAAGAAAAAGATATTTTTATCCTCAATCTTATAAGCTTCGTGAGCTAAAAGTAAAAATGGTTGACTCTAAATATGTCTTTCAAACCAAAATTTTATTTTCATTACATTTAAAAACTTGTGGGCCCATAGATTATTGCAAAACATAAACAATGATGTCAAATTTATTTTGGTAGCCACTGAACTATGAATGTTCAAAGTCTGTTGAAAATTAGAACATTTACTGTCATGTGTGCTATTGGTCCAGAAACCAATTTTCACAGAAACTAGAAATTCAGGCCTCAAACAAGTGAAAAATTCTTACAAATGTAATGTCATCTTGTGATAAATGAAAATTAATCATAGTGGAAACAATAATCATTTGATCAAACCAGCCTAAACATTGGGCCAAATAATAAAAAAAAAATGTACAAAAATGAAATGAAAGTGCCACTTTGAATGTTCATATAAGATTCATTTCAACAGCTAACACATTAAATTTTCTTAATATAATTCATGGCACAGTAGAGATCCAGCTTGATTTTTCTTTTAATAGTAAATAAAAATAAAACCTGAATTTGAACTGTGTAAAATCAGATGGAAACACAATTTGGTAATAGGACAAACATTTAATTACAAAAGTTTTGAACTTTTTTTGTGAAAGACAACTTAAAAACCTATATTACACCTAACCTGGAAAAAGACTATTAATGATACAAGAAAAATAATTGTATAAGAGAAAAATTCAAATTTTGTTTGCATCTAAATTTTATCAAAATACCCCCCCAAAATAAATGAGTTATCAAAAGTTGAAATTAAAGGGAATTTCACTATTTATCCATTTTCCACACTAAATTGGCTGCTATGTGATACCTACGCTAAAATCATTTTAATCTAATGTAATGCGAGTGAAGAATTCAAGAATCTATTGGTTACATTTTCTCAAAGACTTAGGAACGATTTATAATCCAAACCTGGAGAGAATGGTAAATGCATTACTCTAAAGAATGGTAAGAGAACCATACCGGAACAACTATTCCGCTTTGTGGGTTTTATTGTTTCAGTTGGCAATCTTATCCAATTTCTATGTGATGGCTTTGAGGGTAGAGGGCGCGAGACATTTCTACTTTGTTAGGTTAGAAAAGAAATCTGTCAAAAAACAACTGTCATTTTACATACTAGTAAGCCTCTGTTCAGTTTCGAAAGACAATGGATATCCATTGTAAGGGTGCATGCGCGGGTAATCTATTGCGCAATCTCAAACCACACCTCTCCTGAACTGGTATTAATTGAGTCCAGTCGGAAGGAGAAGTCCAGGACGACTGGAAACTATGCTGGGACAAGCAAAGAGCCCTCCTCCCATACACAGCACCTGGTATTCCAAAATGGTCACCTATTTAGTGCTGATCAGGCTCAACATCGCTTGATCTAATGGGGCCCCGGTGTGTCAACGTGATTATGCCGTATATTTGCATATTAATTTATTGAAAACTAGCATGGTTACCCAGCATTGCCTATGTAATGTATTATATAAAAAATAATATTAGTGATGAATTAACCTTTAAATGCTTTATTTTTTATATTGGTTTGAAAAAAGTAAAAACACGTTTCATAGGGGTAATATAAAGTAGTATAAATGATTTTTTGGAAAAAAAAAAAAATTATTGAGCAAAAATAAATGATGTGCAACAACTGGCATAAAATTTTACATGGATAATAACACACTACAATATATGCATCTAAATAATCATAAAATAGTTTTTACTTGACATTATAATGACCAGATTTAATAGTTTAGGCTCTTGAAATAGGCAGAGGACACACTTATGGCACTCTCCCGTGACATCAAAGATACTGATTACCTATTTAGCGAGTGTGCTGATGCAACATCATACTAATATCAGCTAACACTTGCCAACAGGCTCATTGCAGATGTGAAACAAGTTGCAGTTTGACACATTTTTGTTAACTATTTTATTAAATAGGCATTTTGTTGAAATGTGTCATACTTGAAACAAAAAGCATTTAAGGGTTAAATAAAGGAAAAGCTTCAATTGTTAACATGAGAAAATCACGCAAATAATAGAAACAATTCTTATTCCTTCAATAACGTCTGACTGTCAGCTAGGGCTGTAGAATAAAGATTGCACCTCTGCAGAGACGTACCCCCCTCCTCCCACGGCATGGGGCCACCTGTTAGTCGAGGGTGGTGGCCCATGATGCCTGATTACTAAGCAGCTGATAACTATAGAACTGAAAGGGAATTAGCTGCACCACTCCACTTAAGCCCTTACTTGGACGAGACAAGATTTGAGAGGCTTGATCCGATAAATCAGCTGGTCATGCCGAGCACTGTTATGTATAACCCATAACTAATAGCTCCTTCCCTAGCCCATCACTGATACCACCATTAACACACATTCTCAAATATATGGTTAGTTTATATTCGCTCGTTGAGCGGTATTGGTACAGTACCTGGATATGTCAATTTCCATCTTTACCCGCTATCACTTCATAGCTAGTATGAAAAAAAAAAATTTGAAATTTTGTGGAAGAAAATATACTATTTTGTGTTTGTTGAAGGAGTAAGTAACTACAATGAATATATTTACGTATTATATTTACGTACATTAGAAATTGTTTTTAAGCAAAAATAATTCGCTTTGAACTAATGCCGAATACCCTTTGTCTACTTTTTTGGCAGATTATCAAAAAGCGGTCACTTAGTTTAAAAATATATATATTTATGTAATGTTTTTTTTTTTTTTTTGTTATGTTATGCGAATTTTGTAAAATTTATAAAACATGTATCCAGTTAAAAAAAAAAATCCTTTAGACTTAGGTGTAATTCGAACTCGAGTATTGGCACCATAAAAACTATTGCCTTAGTAATGTGTACTCTGCCTATTCCTTTTTTGTCAACCAATCACATGTTTCCATTTGCGTACGAACAAACTCTAAAAACACCATAACTTTAGTATATAGATTTATTGTAATATATTTCATACGTATCATTAAAAATAACATTACAATATAGCAATTCAGGATTATGACCTGTAAAATATTTTCTTTTATTTTGTCTACTGTAACTTTGCAAATACTGTTGTATAATTTTTTTTATATTTAAGGTTATTATTATATCTTTTTTTAATGTGCATAAAATTTACAAAAATGATCTTTTTAAAAGAAAGAATTTGACAATGCTGAATCTTATACGAGTCTTATTTTTCATTTTGCGGTTCTTCGTTTATTCCTAGCCCTGTAGACTAAAGCATTTATTGCATTTGATTACCTATGCAAACATGAGTATCAACAAAAATTTTAAAAAACAGTGTGACACATAATATACTATTAGAAATAAAATTTAATGTTAACTCTATCTATATATCTATCTATCTATCTCTCTCTCTCTCTATATATATATATATATATATATATGACAGTATTCCTTTTTCTAGGCATATTTGGTTAAATGTTATGGACAATTTTTGTCTGCATATTTTGATTGAGATCTGTTCAAGTTTACTGATGAGTTTTTGTTTTACCTGGGAATTGTCTGATAAATCACCATGGTTGCAATTCCAAGTACTTTCGATCTGATCACAGACTATCCCGAGGAATTATGTGTATTACAAAGATAATCAACACTTTACATATTTATTTGATGTTTTTAATATTGGAAATTTATTACCGACAGTATGTTATGTATTAAGCGGCTGTTTTTGTTGATTTTGTACTATTTCGGCTTTCTCTGGCACTAGTCAAGTGGTCCAATTGTCCCTCTCTTGAAGCGCAGGTTCGAATCCTGTATGGATCTCATTTTTCACTTTGTTGTATTCTTTGTTTATATCCAAGCTCGCAGACAAAATAAACCGTTTGTTTAGTAATATTACCCGTGCAAATAATGGCATCAGCAACAAAAAAAAAAAAAAAAAGCCGCTAAATACTTAACATATTTATTTTAGTAAATTTGGTGGGAAATTTGTTGCTTTAAGGTTATATTTAGTTGTATTGAAAAATGAAGTAGTTATAAAATTTTGTGGACAAAGAATATCTTTGATTTTTGTTTTTGTTTTTGTTTTTAAATGTAAAGATTGGGGGGGGGGGTATGGAGAAGACTGATCGGACATTCATGCGAAGGAATTTTTTTATCCTATTAAATATCAGAAGTATCCGTCTACATAGGGGGAACTCTGAGGTACCCTTTCTGAAGGTTGACACAACAGCCAATTTCTAATCCTATCAGTTCTGTCATTGGGCTAATATTGTTGACAAAACTATGGATCGCCACATTTTTCACCTCCGCTATGGCTTAAAGAGCAGCTTGTGTCCTTGAATTGTTTACAAAAGCCAATAGTTGTTGTTTTGGCTTTAAGTAATCTGAAAAGGGGGTGATATGCCGTAAAGAAAAAACGAAACAAAAACAAAACTAACAAACCTATCTTAAAAGTCTATGAATTTTCCAAGAAGCTGTTTGATGCAAGTGGGGAGATGGACGGGGGGGGGGGGGGGGGGGGCTACGTATCCAATTTCACTCAGAATACAATCTCCTAGCAAGTATTTAAATCTATGTGTGTTCTTCACACATCTGTGGCTTTGTTCACTTCTGTTGAAATAGTTTTAGAAACAATTTCGTTTCTTTTGTTTTCCTCATTCATTTATTATTTCACTATTAGACGGTTGAAGTGACTTAAAACAGTTTAACAGTTTGTTTTTATTCATAAGCATTTATTACTTACCAAAGGTGGAAAGTTGTCTGAATAAAATTTAAAAAATGACTGGAGTAATTTTTTTTTTTTTTTTTTTTTTTTTTTTTTTTAAACCCCCATTCCTAGAATTACTGACTCCCTACCTCGGGAGTTGGCTGAGGTAAAAAAAAAAAAAAAACTCTAACTAAGAAGTTGCTTTTTAAAAGATCCAATTAATGAATCTGATTCCTACAATCATTGCCAATTATTGTTAACATACTGATCTTTGGCTATTTAAGTTTATGATACCTAGAAGTGTGTGTGTGTGTGTGTTTAGCATCAGCATAGAAGGGAGGGAGAGTGTTTATTTGTCTTTTCATGTAAGCAAATATAGAACAAGGTTGAGTATAATGGGTGGAGGGTGGGGTCATTTGCATTACACCACACAATGAAGATGAGTACAAAAACATTACCAAATTATTGGCCCACCCCCCTAACTCCCCTTCATTATGAGATACTTCAGGGATTCACTCTAACGCCCCCTCCCCTTCCTTAATAAGGGAAGAGAAGGGCGGCTGTGCTAAACTTGGCCAGCCTATTATAAAAATGTGGAGTTTTTTTTGGGTTTTTTTCGTTGTTTTTGTTTTGCCTTCCCCTGAGGGTAACTTGGTATAAGGCCAACTTTAATGAGTGCTCTTTCATGAATTACATGAAAAATATGACAGCAACAAAATTCGTCCAGATTTTCTCAACAATAGAGGAGTGCAAGAAGTATAAGGAATACCAATGAAGACGAGTTTAAAAATCGTTGCATCTATTATATTCACTTAAAGTTAATTTTGTTGCGAAATGTATGAATACTAGCTCACCTCCACCCACCGACCCTTCAGCTGAGGTTTGAATAAAATAGGGTTTTGTCTTCAACACTTAGTTTACAATAGGTATTGTTTCCGTATAAAATAACCCAACAAAAATAATGGATTCATATGTCATAAATAACAAGTCCAAATTCTTTCAGATCTGTTATGCATTTATTATGCCTTTGTGGACATCATTTATCTCAATAATCATATTTCAACTTGTAATGGAAGGGGGGGGGGGTAAGAAAAAAAACATCCACACACATATATACTTCTGCCGACAACATTGTCTTGCTGAGGTCAATTGAGGACGAGGTACACATTGCTCTGGACAGGCTGCAAGATGGTTCGGTTTCACATGGGCTTGTGCATCAAAATCAAAGACTAAGGTTCTCTCCTCTTTGGTCTCTCTGGAGGTCTGAAGATCGTTATCTCTGAATGGCGTTATTTTGGAGGATGCGTAGTCGTTTGTGTACCTTGGGTCCACCATTGTTCGTCCAGGCAAGGCAGGGTGCAGTGGTTGTCGAGTTTGAGCCGCTAGATCTGCCTTTGTGTGCCTCCAATGATCATTATGAGGGCGTTGGGAGACTTCGCTATCAACCAAGGGGTGTGTCTATCAATCTATCGTCCAGTCAATTCTCCTGTGGCTGCAAGATTTGGTCAATGAGGCTAGTTGATCGGTGGAAGTTGGAAGTCTTTAGCGATGACTTCCTCTGCCACATCCTGTGTTGGCAGACCAAATGTATCCCAACTGCTGTTATCCACCAACACCTCAACCAATAAAAAAGCACCAGCAATTGGTCCACTATTTAAAGTGGGTGGAATATGGCTGTTGACCCCACAGGAGAGTTCATCCATCCCTTAACATGTCTTATTTTGCATCTTGCTGGGCATCTAGCCATGTTCCTCATAAAACAAATATTGTTAGCGGACCCTTTTTTGTCAGTAATGACCAGACCAAAAAACAATACTGGCTTACATAATACTAGTGGCAATTTATAAGTGATCCGATACATATGTACATACATGCATGCATCTGGCTCGTATGCACACAAATCTATGCAGGCAATTGGGTCGATTAAAAATGCTTTCTTTAGTTTGTCTTCTTCCTTTGCTTGCAAATAGAACAGAACTCGTTCTTTTGATATACAAGTCATCTATTCAGAATTTTTAGTCTACTAAATTAGATTTAACTATTGATTTCTATTTTTTTTTCTTCTATTACATTTTCCCTCGTCTCTCCGTTTTAGTGCCTCACCCCCATTCCAACTCAAATGCCTTTCGATTCCTCCATTAAGTATGATTTTAATCTATTTTCTATTTTATCTTTTTTCTTTATTTCTTTACAGAAATATTCAGTCAATTTCCTTCCGGTTCAAACATGAAACAAAAAATATATTTCTAAATTGCAATGTCGAAATGCACTCAAAAATAAATCAACCATGTCCATTTGTTGTATAATTTCATTCTAATGGTTGACCTGTACAGAATGAGATTGGACAAATTAGGATTAACTACTTTACTACAAGAAGAATAAGAGATGATTTAATTGAAACTTTCTAAATAATTAATAGCATTTTTATTTTAGTGAATATTTTTAAAGATTTCTCCTCAATCTGGAAAGTTATTGTCATGGCAGATTTCAAAAACGAGATCTATTAACCAATTTTTTTTTTGTTTTTTTTTTAAACCTTCAATATTTTAATTTTATTTGTAGGATGCAAATTAGTTCCAAATAACAAATAATAGTTAATTAATAATATAATAAATAATAATAATAATCAAGCCTTGTTAATTAATAAAGTGTCCTTTTTCAAAACCAATATACAAATATCAGGAAGTTTCATTGGATGCCCTATTTTTTTTTTTTTTTTTTACTAATAGAGTAATATATTTTTGTTACAAGTTGGAAAGTTGAATAAGATGAATTTAGAAATAAGAGGGTTGTATCAAAAAAACTTTAGGAGCTATCAGATGAAATATTAACAAGATTTGACCTGTATATTAGTGTTTTGTTTTTTGTTTTTACGGGTTGCATTGAGAAGATAGTTTAAAAGAGATTCTTAAAGATACAATTTATATAAGAAGTAAAGTGATATTTTCCCCCTTTTTGATTGATCGGTATAGCTTCATAAATAAAAGCTGCATAAAACAATCTTAATATAAGAGAGTGCACATATTGTTTTTTTTCTTCTGAATAAAAAATATTTTTTATTTTCAATCGATTTTTTTTCTTTTAATATGTAATCTGACCAACAGTTTTTGCTTTGATTAGTAATGTCATAAAGGTAGTTGGAGGAGATACCCCCCTCTCCCTGTCGATCAAAAATCCTCTTACCGCTACCTGAATCACCGGGTTCAAATATTTTGTAGGATAAATAGTTTTCACTCCACTACTTGTAATAAATATATAGTAATAATGAATGCTGTTGTAGACTATGAAATAATCTTTGCCAATTTTAGGTTTTATCGGATCTATTTTGTTCATTTATTCTAATCCCCTCGGGAAACGTTTGACCCTATAAAATTCCCGCCAGCTGTGGGTAAAATAGCAACTTGTGTTAAATTAACTCTACAGAATTGATCGTTTTCAATAGGTATTGCTTCTGTATTAAATAACTCAAAAGGTCTTGTTTTCTTTATATTAATAAAATTGTGTGACCACTTGTGTCTGTGTTTCTTGTAACTATGTGACTTACATATTCTTTTCATTTACAGTTAATCGATTATTTAGTGAAATCAAAAAATGATATAACATAAAATACTAAAACAAACTTTAAAAAAATCCTATTTAAAAAAAAATTATAATTTAACATAAATTAAATCAGGGACGCAAGTTGTCCACTTTTTTGTGGAATTCCGCCTTTTCTTTTTTAATCGAGAAAAAATTGATTTCCACTGAAACGCTAGAACCTACACTGAATGTGAGTTCTCTGCTTTTTGGTTGAAAGCCGCCTTATCTTTTATCAGAAAAACGCTCATTTCTGCTAATTTGCTAGAGCCTTACCTCCATATTTTTTGTTGCTATTTGGATGGATTGTATTTCTCTCTCTTTCTCTGTTTCCTCTCTTTCACTTTATTTTTCTTTCTTTCTCTTTCTCTCTTCTTCTTCGTCTCGCCTTCCTTTTCCCTCTTATGACGGTTCTCTCCGAAAACTGAAAATGTTAATTTTACTGTGAAGGCTAAGACTTAAACGATTCATGATGGGGGCAAGGGCGACTTTTGTTTCGTCAAAGAATGAACGCCCCCCCCCCCCCCCCACCACCACCACCACCACACACACACACAATCACTCTGTGTCTTTGGGAAATTCATCTCGATTTCAGATTTTTTAATTATTTTATTTTTGTCATTGGCTATTCACATATGTGAAATAGGGCATGGTTATGTAGTAGCGAACTTTTTGTTCACTACTACATAACAAAGAGAACGAATGCCTAATCAGGATTCACTCTCTTCTCTCTCCCTCTCCCACACCAGCTAATAAGTATGTGGTTAGTTTCCCTCTCCCTGCATTTGTCACGTAATCAGCACTCACCCTCTCTCTATCGGCATGCTTGCTACTTTGGTATCTCTCGCTAAAAAGAAAGACTCAAAAGTATTTCTGTGATTTAAAGACAAAAATGCAAAATGAAAGTAAAAAAAACTTCCGGGCAACGCCGGGTAGGGAGTTTTTTTAATATAAATCTTTGTCTCTCCCTGATTGACGTAGGTGATACTAGCTCCTGTTTCCCTTTTATGTTTAATCACACCTCTACTCTTCACACAAATCTTTCCGGTTCCTGTAAGATAACCTAAGCTACGTTGAGCCTGGCCAGTACTAAAATGAGTGAACAA
Source organism: Sepiola atlantica (assembly GCA_963556195.1). Classification (NCBI taxonomy): domain Eukaryota; kingdom Metazoa; phylum Mollusca; class Cephalopoda; order Sepiida; family Sepiolidae; genus Sepiola; species Sepiola atlantica. Next base: position 9,594,651 of record OY744539.1, on the reverse strand, counting down.
TTGGGAAGACCAGGTGGTGTATTTAATTTAAAAAAAATCTTTTCAGATTAATCTACAAATCAATCGTATACAAAAACATGTTTTACGATTCCGATATAAAGTGACGCAACGATGGCTGGCGTGCTGTAAAACCCTAACAACAAATATTTTCATCAGGTGTACGGAATTGGGTTTCAAAACAAACAAAACACCTCGAACTCCTGCAAAAACGTGCTGACTCAACTCGGACTCCTTGGTTTCTATCATTGAATTTTCTATTAAGAATATTGTTATTTTGCAGTTTCTTGCTCCCACACTCCTATTCCGAATTCGTGGCCGTGGGCCGACATCAGTGGACTGCTTCTCTTGTACAAAACGGTCATAAACAACGTTTTAAGTATAATTTAGACGGTTTCGAATCATCAAAAGGCACATAAAATCTTTTTCAGGGAAAAAATTATAATTAAAATTGATTAAAATTTATTGGAATAATGTTTAAAAGGAAAATTAAATATCAAGTAAAAATGGAATTTTTACTTGATTACTGAAATTTAAAACTACAAAATAACCAAGAATATTTATCTAATTTTGTTTAAATTCTTAATTTATTTATAATGACGTCACGACGGTGTCGGTTTATTTAAACCCCTTACATCTGGTTGCAGCAAGATCAGACATAACATCGGTAGATGAGTGCATGATCCGTCAGCATTCCTCGGTAGTGACGCCTCAGGTGACCGCCAATAAACCATTCCAGGTGGTAATGCCTGGAAGGATGGCCTCCTAGGTTCGAACAAAACCAACAATTTCTGTGAAAATGTTCCCCCCATTCACATGTTTCAACACAGTAAAACGAATAATTGGAGAAAATGAACTACCGAGCGTAATGTTTGTAATGGTTTACGAAGTCCAAATCAGATCGAATAATGTTTTATTATTTTTATTGCGGTGACTCTGCTGTGTGAATCCGAGTGCTTGATATGCAATAATCATGAGGTGTGTCTCCGCCTGCCGCTGTCACGCTGCTACCGTTGACGACGTCTTCTCGGGCGGGGTGTGTGGAGGGGGGGGGGGACAGACTTTTGTCGTTTTTTTTTATTATTATTATTGACAATGGGGTAACAGCTTGTCAAAATGCTGACCTATTAAACACATCTGTACCATTGTGCTCGCACTGGCCTTCCTTCCTTCCTTCAGCGATAGCCATGTTGATGCTAGCTGAACACAACTCCTAAATACCCGGTAAAACCGATTCGCACCCTCTTCTCCGCCCTAACCCTCTTGCTTCTCAGCCTCGACCCCTCACCTTCACCTCTCTCCCTCTCTCTCTCTCGGCCTCCCCAACATTATTTTTGCCACCCAACACCATCTGCTCAATTGTTTTTATGAAAATTTGCTTCACTTACTGGCAAAAGATTGTGGTTTGTGGATGTGTACTGTACAGATATCTGCTCTTCTTAACAATCATAGTCATGAAAGAAAGAAAAATAATGGCCTGAAAATGTTAAACTTATATACGAAGCAGATCACACACTCTAAATTCTATTTTAATTTTTTTTTTTTTTCTTTCCACCAATTTTTCCAGGGTGTTTACACGTAATTGCCTAAAAATAATATCTCTTTTTGTGGGGGGGGGGGGGGTGGGGGGGGTAGTGGGGGTGTTAATCTGCAAAATTACAAAAAAAAAGAAGACTTTTGTTTAATGGGCCAATTTCTCGCGTGAATCCACCAACAGTGAGTCTCTATGCATTTCAATAACAAGCAAGTTTGTTTTTTTAACTTTAACCACTGTGTTAATACACCCCCACACACACTTTCGTAAGGTGTGATACAAGGTCAGTTTAATGTGGGGAAATGTGGCAGGGGGAGGGGGCAGCGTCGTTCGACAGTCAGGATCATCATCATATTCGGTTTAACGTCCGTTTTACATGATAGCATGTGTTGGACACCTTTTAGAAATTGACTCCCAAACTAACCTATCTCTGACCAGGTCTTTATCTATCCATCTTTTACTCAAGTTTATCATTATCCCCCCCTTCTTCCCATGTTTTCCTTGCCTTTCCCCCTACCAACTGATCCTGCTACCTCAACTGTTCTACATCTACTAACTCAAGCACTCTCATCCATTCTTTCAATGTGACCAAACCAATGAAGTCTCCTGTTCTGCACACATCCTTCTATACTATCCAGATTTAATCTTCCTCTGACGTCATCAAATCTAAGCATGTCTTTACACATCCACCGTGTCTTTCTCCTATAATTTCTCTTCATGTAACGCATATGCTAAACCCTCACTGCAAATATCGTCCGTGCCTTGTAAAATTAATGTTGTATAATTAAATTCAAAAACTTTTATTTGATATTTGTAAATACTGGAAATGCAAACATTGTGTAATAGGTCTGAAGTTTTAATCCATAGTTGTACTATAAAGAAGCCTATGAGAACTCCATGATCCAATGGCACGGGGGGGGGGGGGGGTAAGTAGGGATACAATCATATTCAAACTATCTCCCTTTCTAATATTTCCCAGTACTAGGATTTATACTTGGAGTTGGTTCAGGGCATCACCAGATCTCTGCATGCCACTGCCATGCTCCCAATACAATCTATTTAAATCAGGGGCAGGCAACCTCCGGCCCGCCACCCTGCTAGGCTTTATTATTGCAATCTGGATTGCGGACCTCCCGGTAAAACTCATATCATTTTGAAAATGATGTACACGAAGTCTCACCTTCGCTCCCAACTCTCGGACCGCCACCTCAATGACATTCTTCTGTTGTCTATCTCAACCATCGAGTCAGACATGGAAATACTTTTTAATGGCAAACAGCACCAGCAGTTTCATTGATTTGTAGAGCGTTCAATGCAATTTTTGTACAATTTATTCATGTAAACAAAATATAGTAATTCTGAGATTTTGTTTTTCACTCCGGCTGCAATCTCCTTCCAAAAGTCTCATCTGGCCCTCACTCTGAAAAGGTTGCCCGTCCCTGATTTAAATGAAATGCAATTTTTCATTTTATTCTTTTTTGTTTTTATAAAGCTTTTTGTATATTGATACGAGAACCAAACCTCATGTTTTCATTGTTTTGACCCGTAACCACTGTGCCATTTCCAATGACTGTAACCTTTCTTATATGTCAACACTGATAACCACTGAAGTAATTTATTTATCCCGTACAAATAAATCTTAGTATTACTGGTATTGGACCCTTTATCTGGCAAAGTTGGCACTGGATGTTGGCCAGATTTTCGGATTTTCTGGAATTCTGTATGCAGGCCAAATATATAACATCAACAATGAAAAGTAAACAACGGAATTTTACTGAACAGATATACACATTTATATTCACATGAGTAAAGACCCGTTGACTTGATCTTTTTAGTAGTTCACTTAAAACTGCTTAAATATAAAATATCATGGAGACAGTCTAATACAGTATATCATGTCTGTAATAATTATTTTGTATTCATTTGGTTAGACAATTCATTTTTTTCTTCTTAATATTGAAATACAATGTAGTTTCATTTCAAATTTAGAATGTTTATTCTCATCGCAAATAATGTTATCAAAATCAATTCTAAATTCTGCTTAATCCGTTTGTTATAATCATCGGATATTACTTATCTCAGCATCGTCATTATCACCATCATATTTGGTTTAACAGCTATTTTATATATTGGGCAGGTCTTTATTTAAATTGCACAACCTGAAGTTAGGTGAATTTTCTTTGGAAGATGTTTCATTAATCGAGGCAAAATGTTTAGTCTGGATGCCCTTTCTGATGCCAACTTAGTGTGGTGATGGGGACCAGTATTTTTATAGATACACCATCTCTAGGTGATTGCCCACCAAGGCTTAAAGAGCACTTCACCTTTTCTTTTGGATTTTTCTATTTCCATCAGAAATATGAGACACGTTAAGCATATATGATTGGCAGTCTCACACCTGAAATGGAAGTCCTTACTAAAACAAATCCGTCGTTTATCAAGTTTATTTTTTTAAAGTTCTAATTGGCTTATACAACTAATGTTTTGGGTAACAAGACCCTCTTCAGAATATTGTATGAGAATTTGTAAGCCCAGTTAACATTAAATGATTCGCAATTGTTTAGATGAGGATTGATTAGATAATATTTAAGTATTTAAAATAAATTTTGTATTTAATAATTTTGGTAAATATAACACAAAAGATTAGTATTGCGGGGGGGGGGGGGGGGATTCTCCTTTTCAGAGGTCTTATTTTGACGTTGGATGAATCTATAAAAGCCATGACGTTGGGAAATCTTACTGTCTATAAACATTGTATACTACCAAAAAGTGCTCTATTCGTTTTTACAGAGAGATTTGCATTAGTTTAACTCATAGTACAAGTAACGGTTTCCATTTAGCATAAAGCCTTTATCTTTGTAATTAGAATAGAGTTGTCTCAGTAACCGGTAATAAGCAAATACAAAAACAATTTCTCTTACTATCTTGTGAGCGAGAGATGATTAAATAACCCCAAAAGGGTTGATTTGCTGTTAAAACAGACAAACCAAAATAGATGTTTTAATGTAATGTACAAGACCTTCCTTAACCCGTTGGGTCAGTATTTCTGCTATATATTACTAGCATGCTACTCTGCGTTATGGGGGGGGGGGGGCATGGACAATAAAATAAAAAAGTTAAAGTGTGTAACATCTTTCTTTTAAAACTTCTCTCGCCCCTCCCCCTAGTCTTTCCCTCTATCACAAGTACCATTTCACACAAAAGCTCGATGGAAAAAAAATGACTCTAACTGTTACCCACCCCACCTGACTAATTTTGTCCCTATTGACTCCCAAAAGAATAAATAGTTAAAAAAAAAATGTGTTCATATTCTTTCCAAGGTAACACTATAAAGGAATATATCAGCTTTGTGGGTATGTCTTGTGTAGTTTCTGACTTTTAGGTGGATACAGAAACAGACAACTGCCCTCTATATAATAGACTAGCAAATATATGCTCCCTCCGGTTGCATATTTTTGCTAGGCTACCGCATTACCCCCTTCTCTCTCGCTATCTGCAAGAGGGTGTTCCTATTTACATGTCTGGAATTATATAATTGTGAAAAAACTACATACACTGCATAGTTGAAGCTAAATAAATTATTTTGGACCATTAAAGTAATTTACAACGCTATTGATAATGTTTACCCATTCGTTTATTTATCTTTTATTATCACTTATGTTTGAATTCATGTTTTAAAACATGATGTAAATCATAACTTTATGACGTCACACCAAGCCTATAAGTATTTTGTTTATGGAAATGTTTTAAGCTCTATTTATAAGAAAGTGCAAATAGCTCAGTTGGTAGAACATCAGACTGAAGATCTCAAGGTTTCGGTTTCGATTTTCGGTCATGTCGCCCGATTTATTTGTTGGGAATTTATTATTTAGTAGTAATGCTATATTTTCCATTTTTAAATGAAGTTAAGATATTCGTTTACAAAAAGTCTGACTGACGAACAGACACTCAGATCCACAGAAAGTGGATTAAATATAAACTTTCTTTACTTTGACATTGGTATATAAAAGAAGCAGCAGCAGCCAGCACGTATGGCTGCTGCTGTTTTCAAACAAACACATTACGGCTGCTGCTTGCTGCTGTTGAGCAAATCGGATTTCTGCAGAAATAGGGTGTCATGATTGTCTGGTCTGCCTTAGTTCTTCTCTGTTGACGATAGCTATTTGTTATACCTTCAAGATTGCAGGTTTTTACTCCCAACACCCAGAGTAGCATGGCCCAGAACACACAAAGGAATAGCGGTTGCACATGTGGATTTGCAGTTCCATGCCTGACACGTCCTTGCTTAACACACAGAGAGGCAGACGACCAGAGGACGACGGATCCTGATGGTGACTCCTCCTGGATTGTCACAGGATCCCTGTTAGATAGCTTTGACACTAACTACTACATTGAGGAAGGGTTGTGCTTTAAAGACTGCTGTTGTTGCTTTCAAACTTGGTGACGTCACACTGGTTTTGGCAACTATCATTTATCCTTTATGACGTCACACTATTAGCAACTATCATTTGTGATGTCATTCATTTTCAAGTATATATATATATATAGTTGCTAATAGTATATATATATATTTTTATTAATTTTATAAAAGTAATCCATGGACACGTGTTTCTGGCTCACAGCCGTCATCAACATGGCTAACTTAGACAAGGATCGAACCTTTGATATTGATGTCTATAGTCAAGCGTTTTACCATCAGACCAAGACGCCCTGTCTAGAAATATGTACGATTTTTATCACCTAAATATTTAATGTATTTTTATGTAATTATTTTTATTGGTGATTTTTTTTCTTTCTTGATAATAAGCATGAAGTGTATTGGTAAGAAACAAACAAGCAATCCACAGATTTTTAGTTGTGTAATAAACCATCAGGAGGGGGGGGGGGCTCTAGATGCTTCGGGTCAAGGGTTATCTAGATAAAATGTCATAAATGATCTCTTCCTTTCCTCTCTCTCTCTCTGGTTTGATAGATGACGTGCTCATTTTGTGAGATCATCCGCTGAACACGCTTGTCCCCTCTCTCTGTTGTAATCGATGACGTCATCTTTTATTGATGTCGTTTACTGTGCATCTTTATTCCCACTTGTTTTAATGGATAATGTCATACATACAGTGTCCACAGGGACAAGCAAGATAACAAGATGCAAAAAGTTTTAATTATATATATATATATATATATATATATATATATATAAATTTTATATGTACATAAAAGTAATCCATGGATATGTGTTTCTGGCTACCAGCCACCATCAGCATAGCTACCTTGAACAAGGATCGAACCTTTGATATTATATAATAAAAATTTATATATCAACGAAAAATACATTCTATAAAGTAACGGGTGACTAAAAAAAATGCAAATCTGCATTATATATATATATATATATATATATATATATATATATATATATATATATATATATATAATTGCGTGGATTAGCTTGCGCGTTAAGATAAAGAATGAACACTGCACAAAAATTGAAAATTCCAGTTTTTCACAACGGTTTCATTTTCATTCATTTTTTCTATTCTTTTTATCAAAAAATACATTATTTGATTAAAAAAAACTGAGGACCGCTCAAAATATTACGGTTTAAATTATAATAACGCCTATAATTTTACATGCATGTTTTCCATAAAGCTTTTTTATTTGTCAAATGTTAAGAAATTATTTTTAGCCAAGAAACATTTTTAATTACAACAAAAGCATACATGGATTTATCATATATGAGGCTTGTCTAAAAAGTATCTGACCATAGGCCCCCCCAAAAATATTTCAGTTGGGACGCTAACTCCTTCAAAGAAGGCCCCTTGTGCTTGCACACACTTAGTCTACCGATCCATTCACTGCTGGAAACACCTCTGGAAGTCTTCTTTTGGAATGGTGTTAATCTCCGCAGTCTCAAAACGGGAACCTTTCAGTGGCGTCTTACATTTGCGAAACAACCAGAAGTTACAAGAGCCATGTCTGAAGAGTAGGGAGGTTGGCGAATTCCATGTTTGGCCAAGAAATGTTGAACCAATTGAGATGAATGTGCAGGGGTGTTATCGTGATGCAGTTGCCCATTTTTCGCCGTCCACATGTCTGGTCTTTTGCGCACACCTGCGTCACGGAGACGCTGGAGAACATCTTGATAGTACTGCTTTGTCACTGTTTGTCCTTCCGGTGCATATTCGTGATACACAATTCCACGGATATCAAAGAAGGTGGTCAGCATCACCTTGATTTTGCTTCGCACCTGTCGTGCTTTTTTAGGCCTTGGAGACTCTGGATGCTTCCATTGCGATGACTGTCTTTTTGTTTCTGGGTCGTACCCGTACAGCCATGACTCATCTCCAGTTATCACGGTGTTCAGAAACCCAAGATCAGTGTTGGCGGTTTCCAGCAGGTCCTGTGCAACTTGAAGTCCTTTTGTTCCTTCGACAACAACTTGGGCACAAATTTCGCAGCCACCATGCATGTTCAAATCATCACGCAAAATTGCATGTGCAGAATCTTTACTCACTTCGACCTTTTGGGCGATCTCTCGCACGGTTGAACAACGATTTTCCATCACCAAATTTTGCAACCTTTCAACAACAGCTGCACTCCGAGCCATTTTTGAATTGGTTGAACCACTCCATAATTTGTGTTAAACCCATCGCATCTTCTCCAAACACCTGCTGAATCTTACAAATTGTTTTGCTTTGAGAATCTCCAAGCTTGTAACAAAATTTGATGCATTACCTTTGCTCAACACGTTCAGTCATCTTGAGAAAATTGGTAATCTGACGAACACGTCGTCTAGAACCTCACTCAGCGACCAACAGGCAGCATCTGACGTGCAGGAAGCGGTGAAAAATTCACCCCTGCGCATGAAGGTGTTTTCCTTTACTGTGTAGAGTAGCGCTGCGCTATCATCTATTTCGCACGGAAAAAATAAAGGGCTAATACTTTTTAGACACGCCTCATATAACAAACAAAGCAATTTTTTTTATGTCTTAAATCTTTTACTACATATAAATACTTGATTATGTTTCGTAGTTCTTTTCTGTGTTGCCTCCAGTTTGAGAATTAATAAATATGGTCTCTGCTTTCAAATGTTCTACTATATAAGTTTTTTCTTTTTTTTGTTTCTTACCTTTTTTTGTTTCTTACCTTTTTTTTTGTTTCTTACCTTTTTTTTTTCTTACCTTTTTTTGTTTCTTACCCTTTTTTTGTTTCTTACCCTTTTTTTGTTTCTTACCCTTTTTTTGTTTCTTACCTTTTTTGTTCCTTACCTTTTTTTTTGTTTCTTACCTTTTTTTGTTTCTTACCCATTTTTTTGTTTCTTACCCTTTTTTTTTTCTTACCTTTTTTTGTTTCTTACCCTTTTTTTGTTTCTTACCCTTTTTTTGTTTCTTACCCTTTTTTTGTTTCTTACCCATTTTTTGTTTCTTACCCATTTTTTTGTTTCTTACCCTTTTTTTGTTTCTTACCCTTTTTTTTGTTTCTTACCCTTTTTTTTGTTTCTTACCCTTTTTTTTGTTTCTTACCCCTTTTTTTTTGTTTCTTACCCCATTTTTTTTTTGTTTCTTACCCCATTTTTTTTTTGTTTCTTACCCCTTTTTTTTTTGTTTCTTACCCCCCTTTTTTTTGTTTCTTACCCCCCTTTTTTTTTTGTTTCTTACCCCATTTTTTTTTTGTTTCTTACCCCATTTTTTTTTTTGTTTCTTACCCCATTTTTTTTTTTTGTTTCTTACCCTTTTTTTGTTTTTCCTCTTTCGTTTCTTTTTCATTCTTATTAATAAATCTAATATATTTTATGGAGAGTTTTTCTTTTCAACTTAAGATTGATTGAAGATTATTAATGGTAAATAAATTTGACTTGTGAATGGGAATCATTATTGTTGTCATAGAAGCAGACAGTTTACACTTGACATTGGTCATTGATGCCTGCGTGATTGAATGTGTGTGTGAATTTTGTCGTATTATTGACATAATAGTATTGCTTTTGCTGGTACTCTTTGACAGCAACAGATCCATCCGAATAAATGTTCTGTGTGGCTTGGCATATGCTGACCGGTTTGTGCAAGTGCATTAAGGCTTGTCAGCACTCGGCATGCCCGAGCATGTAACCTGAATGTGCAGAAAGACACTCTTCTTTTCTGCCACGCTTTCATCTATTGTGTTGCTAGGTAAAATTCATATGACTGACTGATTGACTGACATGCACGTTGCTTTAATAAAGAGAATGTGTGATTTCTCTTTTATTTTATTAATGACGGTTATCCTTAGCACAACTTGATGAATAGTAGTCCTCAATAATTGATCTCTATAAAGCCAATAAATGATTGTGTTGAAATTAGGGCTGTGGAGTCTGTAGACCAAATGCTTGACGCCAACTCTGACTGCTATAATCTTAAAAGTGTCGGACTCCTGAAATTTTCAAAGGGCTCAACTCTGGCCTATGAAATCTTATACTAGTAATATTCTATATATCTAAAATATAAAGTAAAGTCGGTCTCTTCATCGTTTCTTTGTCATCGATAGCTTTCTTCCAACAAAATCAATATTTGATTCTGGTACCTCAATTTTTTTTGTTTATTTGTGGATCGTTGAAGCATGTTAAGATGTATATAATGCTATTCAATTTAATTCTTTAAAGAAAATATTTTGTCCGTGTAGGAATTATTTTCAAATAGCAGCCATCTTAAAAAAGGAGTTAACACTGTATTCGTCCAAACAGTGTTACTTCGCTTTGATTGAAACAAAAAGATATTTTGAAAAAAAAAAAAAAAAAAGAAAGAAATAACCGGTGTAATTTTAAAAAAAGTAAAACAAATTGCAAGTAAATACTCTACCGAGCAACACAGGTTAGGTACAGCTAGGATTATATATTAGGTTTCATAATAAAAGAGGGGTTTGTCTTTTATTTTAATAATTTGGGTTATCCTTAGCACAATTTGATGAACAGTAGCTCCAAATTATTGATCTCAATAAAACCAATATATGATCGTGTTGAAGTCAGGGCTGTGTAGTCTGATGGATAAACGCTTGATGCCAACTCCTGTAAGTTTACAAGACTCTGGCCTAATAAATTTTCTTGGACTAATAAAAACTATCTCCCCCCCCCTGGAAAGTGGTAGACTAGGGCGGCCCAAAGGTTCTCTTTTCATTAGCTACTACCCCCAGATGTAGGGGAGAGTGCCACTTCTTTTCCGGGATTAGTCACTACCTTTGTTTCCAACCTTGTAATGATGAGTGTTTAGCAAGAGTGCATCAAGTACCATTCTTTGTAAGTCTTTGGTATGACTCCATCGAGGATTGAACTCTTCTCTCCCGGCCCGTTAGCAAACACTCATACCATTATGGCAAATGGGCCGCTTAAATATATATCTACTACATATTATTTATAATATTTTGCCCTTTTAAAAAAAAAAATTAACGTCTTGACATTTTCACTGTATTGTAGACCAAATTAAAATCCGATCGGATCTATAGTGTTTACGCACTAATAGCCTTGGGGAAAGGTATGAACCAACAGCTTTTCCCACAGTCATGCCTATAATAGCAACTTGCGTTCATCTAATCGTATACAATGAATTGTTTGCAATATGTATTCTTTCAGCCCTAAAGATTGGTATGCCGGAAAACTAACATGTTATATCATATTGTAATACGTATTGTTTCAGCAGTAAATAAACCCCCTAAAGGGTTGGTGTGCCATAAAACAAAAGGCTATTACCAAATGTGTCCGTGTGTGGTAAATTTTGGTAAGTGGTTTATACTGAATCCAAAAGTGCTCAATACCATAAGTAGGGCAGATATAGCAATAATAAAAATTATTGTATTTAGCTTAAAATCGAAATGTCAAGACGTAAACTCTATGATCTCATTTTAGCTCTGAGTCTGATGAAATGTTGATGCCGTCTAAGTCAAGGAAGAAGCTGGCTCAACCTGACTAGGGCGAACGCCATTGCAACAACAACACAAAGCTTACATTGTAAGACAACTAATAATAAAAAAATTATTGTATATATTATATAAAGGGGAAATGTCTGTTTGTATGTTCAGCTAAGGCTTCCGAGATACTCAACAAATTACGGACCCATAACATTGAAAAATTGGGGGGAAAAACATTGATTTCTTCATGACGAACGACACAACTTTTCGGGTTGTGGGGGGGGGGGGGGGGTACCAAATTTCAGTGTTTTCCCCCACGTCTTCACATTGTACGCATGCGCGCCGAGCCCCGATTTCAAACCGTTTAACTGACTTTTTTTCATCAGTTTTAAACTGTCCGTTTGGCTCATTAGAAGAAGGACTACGACCTCGTGGTTGATCGTTCGATCCCCATCGACTCCCAGAATTAAAAAAAAATTTTTTTATATATATATATATATATATATGTATATATAACCGTGACCTAGATATACATCGAATTGGGGGGGGGGAGGTGCAGGAAGAAAGAGTTACTACTTTTACCCGGGGGGGAGGGGGTAGAGAGGGGGGCGACCGGGAAAGACAAACTTTTGCCTGCAAAGGGGAGGGTCGACCGGGGAAGAGAGAGATAATTACACTTTTGCTTAGAGGGAAAGAGCCCATGGCAACACCGGGTACCCCTGCTAGTATATATATATATATAAGGTGAGTTTGCCTGTACATCTACAGATAGAAAGGCTATTGAAAAGATTTTTATGAAATTTTTAACATATATAGGAGACATAAACCGGACTCTGATAGGTTGTGTTTGATTTATTTTTTAGAGGAACAAAGAGGGCAGAATGTTCCAGCCCCTGAAAATAAATGTACCCATGGATTAACAAACTATTAGACAGATGTGTGTTTTTCGGACTACTGTTCGCATCTTGATTGTTATTTTCACAACATTTTGGACGATGTAATCTCCAACCTTCTTCAAGTGTATCTTGTCAAACTCGGAAATCTGTATGGAATTTCAAACGGAACCCTTTATTCAATCCACGGGGGTAGCATGCTCTCGTTCCGTCAGCCATTACCAAGTAGAAGCTGTAAGTAATTCGCAATTGTATTCTTAGTATCGCCTGCACTGAGGATTGAACCTTCAACCTCCAGAAGACTGTCATTAAGAACTGATTATTACTTAGCACTTTATTTGTTATGCCACGGGTCCTTACTTAAGACTTCTACCTGGTCATGGCTGAGAGCATGCTACCCCCGTGGATTAAATAAAGGGTTCTGTTCAAAATTCCATACAGATTCTCAAGTTCGACAAGATACACCTGAAGAAGGTCGAAAGTTACATCATTGCGAGAATGACACTCAAGATGAGAACAATAGTCCGAATAATTCAAATGATACAAATTATCAATCTTCATCTCAAAAATTCAGAAAGATACTGGACAGATGTTTATGAAATTCCTGGCATCCGGGCAAATGTAATATGCTCCATATCATTATGTGAAATACGATAAAATTGTGGGGACTGTTCGTACTGGACATCCATAAACATAGGGACGAACAATCACAAGTTGCGCACTATTAACCATAACATTTTTATCACTCTTACACCCTCCGGCCTCCACGCGGGGTTATCCTGCTAATATATATATATATATATAGAGAGAGAGAGATAGAAGAAAAAAGAGTGATAAATATGTGACGATTGTCCAAATTTATTTCAATTGTTCAATGCAAGGTGTATTCAGTAATAAACTAGTGTTTATTATTCTTTCCTTAAGCCAAGGCTTTTCAAAGATCGAAATCTTATCATCAGAGGAGAAATACAGATGGATAAGTTGGCTTTCAAAAAACCAAAGTTCAAATATTTGAATATTTTGTTAAAAAAACGTATTGAATGAAAAGAAAAGTTCCGTGAAAAAGATATGCAAATTGTCCGGGTGGTAAATTTCCGTTGAAAAGAAGTCCGGTGAATTGTAGAATGTGAAGAAAAACTCTTTGCGAGGGAGCAGATTGGAGAAAGTGCTCAAAATATAGGTAAGTCCATATATATATATATATATATATATATAATGAACCACACACATAAAGATTAGAAGGCACAGTATAATTATTATAGTTTTCATATTGATGATGACAATAGCCTGAAAAAGAAAACAAACAATATAAACTAACAAGCTTCGCCTCCCCTCTTTGGGGAGGAGTAAGTTTATTGCTTACTGCCTGGGGCGCTCCTACCGGGGAATGCCGACGGGGCTGCCCAGGCAATTTTTAAACAGCCAGTGCTCAAATTCTCGAGCGCTGGTTCTTTCCCACTTTCCCGACCTTGTGTCACATCTTACCTTGTGGGAGGAAGATAAATAAAACTAATGACCTCTGGAGAGGGTTGCGTGCATACTCATGTATTTGCAATGTTTGTTTTTTTTGTTTTTTGTTATTTCGCTCTCAAACGTTTTGCACTTGATTGAGAACGTTTGGAAACTTCCCAGTAAAAAAAAAAGATGTCTTCTTCTTGTTGGATATTAAACGTTTTTGGAACCTTGCTAATCTCTATCTTTATAAAGTTAGGTATGTTATATATTTGCATGTACAGAAAGAACTGTGAAACTAATTAACCGATCATTACGAATTTTAGAACATGGCTGCTATATGTAAGAGGTGTAAATGTTGGCGATATTTTGTTTTATGCCCAGTGTGAAAATTCAAATACCTCTGATTTTTATGAAATTTTAACAATGGGTATTCAACATAACTTAATAAATATTCTCCAAATTTCAGTTTCTTTGGAATATTTAAAATGTTTTTTAGGTGACATAATATGGGCACAACCTCCCATTTTAAAAGTCAACTATTTCAGATTTGCATTGAATTTGATCCATAGTCATTATAGACACTAATTAAGAAATATTCTCTGAATTTCACATTAAGACCCTTAAATTTTAGACATTTTCTAAAATCCAAATCCTATAATGGATTTTGATCAAAATTAGAATAAGGATTCCAGATATATGGTTAAGTAACATTATATCTTGATTTTAATCTTGGTACGGACATATAAGAGTGATGCTAAACTGTTCTCTTCATAGCTCCAGACAAGGCATGAAGCCACTTGATGTAAGAAATTAACAAGAACGAAATATGATTATCGCAAAGACAGAAGAAGCCTATTGGCCGTAGTCTTGAAAAGATCAAGGCTATAGGTAGGAGGAAAACAGTCAGCAGGAAGAGATTTCCACAAACCTGTAGTTCTTGGAAAGAAGCTACTGGAATAGGAAGCTGTATTACAATGAGGTATCAAAACAACGAATTGATGAAGACCACTAAACAAACGAAAGGAAGCAGGAAATAGATCACACAATTCTGAAGAACACATGCCATAATAGTATTTATAGAAAAGACTGAGACTGGCAACATCACGTCTGTGAGAAAGAGGGTGCAGAGAAGAAGAGAAGGTGGGGCTAATCAAATTACAGATCCCTTTCTGCACCTTATCAAGAACCCTCAAATGGGACCGAGATTCACCAGGCCAAATATGACAACAGTACTCCATACATGGTCTGATAGTAGATTTGTAGAGATAGAGAATAGCCTCAGGTGTGAAAAAGTGTTTGGAGTGATAGAGAGAACCGACTTTACGAGAAGCAGAAAGAGCAATGGATCTAATGTATGAACTAATTAATTAATGATGGGTATTCTTCTAGTGTTTATATAATTAGAATGAAATCTTTTAACCTTTTTACCCATGCAGGAACATTGATATTGTAAAAACTACTGCCTTGGTAATGGTTACTCTGCCTATTCCTTTTTCTTAACCAATCTATTTGCAGACAAACTTCATAAACACCATAACGTTTTAACAGTATATAGGGTGAACTTCACTAATGTAAACAGATGATCTACTTATTATTTCCCAAATAATATCCACTATCTCCCGTAACTCGTTATATTCATCGGTTCTAATTAACCTTGATCCTAACTTTGCATTAACCTTGACCTTAAAAGTAAAGTAGGGCTGATGCCGATTGTTTTTGTTTTCTTAACGCTACTTATCAGAAGGTAGTTATTTTATTAGAAGGTAATTTTTTTATTTAAATGAACAGAAGGAAAAAAAATTTCTTTTTTTTGGGGGGGGGGGGGACAAGTAAACAAACAATTTTGTGATTAAAATAACATTCTATTATCCTTGAAAGCTTCTGTTACAAGAGGAGCTTTCTTGACTAGGGCAATTTTTATTTTTGTCTCATTCAGAATAGTCTCTTCTCCCTCTTTTAGGTAGATGGATATCCTCTATATTGAAAACTGACTTTGTGTCTAACCTTTGTCCTCGTGGGGAGACAGATAAATAGGGACTTTTTAAATATATATTTTTTTTTATATAGACATTTTCTTGAAAGAAAAAATTAGGCCAGACAGAGGATAACTAACCACTATGTAGCTTTGATGAATGAAATTAATTTTATCAATGAAGTAAATACTATTACTAATTATCGGGCTTAGCTTAATACTCGCATTATATTTCTCTTTTAAATCAGACTTTTCATTCAACTCTTTAAATGGCTGCATCTTAATTAAATGTTATGTTATTCATATTGTTCACTGTTAATTGTCATCAAACTCATCAGCTGTCAGGAATTATGTTCATCTTTACAATGCTACTAAAAATGTGGACGTTGCTTGTTTGTTATTTTGTATGTTTGTTTGTCTCTGTGCACACTGGATGACGTCACTGAGAGATGACATCCACTAAAACAGATTGAAGGTCCTTTGTCATAAATACTGAAGTAATAAAAAGAATGATGTCATCCATTAAAACAGAACATAGACAACCTTTGGGTCACAGGTAATTTATGGGCAATGACTAATATGTCATATATATATATATATATATATATATAATGTATATAGGCAGCAGTTTTTCTTTGTAACACATTTCGTTAAATACGACGGACAATTGATGTGTGCATATTTTTGTCTCCATCCTTTCTAATTTCCTTATGTATTTCCTTGTTTCAAGTGGGAACTGGCCGATGTATTTGCCTTTATCCCTAGTACTTTCGGATCCACCTTCAGGGGTTGTTATTGAGTCAAGAACATGATGCTTAGATATTTATAGGTCATCCCCCCCCCTGGGAATCATGTGTTACAGTATTAATAAGGTACTTGTGTTAGTATTATAGGCATTTTAGTATGTTGTCACTAATATTGAAATTTATTTTGTTAATGGTTGGCTTTTTTGTTTTAATCCCTACGATTTTAATGCATGTAGTTTTTGATTGCTAGTTGTGTGTTCTAAAATGGAGGTGTTATCTACAAGTAGTTTTTGCAATTTAGAGATGGGGCAACAATGTTAGGTGTGAAGTGTTTGGCTATAGTGCTGGTGTCAAATAAGTGCATAGTTAACCTCATCGACAAGGTTGTGGTGGTCAAGCCTATGTACATGTTTTTTCTTCACTGTCAGAGGCACAGTTTCCTAAGGGACATTTAAATTCATACGCTAGGTTTGTCCTATCCAAAATCTTAATCAAGGGGGAAGAATTGTTAGTAATGATGAGGTTTGAGGTACCTTATTAATACTGTAACTAACACGTGATTCCCGGGGTTAAAAAAAATGACCTATAAATATCTAAGCATAATACTCGATAACCACCTCTGAAGATAAAGGTGAATATGGCAGACACATCGGCCAGTTCCCACTTGAAACAAGGAAATTAGAAAGGATCAAGACAAAAATATGCAGAGATTAATTGTCCGTTGTATTTAACAAAAATATATATATATATATATATATATATACACACACACTATATGAACCATAGGTACATCCATATATACAGTCAGTCCACAGAGACGACCTGTGAACCTTTGGGTTATATGTTGTCTATGTCTCTTTAATGGATGATTTCTTCATTTCGTTACTTCATCATATCTGATGTCATAAAGGATGTCTTCCACCTGTTTTAGTGGATGACATCATCCAGTGTGCACAGGTGCAAGCACTATACTAGACCTTCTGGGTATAGACGGTTCATCTAGTGTGTGTCTGTTTGTGTGTGATATATATATGTTTAATTTTAATTTAAATCAGTCAACTTGAGAAAGTCTTGAAATAAAGATGAAACATTGATGAATATATGACATTTTTTTGCTTTTTCTTTTCATATATATAATCAAAAATATGTATACACACACACACACACACACATACACACATATATATATATATATATATATATATATATATATATATATATATATGACACGGATATACATACCCTCTCAAATTAGATCATATAGATAACCCTCAATGAGTTAGCTATAAAGATCAATCATCAACCTGCAAATACCAGTAGCCAAATATTCGGTGATATATATATATATATATATACTGTCCAGTATACTATCAATAATGAATGGTATTGATCGCTTTATTTTTGTTTCTATCATAAGTTCTAAGAAGGCAGCCACAGTGTCAGATTTCTTTACTAGCACTTGTGGGTGGCCCATATAGGCATGTTTAGAATACATCAAAACAAAATTCTACTATTTTCAACTGATTCAAGATTTTTCCAAGATTTCTCTTGTTTTTATTTCTATTCCTTTTCCAAAAAGGTTTACTTGTGTTACAAAATGGACTGATACCGTAACATGATATCTCACGTTTTTCCTTGATTGTTGTATCATTTTGGCACACAGTTATGGTTAAATCATGTTAACACACAGGTTCCTGTTAGATGACCAAAGTTAAGTAATACATATAAAAATGTTGCCTGAATAGAACTGTGTAATAATAAAACGAAAACACTCATTGAATTAGCAAACAATAGTAACGAATAGTGAATTAATGAGATGTCCGTTTGCAAAGCAGTATGGAAATTAGTTAACCTTAGTAGGTCAATTGCATGGACATTAGTGATGGGACGATTCCAATATTTTTAACGATTCCAATACAATTACTGATTCTTTTCATAATTCCTGATAACGAAAACGCCCGAAAGAGCACGGCCATAGCATAAAAAGTAATTATTTGCAAAACTATAGACCCATGCCCCCCCCCCCCCCCCCCCCCCCCCCCCCCATTGAAAAAGTTCATTAAATGGCGTCGATTTAAGGTCGTTTATATAGAAATTTTCCGATATTCTGGGCTTTTCTTATCGGAAACTTTTTTCTAAAAAGAACACTCTGATTCATGAGGTTAAAATGTAAATATACCAAAATTATGTTTTAAAAAAAAAAATCAACTAAGTTTTGTTTGCGTCAGTTTAATATAATATTGCGCTGGAACTAAATCTATAAAAAGTGGATACGTTCATTTTTTGTATCTCACCAAGAAGTTATAAACAAATAATACACATTGGTAAACTTGTGGATGAGTCAATTTTCTTTCGTGTGATAGGATTTTATGAATTTGATTCACCCAATATTTTTTTATTAACTCTAAGGGGTTTTTAGCCAGATATTTTTATAGGAACTTGTAGGACATTAATTGGATATCTGATACTGAATAAGTTTATTATTATTTATTGATACCTTTCGGCCATCTTACGGAATGTTTTCTTGATAAAAAAAAAAAAAATTAATAATTAATGAATGTTTATTTTCGATTTTAAAGAAGCAAAAATTTATTCATTAATAAATTTAATTAACTATTTTCAAATGGAGGAGAAGCACGATTATAATGCTTAAATTTAAAAATATTGATCTAAAAAGAAATTTTTTTTTTTTTAGCTATCTAAGCATTTAGCTATCGATTTTGTTTACGTTTTTTTTTTTATGAATTTAACTATATTGTATGTATTATTGAACAAAGAATTATATCTCAATTATAGAAGAAAAAATAGATATGTAGAAAAAAAATAAAGCCAACAAAGTATAAATTTTCTTTATCTGACACATTTTAGGTTTAATTATAATTAAAAGGAGAAGGAAACATGTTCTTGTTTTCAATTAAATAACAGAACCTTTCATTTCTGTTATTGGTGAGGATTTTCTTTGTACACAAATTTTTGACAATCATTTCCTGCCATTCTAAATTTTTCGGGCTGTTAAATTTTTTTTACCACTAACCCTAAGTTGCTTAAAAAATGCAGCAAATTTATCTCCCATAGCAAAATTTATTTTGGTTAATTGCCCTGAAACGCTAGAATGGCGCAGAAATGGGGCCTCATTTTACGTTAAATTTACATGTGAAACTTATCATCCACTTTAAATTCGAAAATAATTGATTTGTATGGGGGGTTTTTTTTTCTTCCCGACAAGTTTTTCAGGGTGTTCATACATAATTGTCTAAAAAGTTGAATCTCATTTTTGTTTAGTGGCGGGGTGATTTAGCTGGGAGGGGGATAATCTACAATAATATCATAATAATAATAATACTTATAAATTCTTGTGTAGTAAAAGAATCTACTTAAATTCTACAAAGTAAACAATTCAAACTTTCAGGTTACATTAAAATAAAAGTTTTAATATGAAACAAAAATTAATTTTAAAAACATGTTAGTAATTAATTTTTAGTTCATAAAATACATTTTAAATCTCTTTAAAATAGTTTTATATATATATATATATATACAGGGTGTCTCAAAAAATGTACCCACTCGTAGAATGACGAGAAAACTTTTATTTATGAACATAGAGTGAAATGAAATAGCATCGAATACATGAGACAGATGTAATTGAAGAATCATGTTCGCAAATGTTCAAACTGATGACCATTATTGTTCAAACAAAGCTGATAATGGTTTTCTCGTCATTCTAAGAGTGAGTACATTTTTTTGAGACACCCTGTATATATATATATATATATATATATATAGGCACTCACATTTTTATGTTCAGAAATGTTCACTATCTTTTATGTAGTCTTGAGTGTAGTTGTGTTCTTGTCATTGAAAGGAAAATGTAACAACAGAACTGCTAAACGTTTTCAATAATATTAATAGCAAAGAATCATTTTTATTAGTCTTGGATTTTATTGCCTTCTATTTCCTTTTATATGATTAGACATATTTTTTTACAACCAGTTCAGAAACTTAACATTAAAGAAGAACTGACACCAGAATGTGTTCTAGCAACAGAGCCGTGAAAATCTGTAAATTCATTTATTCTTAATTCACCGCAACACAAAACCTTTAAAAATATTCAAATTTCTTTTGGTTTGGGGTTTTTTTTTTGGGGGGGGGGGGGGTCACACTTTTTGGTTACCACTTGTAAGGTTTGCCAATGTTGTGGACCCCCCCCCCCTATATAATAAAATAAATAAATTTAAAAAAAAAAAAGAGACAAAAGCCTAACAGCATAAAATAACTTAATTAAAAACGTTTTTTATATTTTACTTTTAATTCAATTTGCAATGATGTTGTCAGTTCTTGACAAAAAGAAATGTGTCATTTCATTTTTCAACATTTTTTGGAACCTTGTAAATCAACTGCATTCTTTGAAAGGTTATCTCGCGAATTTATGCAAAGTTTTATTTTTATTTCACAAGTAGAATAAATTTACATCATATTTTGATGCTATTATGATCTGTAGATTTTGATTTTTACTGGTAGTTTAAAAACAGTAAAAATTTATCATTTTATCATTCGTACCAGCAATGGAAAATTAAGTTGAAAAGAGAAAATTAAAAGAATCGGTTTTGGAATCGGAAATTAGGCTAAAAAATTCCCGATATACCAAAAAGTTAAGATGTTTCCGATTCCTGATTCCAATTAATCGTCCCAACAATAATGCATTTGTTCAGTATATTAGAAAGCTGAATTTCTTCCACTTTGTATACAAAATTGGCGTTTTAAATCTCACTGTCGGTGCAATACACAACCCAACTTTATAATTAGAAATAAGGAAAATGAAAAAAAAAAAAAAAGACTAGCCGGAGTAACATGTTATTTATTTTTTAATACTGTTAACGTTTCCCTTGTTCTAAGCTTCTCCAAGTTGAAATATTGATTACTATTTATTAATCACGTAAAGTTGAAAAAAAAAAGAAAAAAAATTAAAATCACAATGAGGAGATGCGCACACAGTTCAGAGTTTACGTGTGGATAATTGACATTGGAAACTCACAATCAGTTGATTTAAAAAAAAAAAAATAAGATCTTAGTCCCAAACAAGTTTTCAATTGCTTATTTTTTCCGATATTCACTCATATTTTTATCATGACGACAATCTTTCTCTGTTTATTCCAGCACCGATTCTGGTCTTCTTGAATTTATGTTGAAACCAAGAGAAGTGCAGTTGGGAATTGGGCAACCTTTACATCACTATAAACTCCTCATTTCGCAGACACGCTTTTAAACGGTATCTATTGTCTCACGAGGCAGAAGATATATAGTAAAGTATGAAATTATATTTATGAAATTAAGCTACACCAAGGTTTTTTATCCCTACAGGCTCTGCAGGGTTGAAACATAGATGCCTCTGTGTAGCTTGATTGCCATAAATGTTTTCATAATTTACTACCAAGCTCTACTTACGTATTGACCTTCTTCAGCTGCGTCTTGTTGAACTCTGACCTTTCATCAGCCATGACTGAGTAAAATTTTAAAATAATTTTTAATTGTATTCTTAGTATCGTCCATACTGAGGATTGAACCTTCAACCGCCAGAAGACTGTCACGTGCTACTGATTATTACTAAGCACTTTTATCCGAAATGGTAGCTATTTAAACATTGTTTTATCGAGTGCTCAATGTTATAAATTAAAGAAAAAAACTATATAACAACGCTGATAGAATTCTTGAAGTTATAACTTTCCCTTCAACATATCCTAACATTACATTGGGTTTTATGCCTCTTAAGAGACAATTGTCAAGCGTTGCTTTTGTTGTGGTTTAATGAAAATAAGAACTTAACCACAATCTGATGATTGTTTCTTAGAAACATGAAACCCAGTGTAATGCTGATCTCCAGGTGAGTTGTAGCTTGAAAAATTGCTTATATATGTTAGCAAAAAGACCTGTCATTGCCCACGATTGAATGAGGAGCCTTATGTCCTTTTTATATGCAACCATATTACTTTGCAAAAAAAATTTTTTTTGTACTTATGCAGATTGGGACCCAAGCTAAAATCGTCTTGGCGTCGGTAAGGGTTAGCTTGGGTCTTAATCTGCATGAGTACCAAAATTTATTTTTATTCTTTATATTTTATATAATTCCATTTTGAGGGTGGGGCCCAAGAATGTACTCAGTATTGATTAGGTAAGAGGTGGTGTAAGAAGTATTTATTGAAATAAATGTATAATTTTTAACCCCTTTTCGAGGCACACCTGATACCCCCCCCCCCCCCCCCCCCGAAGTGACTGAGGACCCCTGTGCATTTCTGCTCCAAGCTCTGAACTCCTAATTAACATTTCTATTTTTTTTATTTCTATAATTTTCAAGTTAGAAAGTAAGACATTGTATTTCCTTTTTGTGGATTTCAAGTACAAACTCGAACCCTACAATATTTTTTATTTCTGCTTAGATCAAAATGAAATATACTTATCCAAGTACTCTGGGTAATGTACTTTCAGAATATCTACGGCTATTGGGGTCTATCTCCAAAACCTTAGGTGTATGTGAACAAACAAATAAACAGACAGAAACTACAATTTACCATCCACTCTATAATAAAGAGCAATGTGTATTTATTTGCATATATATATATATATATATATATATATATATATGTCCGTCCTGCATAATCACGTTGACACACGCTTCCCGTTAGATCACCGAAGTTAAGTGACGTTGAGCCTGGTCACTACTAAATGGGTGACCATTTGGAGAATACCAGGTGCTGTATGTGCTCTCTGCTTATCTCGGCATTGTTTGCAGTCGTCCTGGACTTCTCTTTGCCACTGGAATCAAACAGTGCTGATTCAGGAGAAGTATGATGAGAGATTACGCAACCCTTGCTTCACAATTACATATGCAGCCATCTTTACAGGGAGTATTCATTGTCTCTCAAGACAGAAAGGAGGCCATGATATCCGTCCTGTCACACAAGGGTTAACGAGTAAAAAAAAAAAATTAAAAAAATAAAAAAAAAATTTTTTTTTAAACTAATCCATTTAAACTACTATGGGGAATTGAGAAAGCAAATCTATTTCCATTTTTGTCTTGCTGCTTTCTATACCGATTTATACGTTTTTTTTCTTTCCTTTTTCAAACTTTCCAATTTTCTTTTTTTTAATTTTTTTTTTTTTTACTAAACCGATTCAGGCGTTATTTTATATGAATATTTGTGTGAACCCTGGTTAAAGATGTAGCACGACTACTTTCAATATCCCCCCCCCCCATTTTTGACGGAGGGTGTACACTTGTATGTAATAGAAAGGGATATAATTTACGTCTGGCCTTGATTTATTTCTTTGAAGAATATGTGACTTGAGACCACTACCCCCCCCTCCTTCTCATATATGCAGGAACTGAAAGCGATCAACGCCTAACTTCCCCCTCCCCGACCCTTCTCGAGTTTAAGATGACAAGCAGATGTTTTTGCTTGTTGTACAGCAACATGCCACAATGGCCTGCATATATAAAAATGAAGGAAAAGCTTTAAAATATTGACTCCATCAGAAGAATCCTTTTTTTCTGTCTTCTTTTTTCCCCTCCAAATGTCTATTGCAGTTTTAACATCTTCTGAACTTATTGCTTGCCGTCTTTTCTTTCTTCTCGATTGCAATCACTTTAGTCGGGTAGCTTATCAACCTGCTCGCTGGCACGCCGGCCTTTCTTTCCACTTCCGAAATGACCTGTTTAATGAGGAATGTGCATAATTACTTGATAAAATTATCTGTTGTGTTACTGTTGAACATGTTCAGTGTCTCCCGGTGGCCACTGATATGCGTGGGGAGGGGGGGGGGTTATGCGTTGGTCAAATCAGAACAGCTCTTAAAGAAGTCTTCAACAAGTTTATTCATTTCACCAAGAGAAAGAAATATTCAATTTTTTTGTGCCTTTTGCTGTTGTGCCTTTTTCATACCTCCTTTCTTCATTTTCCATACTTTTAAAAATTCTTTTTCATACTTTGTCTTTTTCGTGCCCTTTTTTCAGGCCTTTTATTTCCCCTCCCCCCTCCTTTCGGGCCTTTTTTTTTATCTTCGTATCTTTGTTTTGGAGAAAATCTTATTTCTATAAACATTTAAATTTTGACGGGTTTGATACAATAACAAACTAGTTATACAAATTATTTAATCTGATTGAAATTTGATTTTTAAAAACTCCGATTTGGATCATGTAAAAACGGGCGGAAACACAATTTGATCATAGGGCAAATATTTCATTCACTTAAGTTTTACACTTGAATTTTTGTGAAAGACAACTTAAAACTCTATATTAATCCTACCATATTGACGAGTGACCCTTTTTCTTCTAGATGCGGCTGTTTTTATATGCATAGAGACACGCAATATCGTGCGTATTAAGTTAAAAAAAAAAAAAACATTAAAAAAAAAAGATTGCCCACCACTGAAAATTGTAACCTAATTTGAAGTAACCCGTAAAGAAAAACTCTTAATAACACAAGAGAAAGACATGTGCATTTATAAAAGAGAAAGGATCAAATATTGTTTGCATCCAAATTTTATAAAAATAACTAAAAATTAAATGAGTTAGCACAAGTTGAAATTAAAGGGAATTTCACTCTATTTACACATTTTCGCACACTAAACTCTAGGCTGGTTGGTGATACCTACTTATATGCTTCAAAATTGTCATCTGAAAGAAATTATTTGAAGTTTATTACAGAGAACACATGAATTATTAGTATGTAAAACTTTTGTATCAAACATTTTCAAAATAGCAACTTAAATCGTCTTTTTAAAAGTGAACTGAAAAATCGGCCAGTATTTCCTGAACAACCTATCAATAATATTAGAAATGTGCAGTCGTCTTGAGATTAATTCTTGCCTACATAAATGGATCACTATTTCGTTTTTTTTGTTTTTAAATTTATTTTGCAATTTTAACAACCGACTTAATAAAAGCAGTAACAATTGAAACTGAAATTTGTAAAGGAAACAATAGTACTTTGAAAAAGAGATGAAAAGTGACAAAAAATGGTCAAAGGAAAAGTGATTAAAAAGAAAAAAGTTAAAACATAAGTAATTGTTCATTTTGTTGCAAAACGATTTGACAATTATTTTTGATTAAATATTAATTAATCTCATTTTTATTTTTATTTCCCCCCTTAAAAAAACTTGTCATTTTATTGTTATATCGTCTAAATTAATTGCATTCCTGTAAATGTCAAAGAATCTGACAAGTTAATGAAGTCAGATTTGATTTTAAAATATTTGCATTGCAAAATACACAAGTAAAACATTCAAACGCATTTTTGGTATTCCGTTAAGAATCGGTGGATGTGGTAAATTTATTAAGTGTTTCAAATACAGATGGAAAACTGATTTTCCGGCAACTGATTGTTCCAGCACCTCTTTTAATCCAGAGGAAATCGCAAGAGGAACCTGATAATCTTGTTGCTGCCAGTTTTCTGGGTGGTCAATACATGGCTGTGTGTGTAGCACACCACCAATTTGTGTTTGCACTGCACCTGCTGGTGGTAGTCTACCCCTATTTATGGCTTCACAGGCAAATTCAAGTGGCAGCCGTTGTGTAAACATAAATATCGGTCTATTTCATTTCATTTATCCACTTACATTTAATGTTTAAGATTCTAGCAATCCCTGGTGGTATCGAGACATGGTAGTGGATGTAAGGGTGTGTTGATGAATTATTATTATTATGGTGAAATCGGATGGTCTGACCAACAAGTAAACCAGCAAGGCTTTGGAACCAAGGGTGCCGGAAAATTGGAGTTGCACCTTTATTTTAATAACTATATTCTAATGATGGTTGTGGGAGCATTATAAGTTTATGATATCTCCTATGCCGAGTTAAAACCAAGTCAGATCTATTTGGGTTATTTATAGGAAATAACATTTGGAAAGGTATGAACCCACAATTTCCTCCTCGGTTATGGGTAAAACTGTCTCATTTGGCATAATGGTTAGTGTTCACTCGTGGGCCGGGAGACCAGGGTTCAATTCTCAGTCGAGTCATATAAAGGACTCAAAATTATACTTGATGCCCCCTTGCCAAACACTCAGCATTATATGGTGAAGATCAAGGTTAAGTGGAGTAATCGTGTGAAAAGAGTGGCACCCTCCCCTACATCTCGTTGTAGTAGCTAATGAAAAGAGAGCCTTCGGGTTGCCGTCGACTATGGTCGACCAATCTACTTTATGAGTAAAATAGCAACATGGGAATTAAATGTATAATTTACCTTTTTAGTTTTAATTTTCTTTAACAGGATAAGAAATAAAGCTGTGGTTTGCTTTCAAAATTTTGAATTTCTTAGGAAATCTAAAATCTATATTAAAATTAGAATTATTTTTTTTATCCATGTATTTATTAAAATAAAAAAATCAATAGCCTAAACTAAAAAGAAATTTTTAAAAAATCCTATTTCGAGATTCATTAGTATTCATTTTTATAGCCTTTACTCGTATGCAAGGCTGACACTACGTGTCCCTCATCCCCGCATTCATCACATAATCAGCACTTTCCTCTCTATCAACTTGCTTGCTGATTTGGCACTTCTAACTTTGTCTCTATTTATATAAAGTTAGATATGTGTATAAGCCAATTAACCAATCATTATGAATTTTGGAACATGGGTGCTAGACGTAAACGGTCATAATGTGTGCTATATTCAGTTTAATCTAGTTTTATACAAAAAGGGGTGGAAGCCCTTCACTAAAATTCAGATACTTTTGATTTTTGTGAAATTTTAACAATAGATAAATTAAATATTCCTCAGATTTCAGGGGGTTTTTGGGGTTTTTTTTTTAGTATTTTAAAGGGGTTTTAGG
Organism: Sepiola atlantica; assembly: GCA_963556195.1. NCBI lineage: Eukaryota > Metazoa > Mollusca > Cephalopoda > Sepiida > Sepiolidae > Sepiola > Sepiola atlantica. Next base: position 9,567,360 of record OY744539.1, on the reverse strand, counting down.
GGCCATAATATGGACACAATCTCCTATTTGAAAATCCCAATACATCAGGTTTATATTGAATTTGATCAGTAGTTATTAGACACCAATTAAGCAAGATTCGTTGAATTTCAATTTCTTAATAAAATCTCTTTATTTTTCCTATTACTACCCGGACTTAGGGTTAGTAAGAAGGCATGTTTTTTTATGACTTAACAATTGCATTTTATACTAAGGTTTTATCAGGAACATTAACATATCCAAGATTTCAAACAAACAAAATTGGTTACATGTCCTTAAAACACTTTCTGGTCCGAAGGGGGTGATCATTTATATATGATAAATTTATATGCGAAACTGATTTTTTGTTGTTTTATTTTATTTTTACTACTAAGTTTTTTGGGCTGATTACATGTAATTGTCTAAAAGAATCGCATTTTTCTGTTTGGTTGAATTAAAATAGGGTGCAGATTTCTAATAATAACTCATTTTCTTTCAGTTATAATTGTGAATTGGTAAAAAAACAAAACAACCACCAATAATTTCATGAGAATGCGGTATTTACAAAGTACCGGAAAAAATGTTTTAAAATGAAATTAAAAAGAAAAAAACTTTTTTTCACAAAAAAAATTATTGATAATTATTTAAAAAATTAAGTAAAAAACGATCTTTTTTTTTAAATTTACTTTGTCGTTGGTGGGTTTTTGTCCGGTCACCACTACCCCCACCCTCCCCCTAAAAAATGCGATTCTACTTTTTTTGTGAATACCCCCCCCAAAAAACTAAGAATTTAGAGTGGGGGATCAATTTTACACATACATTTAACATAAAATGAGCTTCCATTTCAGAGACATTCTAGCGTTTAAGAGCAGTTAACCAAAGAAATTTATTTTGCTCTATGAAATAAATTCTGTGCAATTTTTTTTTGGGGGGGGGGGGGGGTCTACTTTTTTTAAGCGATTACGCATGGTTTTGCGACCTTGCTAGTTGGACTTAGGGTTCATGGTGAAAAAATTTAGTGAACATCCCTAAAAAGTTAGAACGGCCCAGAAATGATGATCTTTTTACGTTAAATTTATATACGAAACTGATCTCCCATTCTAAATTCTAAAAAAAAAATTTTCTTTTCGATAAGGTTTTCAAGTTGTTCACACGTAATTATCTAAGAAAAGTAGAATCTCATTTTAGTGGGAGTGATTTAACTGAGTGTTAATCTACAAATTTGTCATCATCATCATTATTATTATTATTATCATTATCATTATTATCATTATCATTATTATTATTATCATTATTATTATTATTATCATTATTATTATTATTATTGTCATTATTATCATTGTCATTATTATCATTATCATTATTATTATTATCATTATTATCATTATTATTATTGTCATTGTCATCATTATCATTATCATTATTATCATTATCATTATTATTGTCATTATTATTATTATTATCATCTGTATCTTGTTTTTCTTTTTATAGTAAAACAAATCAATCTACTACACATCTGTAATTTTGACAGTAACAATAACCAACCAAATTTTAGTAATTAGAATAAAAATATGAACATTTTTTGATAGAGGGAAGGCACAGAATAGTTAACAAAGCCTCTGCCCCCCTCATGTTAAGAATGGTTTTCTAAATAGTAACATTATTGTTTAAAAACTCGTTCTTAACATGAGGAGGAGGAGGAGGAGGCTTTGTCAACTGTTCTGTTCCTACACCGTCTTATTTTGCATACCAATCGTCGACTATTTTCAATTGTTTATGTAAAAATTCAAATAGCATTGTCAACTAATGATGAACTAATGCGAAGTGGCTTTGTTTTAAAAGAAATAAATGTTGTAATTGATTGAAAATTGTGAGACAAGGAAAACATTTGAGAACAATTATTTAGAAAGATCTAATCGTGTAATATACTCCCCCCACCTCTATTTTTTGTATGTTTGCAAAAAATACATGCAGACATTACAGTTTGGTTTTGTTTTTTACAGTAAGTGGAAAATTTTTGAAAAGCAACAAATCTCTAATTAAATATTTAGAAATTTAAAAAAAATTGTGACTGGTAATTGTACTGGAATCGGGAATTTAGATGTGAATCCGTAATTGTATCGGAATCAGAAAATTTTTAGAATCCTCTCATCACTAATCATATCTTGATTTTAATCTTCCCAAGGAAACATAAGTGGTGCAAAACTGTTCTATTCAGTGAATTAATTTTATCCATCCTGGGACGGGTATTCTTTGAGTTATTTATAAATGGAAGAGTTTAAGAAACTAACTCTGAAGTATTTATACGAAATAAAAATGAAACTAAAAATAGATTCCTTGTGTAACGCAGCTAGTTTATAAATTTAACCCTATCAACCACTAAACTGATTTTAGTTAAGCTTCCCCAGTCAAATGACAATTCTTTTGGTAGACAGCGCCTCAAGTTGATCATGTGACAGGTGTTAATGCTGTGTAATTAATTACAGTGCTTCCGGTCTTAAAGGGTTAAATTGATGTTGTCATCTGGCTTCCATGTATATTGTTTGCCTTTTGGGTGTCAGGTTCGATGCCGTTGTCTGAATACTCATCTCGAACAGGAAGCTGGAACAGTGTTTACACATCATGGAAGACAATTTAACACATTAGTGTGCAACTTTTTCTTTTTTTTTTAATTCATTACCAAAGATCTTTTGTAAATACATTATATTTGAGCAAAATTACATTCAAAGATTTACTTATAGTGTTACATTGACTGGTTTTGACATAACTTTAATGTTGTGTGTCGTCGTAAATTTACCTTCGCTGTTGATTCAAATGGGGCGATATGTCGTAGCTACTCGATCTGATTCTCGATCGCCGTCACCGCTATACTGCTACTCGTACTAACCCTTTCTCTTCTCTCCTTTCATTTCTCGTCATCTGCCTGCAGCCATTTTCCGCGACTGCTATGGTTGTCTTTGTCATCACCGTCACCGCAGACGCCGTCAGCGTCGCCATAATCTTCGTTGGTCGTCCATCGTACCGGCGTTTCTTCCTGGGCTGAAATCAACTTAACAAAGTACAACAAAGTCTTTTTCTGTTTTAATTCGAGCCGTTTTTATTTAACTATTTAATTAGCCGACCTGAGGAGTTCGTTGGGATCGAGAGAGAGAGATTACACCAACTATATTCACTAGTTATTTCGTAATTACTTGTAGAGAGGAATATGAAAGATTCTACTAAGGCTCTTATATTTTGGGACTCTTAATCCCTTCTTGTAACAGCTACATGATTGTGACTTGTTCTCGTCGCTTCCAAGTGAGAACTAATTAAATCTTACTTTAACTTTCCCACGCGGGAAAGTCTGACGTCACCAAACCTTGTGACCACGCCAGGTGCAATCTAACCTTTGACCTTTCGGTCGCATCACCTGTCATCGCGGTCCGTGGGAACACATCGAACCGAACCTGCACGAGATGACTTTGTCACAAATCGCGCAAGTTAAATTCGATCCCTGACAGATGCATCTATTCTCATAGGGCCATTATTCAACAATAGGATAGTTAAAGTATTTATTTATGCTAGACATAAACATATGGGTTGGTTATAAGGACTACTCACCAAAAGATTTTTGATTGAATAATAGATGAAACTGATTGTATCTTTCCACTCTAGATTTTCACAGTATATTGGAAACTGAGACATCAATGTTGTCAATATACATCAGACAGTAGGTATAATAGTTGAAAGACACTACAATCTTATGGCTTACTATATCTCTGAAAAATACAGATGCTGCTAAAATATGGTTAATTATTCTTCTGGTGCTAAAAAAGGACCATAGGTGCTAATGCGTTAATCTTAAATAAACTTTATTAAACTTATCTATGTGTCTCAATTACAACTTGCTTCTGGCTAGATCAAAAGGAAACACATCTAAATGCCCCTATCTATTGGGACTTTTTATGACAACCCTTCTCTCTTAAATTCTAAACAGTAACTGACTTTAACTATATTAGTTCATATATCTATCTAGTCACATGATTAAATTCAACCAATCCACTTTTTGTGCGCTGGCTTTTTTTTTCCTGCAGTGGGAGGGAATAAATATCACCTTCAGGCCAATATCAAAGTTTAGTATCTGTTCTAGTCAATGGGGAGTGGGGGGGGGGGTATTCTCCAGGCATGACCTCCTCCTGTGGGTGTTGTGGCTGATCGTCTGAAGTGCCCTCACCAGGAAATGCAGATGGGGACAGCTGAATTCCCACTGTAAGCTGATTTTGTTTGACTTAGCAGGCGTGAGGGAACAGGTAGACGAACTACCTGTTCGATATGTTGATGAATTTCTAAACTCACGGTTTTATTAATATTCTCATAACGTTTTACTTTTAAATTATACCGACTTGTGACAATCGCAGAATTGAGGTATTTTTCACTTCGATAACTGAGATGTCAAATTTATTACTGGTGTCTTATTCTTGCGCTCTCTCTTGAGTTTTTATTTACCAGATGTACTGAGAAATGGCGGCGGTGGTGAAATGAATACCGACATGGACTGAGAGACTAGGCATGCCGAATTCAAATCCTGTCGGTTCCATAGTACTACTTTCACTATAGATGTTGGCAACTTTCATGTGGTCCCTCCTATGAGTACCTGATTCTAGAAACAACTGGGGAAACCAATGCCAACAACACAATCGAGCCGGTCAAAAATAGTCATACCATGTTGATCTGGGCGAATTTACATTTAACCATGTATACTTGAGTAATGAACAATTTTTTACAGCCAATTTTTTGCCTCAAAAGCAAGGGGTCGTTTATTATGAGATAATAGTTTTAAAACTTTAAAGTTTACCTTGTTTTTAGGCTCCAGTAAATTCAAAATGTTCCCTATACTAAACAAAGACTATTTAGTTAAGATAAAATTTGCACTAAACCCTGTTTACTATTTATAACAGCCAAAGATGCTGATAGCTATGCGTCCTGCGTCTGATGTATAAGAATCTAAAAGGACGCAGTTAAATCTTGCCCATACATCCCAAGGACGCAAGTCAATTTTTTCATTAAAAAAAAACGATACATTGCAGGACACACAAAATACTTGTCAGGGGCGTGGGTTTTCTTTTATCATGTGGGTTTTTTTGTTTTATTTTTTTCATTTTTATTCCCCCACTATTTCAAGCTAACTTTAAGGACATACCCACCGTTTTCTTTATAACTGTACAATTTAATTTTGTGGCAAGGATCAGGAAAATACATTTCTTGATTGTACATACAGCTGGCTTTGAACAAGGATTCTCAACTCAGAACCTCATTGTCAAAATTTGTAAAATTTCCCACGAACTCATTAAAATTAAATTGGTGGGTCCCAAGATTCACTTAAAAAGCTATTCGCATCACTGAACACCTGTGCTTATAATATGTAAGCTTATTATGAATAGTAAACAAATTTCTGCACTGTTTATTTAGTTCTGCATTGCTTTTTTTTTTATTTATTGTATTACATTATGTTTAAATGTTAAAGAAATGTTTTTGTAGGTTGGTATAGCCAAAGGTTAGTATGTCGTTCATTTAAACTCTACATATCAAGAGGAGAGTAGAGAGTGAACCTTGGGTTTTCTTTCGGCAGCCTCGTAACTCTTGCTTCCCTTATTTTGTCCTTTAGTCCTCACATTTCATGAGATGTTTCTGACAAAGGGGGAAGAATTGCTGTTTTCTGGGTCAGAATCTATCCCTTTCGCTCTTATCGTTGGATGTTTTTAACCTTGAAGCATTATTATTTTATTTATTTATATATATATATATATATTTTTTTTTTTTTAGCTCGTTACATAAAGTGGCTTCATGCCTTGTCTGGAGCAATTTCCATTAAAAAAAAAAAAACACTTGGGGTAGGGGGGCTAGAAATTAGATATCGTCAATTACAAAATCGTTCATTAATATTTTCTTCAATTTAGAGATTTTCTGTTAAGGCAGATTTCAAAACCTTTTTTTTTGCTAATAGAGTAATATATATTTTGGACAAGTTGCCAGGATCAGATTAAGAAGAGCAATAGTGTAGAAAATGTAAAGAGAGAATTTGATTAATTCAGAAATAATGGTAAAAAACGAAATCAAGAGTATTTTTGGGAACTATCGGATGGAATATTAACAGAATTTGATCTGTATGCTGATATTGTACTTAATTGCATATTCCTCAGAGGATCTTTGCACGCTTTCTGGATACACAGTCCTTCCATTTTATTTGGTATTTTGCCAATCTTTCTACTATTAGCAAAGAGGCTTCTGTAGATATGATCAGTCCAGCGCATTGGAGACCTACAATGAGGTCTTTTGAATGCTCGGTATACGTTGCTTTAAGGACCTCTTCTTAGGACGGAGCCTAACCAGTTCATTCTTCTTGATGACTTTGATGATGCCATTTTGAAACACAAAACTTTCTTTGAGTTATCCTACGATCATCCAGATGTGTTTTGGTTCTCCGATTGTCATTTTCAAATACAGATAGCTTGCGTTCATCCTATGCTTTTAACGTACAAGTGTCGGAAACATATGTAGCTATTGAAACAACAAAAAGTGCATTGTAGAGAGTCTACTTTTCAAAACATGCGATATCTTTTCTGCTCCAGACAGTTTTCGTTGATATTGTATTAATAGCATAAATATTCTGTGGAATCATATTTCATTTGACTGGATTTTATTTCACTTTTTTCCTCTTTACCTGTGTTTTTCTCCTTTCCTTCCTTTTTCTATTTAATGCTGAAACAGAAAATGGTAATTTTGCCGTAAGAGTTAAAACTTCAAACGATTAATGATTGGTGTAGGCAAGTTAGATTACTTTTGTTTCATCAAATAATGACTTTCTGTCTCCTTTTTCTACATGTGCATTCAGTGTCTTTTTTTTAATTTTGACATTCTTGTTTACCAAGATTGATATTTAACTAATAAAAAAAATTTCAAATTATTTTTAACAAACTCGCAGGGTCGTGGCCTCCAAGATTGGGAAATTCATCTAGTTTCAACTTTTTTAGCCATTGGCTACTCACACCTTTTTTTTTTTTTTTTTTTTTTTTTTTCTTTTTGGTTCTTGGCCTTTTGGCTAAGATCAAAGTGTAGTATCTGTTCGGATGGATACTGCACCCCATAGACTGGTATTGTCTTGGCCTTCGGGGCTTGATTTACGCCGGTCTATGTGTCTGTCCTGTGCAGTTCTAGGAGGTCCACCCTCCCAGGCTTTGCCTCCCCTCTTTGGGGAGGAGTAAGTTTATTGCTTACTACCGGGGAATGCCGACGGGGCTGCCCAGACAATTTTTAAACCCCACTTTCCCGACCCGACCTTGGGTCACATCTTACTTGTGGGAGTAAGATAAAACTAGCCTTGTGCCTAACTCCTGGAGAGGAGTAAATCAATACTCACACCTCTGTTCAAAAGGCATAATAATAATAATAATTAATAAAAATTACTACTCGAAGTACCCATCAACCACAGGTTTCTAAAACTTTTCTCTTTTGTACATCAGTTTAAATGAAAAAAAAGTTTATTTCTTTTTTTACGATGGCACAAAATATTGAAGGCAGATGCTTTATCCACACAGCCATCTTTTTAACTGTTTATGAGTTCGGTGTAGGGATACAAAATAAATGTTTTACCTCTCTGCATAGATCTAAAATAGTTTGTCTAAAATAAATAAACAGAAGTTTCATTTTTAATTACAAAGGATGTTAAATGCATAGGATGATTTGACTAAACAAAAACAAATCTTGACGTAATTTAATCTTCATTTTTCTTACTAGTAATGAAAAGGTTCAGATTATTTTAAGTATGTTGTTCAGTCAGCTAATAATAGACAATATTAAACTTGAAAGGGAACGCTAAAAATGTCGGAACATTTGTTTGTATTGTTATTTTTATGTATTTTAATTTTGAATAATAAGTTTTAAAATAGGTTCAAGAACTCCTGACATAGGAATGAAGGTATTAATTCCAAACTTGTGGTTAGTTTGGTTCTTAAGTCAACCGTTTAATTGTGATGCCGTGATACACATAGACGACTTTGCTTTATATATAGGTAGAAATTGAAACCGCGACCATAAGTGTGTAGTTTTTCTCGCTACTGTCAGAAGTAAATCGGAAAGATTATGAAAAGTCGTGCAATTTAAGTCCCTTATTCAAAAATTAACTGCGCGTTCATTAATTTGGCTTATCAGCATTTTGTATTCTGTCAGTGTTGGTATCTGGCTGCTGATTGGCCTGTTTGTCTCGTCTGAATACAGTGTTTTCCAGATTAAGTCCCTGTGAAATAACGTGTGGCCTAATGTAACCGGTGAAATGGGTTTTGTAGAGAGAGATGAGGCTGCTACCCTCTCATTCGAATATGTTTTTGTGCGAGTAAGATGTAGGTGTCTCAATGTAGGTTTTAATGTATGATGATGTAGTTTAGGGAAAGTTTCTAAAAACATGATTGATCGAAGTTTATGAAGGTAGGTGTGATTGTCTTCGTGTAGGGTGTATTTATTTTTCCGGCTCCCTTAGGATGACATAGAGGGAAAAAAATCAACTTCATTTTATATATATATATATATATATATATGTCATATCTGATTGACTCCGATACTATGTAGCATTAATGCTAATTTCTAAAGTTCATATATTTCTCGTATTCTTCATTTCTTTCTGTGTTTTTTCTCTGGAAGAGTAAATCCCTTGGAAATTTTCCATTCTTTCTAAACATGGCCTTTTCCACCATAGAGAGGTGTTGCTCTTCATTAGACTGATGAACTCTGTTCTGTTTGATTTTCAGGATTTGAGTTCTCATTTTTCTTGTGCGCAGGGATAATTTGTTACAGCTGGTCACATATTGATGATTTTGAAGTTTCCCTTCTAGACTAGTCGCCCTACCAAAGCTTGGGTCTGGTCTACCCTACTATTTAACTCATAGTTAAGAGAAAAGATGGATTGGAAGTGAAAGTGGTGCAACGACCTCAACTGAACTTCAACATGGCACGCAGTGTTCAGTTTACATCGGAATGCACTGAACCACCATCACTTTTGTGATTTCCTTATTTTAAAAAATGTTTACCTTTTAAGTTTGTTTTCTTTCTGTAACTCTAGTTTGTGGCGTTTTCGAAGATTTTGTGACCATAGTGTTTTGTGTAATTTAAAAAAAAATGTGACGTTTCTTTTTACTTTTTGTGACGTTTTTTTTTCTTTTTTATGACGTTTTTTTTTCTTTTTGTGACGTTTTTTTTTTTCTTTTTGTGACGTTTCTTTTTCTTCTTTTTGTGACGGTGTTTACCATTTTGTGACGGTGTTTACTATTTTGTGATTTTTAAAACTATTTTGTAATGTTTTTTATTGTGACGTCTATTATTGTGACTTTTTACTATTTTGTGACCTTTTCTTGATTAAAAAAAAACAAACTATTTTGTGTCTTTTACATAGTGTGCGTGAGATTTGTTTGAGTGATTCGAGTTAAGCCTACACGCACACACATACACAAGACGGTCAATGTAAAAAAACTGACCATATTTTCAGAGGGAGGTGAGTGTGTGTGCCTATGCTTGTTTACTAGAGTCAATGTTTTGTTTGCTTTTTTACCCTGTTCTACTCATCAGCACAACTCTCTCTTCATCACGCTCTCTCTCTCCCTCTCTCTCACCCTCCCTCGACACAAATCTCACTAAAAAAAAAAGGTAAAGAAAAAAGAAATTACTGACCTTGCCTCATAGCACATTATTCCTTCCTCCTTGGCAAGATTTTCTGCTAATTTATGCTTTCAACCATCACGGCCAAATTTCAAGAATAAGTTTGTCCCATCTGCAGTCGTTAACCCCCCCCCCCCCCCTTCACCACTACCTCGTTCCTTCTTTAGTCTAATTTTTTTTTGTGGTGATGGTGGTGGTGGTGGTGGGGGGGGGGGGGGGGACAGTGAGGGGTGTCAGTTTGCTTCTAATTTCATGGGCACATTTTTTTAATTTTCCCAGCCAGATGCCTTTCTTTTTCTAAATGTATTTCGTTAAGATCTCTATTCATCTGCCCCATTCCACTTTTACATAGGTATCGGCAGCCCTAACTTAGTAGGATGAAATTATCAGATGACCTTCCATAGATGAATTTGTTTGTTTTGCTTCTTTTTTTTTAATGGATTGTGCATTGACCCACTCTCTCCATACAGTATATGTAGAAGTCAATGTCATCCTTCCTCATTCAAGAAAATTAATTTGACATCCATGTTAATATTAAGAATAAAAGTATGTGGGGAAATAATAAAAAAAATAATTGGGATGTGTGTGTGTGTGTGTGTGTGTGTGTGTTGTGTATATTTCGGCAGCATTCTTTCATTTAAGCAAACATTGTTAAACATAAGAGAATTCTACTGCTTTATTATACTTGTTTTTCAATTTTTCTAATCTTTTTTGTGTCAAAATCAAAAAAAAAAATGTTCCATATGTATCACTAGGACTTTCGATTCTTCGTTGAATCATCTTCAGGTAACAAAAACAAATGAACAAAAAACTGGAAGAGAAGAGAATTTTAAAAAGCAGTCGACAATGCGCATGTGAAGTCAGACGTCAAAAGAAGAAAATGGTGCAGTTCCAGAAGAAACGTTTACAATTTAAATTCTGGGATGCAAGAATTAGCGTCACCGGATGAATTGTATTATGTTAAACATTTTAATATATGTATGGTAAACAACTGATGATCCCTTAAAATAGTGTTAGAAACAAACTAATATAATAACTGTAAAAAATAAATTGACTTACATGAGTGATTTTCCACTGAAAGACTTGGGACTAAAAGTTTGTTTTTTTTGTTTTTTTTTAATATAGTTTTAATGGTTGAGAAACTTCCGAGACTATATATATATATATATATACTAGTGGTATTCACCCAGTGTTGAGAGATATATTGCTTGTTTGAAGTTTTTTTTAGGAAAAAATAATTTCAAATATTGTCATGTTTACTATTTTTCCCTAGAAAAGAAAAATTAAGAATAATCTTTGTAATATTAGGTGAAGTAATAAAAAATAACTGTCAGCATAGTGGTGTTGCTAAAAAAAAAAACAATGTTGCTTACAGACATCTGTAAACCGACAAATGGATTTAATGAATCTAGACAAATTCGAATTATTAAAAAAAAAATCGAATTTTAAATCTTAAAAATTAAAAATAATTAACTATTTTTATACAGCATGACTAATGACATTTTATTTTAGAAATTGCAAAATAATATACAAAAATGGTTCAGGGCTGGGAGCATAAGTATATATGGTTCTCATTACTTCCCAGACAAGTCAGCCGGGCATCTCAACTAATATATATATATATATATATATATATATAATAAAAATAATGCGCTTAATATCGTAAGAAGGTACAAATTATACCGAAACGTCATATGAACTGGGATTTCATGAGATTTCAGTCTTTATTTACATCATACTGTCAAATATTCTTTTCTTTTTCTACACACACACATATAGGATAAGTTTAGACTTATTACTAATAAATTTGGTATATACCCGTTCCAATAGTGTTCTGAGGGGGGTTGCAAAGACTGAAATCTCAACTTGTCAATGTACGCCAAACAACCCATGTATATATAAGCTATTATTATTTCATATATGTGTCCACATTATATATATATATATATATATATGTGTGTTAGGTTAAAAAGAAATCAATAAAGTGCTCGATCTAAAAAAAAAAAAAAAAGTGAGAGCTAAATACAAATAATTTATTTAAAAACTATACATTACATATTTCAGAGTCGTAGCCATAATAAATATTTTCAGAAATAAAACTAAAGCAAAATAAAATATATCTGTGCTAATAACATAGTGGAAAGAAAAAACGAAAAAAATAGGCTAGTCTAAATCAAATATCGATATGTCAAATTGCTATTTGGGTCTGACTTTGAAAATCCGATAAGATAATTTTATCTTAAATGTTAAAATGTTTCACACTGATATTGATCTCTTTAATAAGTATTGTTTATTTTAAAACCTAATATGATGATGGAGAAAATTGTTATGATGTAGACAACTTATTGAATCAACGAATTCTAAAACGCCACAATTCATCAAAATGTCATGTTATACGACCATGAACGACGCAGAAAACTGTCTGAACAAAATTTATTAGAACTTTGAGTTGTCTCTAAGGACAGCGGATAAAATGATCTAAAATTATTTTTTAATGCAAATATATGAAAGTTAGTTTTGACTTAAAATTCACCAAAAGTTATGGTTTAATAGTTATTTTGATAAAAACAGTTCTTGTGACCCCAAGAAAACTGGTTGACCCCTTGGAACTGAAAAACGTCCTCCAAATTGGCATAAATTACACAATTTCACAAATAACTAAAAGTATATTCATTAGTTTTTACCCCATATCCAACAAGAGTTGTGATTATTGTTTTTTTTTTTTTTACATTATTCAAGGAATAGGGATCGCAGGAGGAGATAACTCGTGCTTTACTTGTTTGTTTTTTTTGTTTTTTGTTTTTTTTGTTTTTTGTTTTTTTTATAATAAATAATTTCCGTAATTCAAAATTTAACTGATTTAAATTTGAATAGATGGATATTTTAATTGGAATAATTGAATTAAAAAAATAGGATCATGAATCACTCAAATAGTGACCTTTTTCGTCAATTTAGTGTCACTATAATTTTACATGGGCAAACAATTGTTTATTATTTCTGTTTTGTAGCTGAGATGCAACACTGAACGTAAATGACATCTTAGTCAGTAACTCATGTTCATATGCCGTCAAAAATGATGGCACACCTTTTTTCATTGCTTGTCAACTTTCCTACAATTTCTATAATTAAAGTCATTTGGAAAAAGGAACCGTTATCTTGTTTGCAAACAATACTTCAAGCCAACTGCTGCTGATATTTTGATGTTGCTTGGTGAACAGATTGATGCAAAAATATTTTTCACACGTATTTAAATAAAGAGTATACTCTACTTAGACAAGACATATTTATTTATAAACATTGTAAAACAAAACCTAACTCCCGTATCCTCTTCAAATTTTGGTTCTCAACTTACCAACAACAGCTTATATAATTAAATTAATTTGGAAAAAGCTGTTGCCTTGTTTACTCTATAAATAATACTAATACTTCGGGAAGCTGTTGCTGATGTTTGTGTTTGCTTTAATATACACTTAGTGTTACGCACAAAAGAATAGTTATTTATACATATAGATATTGAAATATATTATACTAGCTGTACCAACTCTGTGTCGACCAGGATTCTTTTGGTTAATGTTATGTTAATGTATACAATTAATGGATTCATAAAGATTGTTTTTCTTTCGAATGTTTTTAAAAGTTGTTTATGAAGTAACTGTGAAGTGCATTATAGTTAATGCGTGAAGTTATCTCATAATTTTATCAAAATAGATTTTACAAGTGGTGGCCACTCGTGTTTACAACATGAAAAAAATGTTGAAATGAGTTTTATGAAACCAAATACTATGTCATTGTTAACGCAATGTTTCAGCTTGGTACATTGTCAGTGTTAACGTAACGCTGTCACTTGGTACGCGGTCAATGTTAACGTAACGCTGTCACTTGGTACGTGGTCAGTGTTAACGTAACGCTGTCACTTGGTACGCGGTCAATGTTAACGTAACGCTGTCACTTGGTACGCGGTCAGTGTTAACGTAACGCTGTCACTTGGTACGCGGTCAGTGTTAACGTAACGCTGTCACTTGGTACGCGGTCAGTGTTAACGTAACACTGTCACTTGGTACGTGGTCAGTGTTAACGTAACGCTGTCACTTGGTACGCGGTCAATGTTAACGTAACGCTGTCACTTGGTACGCGGTCAATGTTAACGTAACGCTGTCACTTGGTACGCGGTCAGTGTTAACGTAACGCTGTCACTTGGTACGCGGTCAGTGTTAACGTAACGCTGTCACTTGGTACGCGGTCAGTGTTAACGTAACGCTGTCACTTGGTACGCGGTCAGTGTTAACGTAACGCTGTCACTTGGTACGCGGTCAGTGTTAACGTAACGCTGTCACTTGGTACGCGGTCAGTGTTAACGTAATGCTGTCACTTGGTACGCGGTCAGTGTTAACGTAACGCTGTCACTTGGTACGCGGTCAGTGTTAACGTAACGCTGTCACTTGGTACGCGGTCAGTGTTAACGTAACGCTGTCACTTGGTACGCGGTCAGTGGTAACGTAACGCTGTCACTTGGTACGCGGTCAGTGTTAACGTAACGCTGTCACTTGCTATGCGGTCAGTGTTTAAAAATAACTACTTTTGCTTAATCTAAGAATTATCTAAGAATTGAAATTTTTTTATTGGAGTTAATCTGCTTGGAATCAACATAGTTTTTTTAAAATCTTGTTTTCATTGAGGGGGGGGCGCATTTTTCTATACATTCTATCATAAAATGGCTGAATTGATCTAATAATTTCTAAGTTTGTCAATAAGGGTATGTTTTTTTTGTTTTTTTACTAATTAATCATTACTTATCAAAGCTAAAAGCCATTCGAGGATAAGGGCTAATTAGATGGATAAAGTGTCAGTTGAATAATGAAGAATATTATAAGCGAATTGAAAATGATGAATGAACAAAATTTTATTACCCATGGAGATGGTTTCTGACAAGTATTTGTTGACATTGGAGTTGAAGACGGCCATTTTGTAACAATCCCGTGGTAACATGTTCCACAGATGGGAAGTTCTTGGAAAGAAATTCTGTTTAGAGAAATTCCATTGGATGGTCGGCACGCGAAGGAAGAAAAAACGTTCTTTGCCGTTGTAGCAAAATGATTGATTGGTCTATGAAATTGACTATACCGAGTTCAAATCTTAACGGATCTGTTGTGTTTAATTATGCATTATGATTACGAAAGGTACGACATCACAATCCCCCCTCCCCAATTATGGGTTTAAATAGTTGATTATGTTCGAATAATATACAATATGTATTACATTTTGTCATTAAATGACCACCAAAACCGGTTACTTTGCCATTGAATAGACAAGCCAGACTTTAAGTATTGATCGTGATCGAATGAAATTCTACATGAACACGATGATGGTTCGTAAATTGTGCTACTATTAAAAAAAACTGAATAAAATTATTTGTGGAAATAAAAATGACATTGGAATTTTTTTGTCTAAATATCAAAGATGATTTCATGCAAATTTCTTCAATTTCTTACTTTAAAAATCACTAACTATTTTTGAGCAGAGTTGTTGAGTAGAAGTTTTTGAGCAGAGTTGTTGAGTAGAAGTTTTTGAGCATAGTTGTTGAGTAGAAGTTTTTGAGCAGAGTTGTTGAGTAGAAGTTTTTGAGCAGAGTTGTTGAGTAGAAGTTTTTGAGCAGAGTTGTTGAGTAGAAGTTTTTGAGCAGAGTTGTTGAGTAGAAGTTTTTGAGCATAGTTGTTGAGTAGAAGTTTTTGAGCATAGTTGTTGAGTAGAAGTTTTTGAGCAGAGTTGTTGAGTAGAAGTTTTTGAGCAGAGTTGTTGAGTAGAAGTTTTTGAGCAGAGTTGTTGAGTAGAAGTTTTTGAGCAGAGTTGTTGAGTAGAAGTTTTTGAGCAGAGTTGTTGAGTAGAAGTTTTTGAGCAGAGTTGTTGAGTAGAAGTTTTTGAGCAGAGTTGTTGAGTAGAAGTTTTTGAGCAGAGTTGTTGAGTAGAAGTTTTTGAGCAGAGTTGTTGAGTAGAAGTTTTTGAGCAGAGTTGTTGAGTAGAAGTTTTTGAGCAGAGTTGTTGAGTAGAAGTTTTTGAGCAGAGTTGTTGAGTAGAAGTTTTTGAGCAGAGTTGTTGAGTAGAAGTTGAACAGTCTGAGTAAAGTCGTCATTGCTTTCGGGGGCTGGGCGAATCCGTTTCTGTCAGTGAATTTTTCATTATATAATTTTTTTTAATTGAATTCTTTAGATTTTGTCAATTAAACAAAAGACCCTTACAAAAATGCTCATCCCTTTTAGAATCAAAACGCTACAAATATATATATATATATATATATATAAATTTATTACTAGTGAAAAGAAGATTTCTTAGGTAGGAGTCTGACCATTAAAAAGTTTCGAACATGGGAGTCGAGCGGTTTGGTTATCGACTCCCTATGCCCTGCTTTCAAGTGCATTTTTCATCACATGGGTTAATGTATCAGGTCAAATTTCTGTTCAAATCTTTTTCTACGGCTGCTGAATATTGCATGTATTGTTAATGTGCATGCTATCCTACAAGCAGAAAAATGTTGGGGGGGGGGGGTAGATCAGGAGAATTGGCTTGTGGTGAATTGAAATCACCGTTCCTTGAAATTATTCTTCCTTCAAACCTGTCTCTCAGGAGCTGAAATGTCTCGCTCACAGTATGGGCAGCCACTCCATCTTGCTGCCAACGAACCCTTTGTGGGTCCTGAATAGCTGAGCAGAGAAATTCTCATAACGCTTCTTTGCATCAAGTGCATGTGTTGTCTCTCTCATCTTATATCTCTTGCACTCTGTATGTGTTTGGGTATATGTCAAAGCAATACCTAAAACAGGCCTAGTAACCCTGCAAGTAGGGTCTATAACTGGAGTGGGCATGATTTATCATATCACGTAGTGAAATACATATATTATTCATCTTCTTTGAAACAAAAGTAAACACATGTGCATGTAACAAAAATCATGTAAGAAAATCTACAAAGATTATAAAACTTAAGTGTTTTACAAATTAATTGTTTTTCTTCAGTATTTTTTACTTTATTGATACATATTTTTTGTTTGTATTATACACATGCTCTTCATCAATTAGTCAATATAAACATCTATCATTTCTGAAATACCATCTGAATATATTCCTAATCTGTGGTGAGTAATGATCGTTTCGCAACATGTTAACAAAAATACAGTCTTTAGTTGTCATAGTCACATGCTGCTCACCAGAGACCTGACAGGCAGTGTGTGACAACCAAAGACTGTATTTATGTAATCGTTTTTATAGGTTTATATGTTTTTAAAAACAATTGCATGAATACATAAAATATTTAGATGATAAAAATCGTACATATTTCCGGTCAAGGCATCATGGTCCGGAGGTAAAACTTCAGACTATAGATATTGAAGATTCGATCCTTGTTCAAGTTAGCCATGCTGATGACGGCTGATAGACAGAAACACATGTCCATGGATTACTTTTATGTACATATAAAATTAATAAATATATATATATATATATTAAAATGAAAAAGGAAAACCAAAAACTGGATGTTTTTTATGTGTACATCAACGTTTCGTCTTTATTTATAAGACTTCATCAGGATGATGATATAGGGAAAAGATATCATGCAAGCACAGATACATGTAGGGTAGACATGTTGGGAAGAAAAATAAAATGAAATGAAAAATAATGGCAACGTCTTGCTGGACGTCCGTACTTGTTAGAGAATGAAAATGAGTGGGAGAAAATTCATTTTACTATCACGTCGGATTACCTTCATCCTTCTCTTCCCATATATATATATATATATATATCAACGAAAAATATGTCCTATAAAGTTAAGAGCGACTAAAAATGCAATCTTCTATTCTTTATCACTTAGGAACTAAAAAATAAAAAAGCAAGACACTAAAAGACGCTACCATCACCTATAAAAACAATTATATACATACACTAGTATGTATATTTAGGAAGCATTTTCTCTTTGAATATGACAGACAACTTATGCCTGGATATTTTTGTGTGGATCCTTTCCAATAGCCGAATCAGGGTCTTTGTTTCAGTGGAGAATTGGCCGATGAATCTGCCATAATCGTTGGTGTCCCAATTAATCAGATTCATCAGCGAATTCCCCACTGAAACAAAGACCCTGATTCGGCTATTGGAAAGGTTCCACACAAAAATATCCAGGCATAAGTTGTCTGTCATATTCAACGATATATACTAGTAGAATACCTGACCCAGGGCTAGTATAAGAAATAAATATAGCATTAATTCTAATGTCTTTATTTTCTTTGGCGGTTAGGGTACAGTTTCAGTGACCTCGAAAATGGTTAATTTTACATAAAAAAAAAAAATATGCCCACGTTTGCCTAGAATACATATTCCATAATTCATAATAAGTTCAATAGTTTAGGATTTTACCAATTACATATATATTATTGACACTCGCATATGCACACCGATTCTTTAAAAAGTGCATTTCTTAATATAACTTGAAATTTGATGGAGAAAAATTCTTTTCTCTATTAAATTTTTTCTATCTAACTTATTTTAAAAGTATTTCGAAGGTTGGGCCGAGGTTGGATGGGCGCACCTCCTAAATGGTAAAGTTTACAAAAAAAAAAAAAAAAATTGCCCATGTTACTCACCGCATTGCCGAGAATATATATTCCAAAATTCATAATGAACGGATCATTATTTTAGGAGATTACTCTGTATATCGATATATATATTAACATTCAATAGGATTGAAATGAGGATTTCATGGTAATTTTTTATAATGATTATTTTGAATATATTTTTAAAATGCTATGAAATATTTTCAACTTTCTGCACTGATTTGTGTTTTTTGGATTACTGTTCGCAACTTGGTTGCTATTTTCATATTTTGGCTGATGTAACCTCCGGCTTTCTTAAGATGCATCTTTTCGAACTTTGGAATCTTTGTCAAACTCTGTAATCTGAATGGAATCATTTAATCCACTGGGTAGATTGTTCTCATTCCGACAGAAGAAGCGTTATGTTATTCTCAGTTGCGGCAAAAAGTGGGAAACTTTTGTATGACCACATGTTTCAAAGATACACAAAGAAGAAGAATTCGTAGTTATTATCGCCTGTAGTCAAGATTGAACCTTCAGAAGAGTGTCACTTAGAACTGATCGTTAATAAATTCCTTGATTCGTTGTTTCACAGGTCGATGTGAATAATTCCAGTATGAATTTGGGGAGCTTTAAATCTAATCTTGCTTTAGATAAGTTCTATTACTGCTTATTACTCAATATATATCTAGAGAGAGAGAGATGAGAATAGTAGTCCGAATGATTCAAATAATACAAATTATGAATCATCTCAAAAACGTATTCCAATTTCATAAAACTCCAATTTTTGTTTTCTTCCCTCTATCTCTGAATTGTTATTTGTTTATGCTTCTTTGGACACCTATTATCTCAACTCAACCCTTAAGGTTTTTTTTGTGTCTGTTTTTTTTTTTTTTTTTTTTTTTTTTTTTTTCTTAATATAGACTTGTTATATATTGACTTCCATTATGTTTTACCCACATTTCTTTTTATGAACAAATTGATTTGAAAAGTTAAAATTTTCCTTTTGTCAATTGACATTTGTTTAATCTTTGTTTTTTTTTTTGTTTTTTTTCTCTGCAGAAATACGTCATGGAGAGAAATATCCCAAGAACTGTGTGCGAATATGTCCATCATCCAAGTTCCGCTCAAAAGCCAGTGTGAAGCAACTGCCGTCATCCTTACTAAGCACCGTCTCTCCACCTTACAATTCTAAAGTCAATGCCACCGCGAGCAAAGAGAAAAACCATGCCATGCCAGTGGTTAAAGTGGAACGAATGCCAGAGAAACTCCCTGTCAAGAAGCCTTCTTCGTCTTCTAACAACACCAACACCACCAATAACAGCAACAACAACACTACTACTAACAACAACAATAATAACAATAGCAACAACACTAATCCAACAAACACAAATCAGGGGAATGCCAAAGCTAGCATCACGAATGGAACGTTAAAAGATGCTGGTCCAAGTGCATCTCCCATTACTGCTCAGGCTGTTGCCTCTACTGCTACTACTACTCCAAGTAGTGACGGCCCAGCGCCAAATTCCATGCCTGGTACCATGGCTTTTCCAAACTGTTGCAACAAGATTGCTTGTCATAAGCCACAGAAAAAAGAAAAATTATTACCGTGTAAAGGTGAGAAAAAGAAAGAAGAAAAAAAAATATTTATAAAAAAAAAAAAAAATCGCAAAGAAAAAAATATCAAGATGGATTGGGAGGAAGGGGATACTCCCTCCCTTCAAATTTGTTTGGATTACAATATTTTTTTTTATGGTTTTATTTCTTCAAAATTCTTTGATTTCTGTTTTTAGAGAAATTTTATTCTTTCAAACAAAACAACAAAAAAAATGGTTATATTGGTGTTCAATTTTGAACTATCAAGCTTTTTTTATTTCAGAGAAGAACTCATATTATTTCTTTTCTCTTTTAAATAATAGATAAGCGAAATTTTTTGGAAAGAACTATTTCTGCAAATAGATTTATAAGCAAAATAATACAATAAAAATATGAGTTGTATTTGAATAGATATATTGCAGGGTCTTAAATCCCATAAATACTTTAGATTTAAAAAACAATTTTTTAACTATGCCGGTTATATATATATATATATATTATATATAATGTGTGTGTGTCGTCCACAGACTGTTTTGCTGTATCACAGCTCTTCAGTGTGGCTAGACTAGCACCTCTCCCTAACCAGGGATCGAACCTTCAACCAGTAAGTTGATAATTGTCAGCTCTATCCATTAGGCCATGGGAGAAGTGCTCATAAGTGATATCTGCAATGTCTATTTATATAAACACGGACTGCAGTTTCACCGTGCTCAATCTGTTTATTTACAAAGAGCTTTGCATTACGTTAAGAAGCAGTAGGAGATATCACCTAACAACAGTGCTCGACCTAAGAAGGAGGGGGGGGGGGCTTATATAGTCATCACAAATTATTTTTTTTAATAGGAATTTGAAAGAACCAAATTATTAAACTATAACTAAAATCAAGAAAAAGTAGGTTTTCTTGTCTAAAAAAGATGGATTGAGCGAAGCAGAAACAAAGTTGTTTACGATATCAGCAAGCATACATTGGAGAGAATTAGTGAATGTTTACTTGATGAATGCAGGGAGGTAAGAAAGATTGACTACATCTTTGGTGTGAGCGAAAGGAAGGAAAACATTTTAGAAACCAAAATGCATTCTGGTATATTTAATTTCATATTTTATTTTAAAACATTTTATTTTATGCTATTGAATTTTTAATTTTAGTAAATATTCGATTAATAATAAATAAATAAAAGTTCGATGTGTAATTTTCAAAGTTATGTTGACACAAGAAACACACACACACGCGTGAAGTTGTCTCATAATTTTATTAATAAAGAAAGAAAAATATTTCTATCCAAACACATCAATCTAAATCTATGCTAATGAGTAGATGGGGCTACAAAACTGACCCGACCATCTGTGAATGTGGAGAGAAGGACCATACGATGCAACACTGCCTGGTCTGCCTCCTACTGCTCAACCGGTGTAGCTTGAAAGATTTTGCAGAGTGCAACACTATTGCAAAGGACTGCATAAAAAAGTGTGAAACTGTCATGACCACGTGCTTCAAAGACGCACAAAGAAGAATCTAAAGAACAGAGTTGGAATTTTATCCACTTTTATAGCAATATTTCTGGCCTTTGTATACCCCGCCCACCTCCTCCAAAAATGGTACCCGTGGAATCAATGATAAAAGTCACAATCCTTTCCGCAATCCAACCATATTTGATACAAATAAACTTCTATGCCTGTCTTATCCACCAAGTTTCAGTCATGAATGTCCAACGTTTTTTGTTTTATCGCTGTTCAATGATAGGGGGTGGGGGGCAACTTCGGTGATCGTCTCATCAGTAGTAGGTGCAATCCTGAATTGTCTTCACACTTACTGGATTTTAACCCCCCCCTCCCCCAGATTTTTATCGGTGGAGTTACCTCAAAATACTCTCCAGACTATTCCAGAACTGAAGAGCAAAAATCAAGAAGTGTGTCAGTTATTGACAATTTTGCATGTTGCATCCAGGTTTGCTTATCACTGAATGGCGATATAAAAAACAAAGACTGTTGGACATTCATGACTGAAACTTGGTGGATAAGACATGCATAGAAGTTTATTTGTACCAAATATGGTTGAATTGCAGAAAGGATTGTGAATAGCATGGTGGGGAGGGAGTCACATTATATTATCTCATGAGTGTTTGATTAAAAAAGATAAAAATGAATCCGATACTGTAATAGTGTCGGATTAATTTTTATCTTTTTTAATAAACTTTCTAAAATTAAATGCGTGAAGAAATAATTTAGCCGATAAATGTTTGCTAGTTACCATAAATCACTGTAGTAATCTCTGTATCAACACTTCACTGTGTCTGTGTTTTCTCGCAACTACGAGAATTTAATAATTTGTTTTTATTCATTTACTATTATTCGAATATTTGAAATAAAATAAATACAAGAGCATAAAATAAAATCGTATTTAAAAAAAATAATTACGAAATTAAATCCATGAATATTCATTTTAGTTATTCATAAGTTACTCATTTTAATCTTTTGTCAATAGTTGAAAAAAAAAAAGAATGAATTGTTGACCCTTTAAAATTTGGAAGCATTTAAACTGCCAAATAGAAAGTTATTTGTGTTTCTGAATTTTTGAGATGAGGATTGATAATTTGGATTATTCGGACTACTGTACTCATCTTGGATGTTGTTCTCACAACATTTTGGTCGATGTAACCCCCAACCTTCTTCAGGTACATCTTCCTGTTGAACTCTGCAATTTGTACAGAATATCGAACGGAACTCTTTATTTAATCCACAGGAGTAGCTTGTTCTTGTTTCGTCAGCTGTGACCAAGTAGAAGTCTTAAGTAATTTGTAATTGTATTCCCCTTAGTATTGCTTGCACTGAGGGTTGAACCTTCAACCTCCACAAAACTGTCATTTAGAACTGATTATTACTTAGCACTTATCCGTTACGCCACAGGTCCTTGCGTGGATTAAATAAAGGATTCCATTCGAAATTCCATCCAGATCCTCTAGTTCGACAAGAATCACCTGAAGAAGGTCAGAGGTTACATCTACCGAAACGTTGTGAGAAAAACATCCAAAATGAGAACAGTAGTCCGAATAATACAAATGACTCGTTTCTGGCTTTAAAGGTTTTAGCAAATGCTCACGTATTGAAAAATTGATAGTTTCGGAAGCTATTTACATGCAATAATTTTATAAAGACAGATTGCAATAACATTATCTTAAAAATTAGTTAGTTTCATAACAATTATCATAATTTAATGACCAAATTATATCGTAATAATTAAATTGAATTTTGGAATTACTTTTTTTTTCTAATATATATATATATATGTGTGTGTGTGTGATTGTATTGATGTTTCCTAGATGTTTATCCAATGAAAATCCGGCGTTTATACAATAGTGCTCAATAACAAGTCAAGCTGTATTATAGTATAAATTCTTTTATTTATACAAACATTTGCTACATATGTGCATACATGTTTTAGCTGCCATTTCTTTCAAAATGAGCTGAGGAAGTTGAATTTTATAATAGCAGCTGAAACATGTATGCACATATGTAGCCAATAATGTTTGTATAAATACAAGAATTTATACTATATATATATATATATATATATATATATATATATTTTTAAATAATTTGGTTTTAAAAAAACATTTAAACGGTCAAACCCAAAATAAAAGTAAAAAACACTCCCGGGCAACACCGGGTAGGTACAGCTAATAATTCAATGTTTAACAGTAAAAGAACAAATTTTTCTTTGACAACTTCGTTAAGTTATTATGTTGCCTATACATTCGACAAATAATTTGTAGTAGGAAAAAATAAGACTACAAATCGGATATTAACAAATGGTTGATAATTATGCTTGTTGATAAAAAAAGAAATTTATATAATACTAAAACTCTAATAATCTTGCTTGGTTTTTTGTTTTCACATTGGGTGAGGCAAGAAGTGATGGGAGAAGGGGAATAGGGGAGACAGATGTATTAAACACAAAAATCTCATCTCTATGATGTGAGGTCAGTTCCTGTACATCAGTTGGTGGGATTTTGTTCACTTCTTTTCTTCCGCTGTCTGTGCGACCATTCCTGGATAAATACAAGCTGCTGCAGGTCGCATCGTCTGCTGTATGCATAAATTAATGAGACTTCTCGGATTAAATAAGCATTTGATTTTAATGATCCTTAATAAAAATACATATATCAAAGCTGCACAATTGTTTACGCTGCACCCGCTGGTGGTAGTCTCACTTTATCTTGAGACAATATCTTATCAATCAGGTTGAGAATTCTTCTCGGATTCTCCTGACTCATTCCCTCCAATCATCTCTTTCCGACATCGCTATCGGCAGGTTCTTCAGATGACATTCTGAGTCTTCGACAAGTTGGTCGATGTAGGTGTGATGTGGTTTTCCAACCAGTCTTTTGCTGAGTGATGGATTCCATAGGACGGTTTCGCTCACAAATTCTGACTGACTTCTCCAGGAGTAACCAACATGCCGGAACCTCTTCTCTTTTAGCGTGACTGAGATAAGAGGAAGATTGTTATATAGACATTTCTTGGCTTGGTGTTTCCTCCAGCTGATGTCCAATGCAACTTGTAACATCCTTGTGTATGTTCCGTCAAGTGATGCTTGTTGCTGCTTCGTCAGTATCCAAGCTATCGAGCAGTAGAGCCAGATAGATTCCACTCTCTCTTAATTGTTTTGTATCAATCAATCAAGTCGATCTTATCGCCTTATTTCTCTTGGTCAATCGTCTGACGTTTTCTGGTAGCTTGCAATCGAGTCTCCAAGCTTAGTGGTCTTGGGGATTGATTCCGTTCAAATTCTATCGTCTAACGTCCTTGTTGATGGTATGCATCCAAGTTTTCTTGGGTCGTCCCACTTTGGTCTTTCACCTCAAGGTCTTTGCATTTTCTTATCCAAGAGTCACTCCTCTCAATATGGCCAAACGAACATAGCCGACTGACCCTCAGAAGATCATCAAGCTTTGGTATATCTAGCCCAGCCTCGCCAACAGGGTATCAGAGCTAATATGCAGGGTCTGATATGACCAGACATTGCATATCGATTGATCATGATAATTGTTCTATCATTACATTGAAGACGGGTGAGTGAGAACTGGGTGAGGACATAACACTAACCTCCATACATCATCGCACTTTAACACAGCTGCTATATACATCCTCCCCCTGGTAGTGAAAAGGATAGCTGGCAATGTCAGGACTGGCAACGTTTTGTCTTGTGTCATCCCTCAATTTATGGTGAAACACTCGGGTAGTCCGTGAGCCATGATGCTTGCTCGCTCATTGCAGCTTGAAGTTCTAATCCCGAGAGGCCAGTGTCCTTCTCCAGTTTTGATTGTTATATGAGGCCTCCCATTATGTCAAGATACATGTCCAATCAGCGTTGAACAACTGCAGATATGCGGAGAAGTCAACCATAGAGCATTTTGTTTGTTACATGGTCTTGCCATGATATATTGTAGACAATGTGTAGCATTTTGGTGTATTATAATCCATCAAGTTTTTTTTATCAAGCAGCATTTAGTGTCTAAGAGTCTGATCTGTCGAGTAGGATAGATTCAACCAATGCCTTAAAATCTTTCAGTTTTGTCTCATTCTTGATAGCAGCTTTCCAGATTTTGTTGAGAGTTGATTGCGCTCCATGTTTTGACAATATGCATATTTATATCATAACAAGAGTTGATGAATTCTCCTGAATATTTGAAGTCGTGAATAAGTTCAATTGGTGCACCATCTGAGGAGACCAGAGTGGTGGTTGTTGAGGGGTTCAGGTGCATGCATTTCGTTTTTTAGGAGGATATCAATCTTATAAAAGGAGTAACATTTAAATTTAGTTTATGATCCTTCAGTGTTAACTATGGTGTTTTAGATAAAGTCTTGAGGCAACCAGAGTTGTGGTTGTTGAGAGGTTTAGATGCATATATTTGGTTTTTGGAGCATTCAGGAACAACGTAGCAACATCAGTCAATATAATTGCTTATGATAATGTTTATTAAGCCTCTTTTAGGGATCATCTCTTATTTTAATGAATAATCCCATTTTAACTTACAATAAAAAAATTTTTTTCATTTATTTACATATGCCTACAATCTCTCAGAATGTGTAATAGGAATATACATAGAGGTAATAGGATGTGTTTTATGTGGGGGTGTCGCTGTATAAATGTGACCTATCTACATGCCGATAACTTATGAACTAGACAAGAAAGCTTCAAATTTCCTAAAAGCTGAAATGATAATTTAAACATCTCTTGTTATAAAATTTAAATTTTAGAAGAACTGTTTTTAATGTCCGCCTTGCCACTGATGGTATACTTGGTCTGTTGAGCGAAGTTGTTGATTACCTTGTAACACTCTTTCGTTTGTGGATTGTTCTGGTACATATGGTTTTTCAAAATATTCTGAAGACAGAAATCTGGTGAGTTTAAATCGGGTGAATGCTGTGATTATTCTGGAATGCGACGCCTGCTGTTCAGTTGACCTGCAAAGTGATGATCCAGCCACTCTATAGTGATGTTAACTGTGTGACTGTGAGGAGCTGCTCTGTCTTGTTAAAACCACATGCCACAACAGATAGCAAGTGCCCTCCGGAATTTAAGCACCACAGTGTAACAC
Organism: Sepiola atlantica; assembly: GCA_963556195.1. NCBI lineage: Eukaryota > Metazoa > Mollusca > Cephalopoda > Sepiida > Sepiolidae > Sepiola > Sepiola atlantica. Next base: position 9,540,932 of record OY744539.1, on the reverse strand, counting down.
TTTTGACCGTCATCATTCTCAAACTAAAACGGTCTAATTATGTTGTTTCGAGATGGCTGTCCATGCTGTGCACTTCAGACTGCCATGGCCTCTAAAGGACTTCGTCTAGGACTTGACATCCCCAGAACAAAGTTCTTGCTGATTATGTGGCCTAATAGAGAGAAATGGGCTCCCCAAATAATGTTACACAAATTTGTTTTTGTTCTGTTAGCCATGCCATCTTCTTGCATGATTTTTAAACATTATTCTATTTTCTATCAACCCTGAAAAGTACAGAATGATATGATTGATATTGACAGAGGTATAAACCCCCAAATGGGTTGTTTAGTTATTTTATTTGTCTAGATGTGCCCTCCTGTATGTGATGCTCTTTATTGACCCTCACTGTCTCCCCAACCTCATTCTCAAACCAAAATGGTTTGATTATACCATGCTATGAGATGGTGACCCACTCACTGCAGTTCAGAGTGCAGTGGCCTCTGTCGCTCAAGATCCTCAGATAACAGTTCTTGTTGTTGACATGGCATGATAGAGAGAAGTAAGCTTCATCACTCAACCACACCTTATGGAGAAAATGTTTGGTTAACCATTCCATCTCCTTGAATGATTTTGATGGAGCTATTAACCCCCAAATAAGTTGTTTATATTTAGACACCCTGTTGATCCCATCTTTCTATCTTAGCAATCAAATTTGATCAATCTCCAACCACACCTGCGCTGACACTGTTAGAATCCAGTGGCAAGAAGTCAAAGACAACTGGAAACAATGCCAGCATAAACAGAGAATGATAAATGTTATTTCAGAGTTTTCATTCTCCTAGATTAGTTGCTCTGCCAAGGTTTTAGAGTCTAGTCTACCCTATTATTTAGCGCATAGCTGGGGGTATATACAGGGTGGTGCAAAAGTCGCGCATTGGTTTGTTTAGGTGATTGAAACTACATTTCAAGTAATTTACTAGGCTTTTCTGATAAATAATACATTTACTTGGTAATTTTGTTGCAGTAGGTTTTTAAAATAATATCCTTTAAATGGGCACCATTTTCGGCCTCACAAAGACTGGCTCTAATTAGGGCATTTTCCATTACAGTCCTTAGAATAACTGGCTCTATTTCTTGGATTTCATGTTTGATATTGTTTTTAAGCTCTTGAATCGTGTAGGCTTGTTCACATATACCCTTTCCTTAAGATAACCACAAAGGAAAAGGTCAGGTGCTGTTAAATCCAGTGAACGTGAAGGCCAGTTAAAATCAGAAAATCTGCTAATTAAGCGCTCGTCAAACAATCCCCTTAAGAGCGCCATACTTTGTCGGGCAGTAGCTCCATCTTGTTGGAGCCACATTTCTGGGTTGTCCTGAACAGCTGGCCTTAAAAAATTTTCAATCATTTGTTGATATCGCTGTGCAGTTATCGTCACCGCGACACCTTCTTCGTCTTCAAAGAAATATGGACCGATCACTCTTTCCGATGTAACACCACACCAACGGTACATTTTAGTGGATGTAATTCACGCTGATGAACGGTTCTTGGATTTTTAATGGCCCATATTCTGCAGTTTTGCTTATTTACGAACCCGTTCAGATTAAAATGGGCTTCGTCGCTCATTATCAGCTTATGGATGAACTCATTTTGTTCTCTGGCTAATTGCTGAATGTGAACAGCATAAGCTACGCGTGATTGCACATCTGTGGGTTGTAATGCCTGTACCAATTAAATTTTGTATGGAAACAGATGCAATTCACGGAAAATTCTTTGAAGTGACCTTCTGGACATCCCAATCTGAGTGGCTCGTCTTCGAGTTAAGGTGTCTGGATTTTCAGCAATGCCATCCTCAACGAGTGCTACATTTTCCGCTGTCCGTACTGAACCTGGTCTGCCAGATCGTGGAAGAGCACTGACTGAACCCTGCTGCCGACATCAGGCCACAAGACGATCAATTGTGATCTGACTGGGAGATTGTCTGACATTATAATGCCGACGATAGGCTCTTTGGGTTAAGGTTATTGAACGATGGTTTCCGAAGTAAAGTTCAATAATTTGGGTTCGTTGTTCAGTGCTATATTTTTCCATGATAAATTATCAATGTTTATATCTGTAATATTCTGAAAAATAAGGAGAAAATTTGATTAAATGTGAAAGTTGTTACTGATTCAAACTAATGCGTGACTTTTGCGCCACCCTGTATGTATGTATGTATATATATATATATACATACAACCACACATTTCACCTGAGCTGAATACAGATGAGTACAGAATAATATCGGTAATATTGAGTTATTAACCTCCAAAGTGATCACATTTATACTGAGAAACCCTTATTTAGAAATCCTCATTAATTATTTTTACGGTCTCAACTATTTATCCCTTTTATTCTATATAGTAAAGTAGTTAAACCTCAGTGGTCCTTATAGGGGCGTTGGGAGATCTCAATATCAACAAAGAGGTGTATCTACAAATATGTTGTTCATTCGATCTTCCTTTATGGCGCAAAACATGGCCAATGAAGGTGGTTGATCGACTGAAGTTGGAAGTTTTTTTGACAATGACTGTCTTTGCCACATTTTGCATTGCCGGCAGGTCGACCGTGTCCCAACTGTTGTTCTCCACCAACACCTCGATCTAAAGTTTCTGCCGTCTGTCCTGTTGCAGCTCGTCAACCGTGTGTGGGAATTAATTTGTGATGTAATACTTCCTACTTCTCTAAGGATCTGGGTAACAACCATCAAGGACAACTTGGCTCGAGATGTAGTGTATGCCAGGAAAGAACCCAGCTCAACCTGACCGGGGTGAATGCCGTTGCAACCACAACAGACACCTTGTATTTAGAAATCTGCATTATTTACATGATCTCAATTTATTCCCCCGTTTATTCTACATAGTAAAGTAGTTAAACCTAACTTATTTTTATAATTCAGATCTTTTAATCACTTTTCTTTGTACGCATTCTAATTTTAATATTATATCCCAATTCTCATGTCTAGTATATAAGCAAATATTTTTACAAAATTGTAGAAAAAAATTATCAAATCACTGTCAAATTACAGGGTGACCTCCTCCAAAATGCCATTCAACAAAATTTGATACAATTAAAATTAAGTCTATGCCCAACTTGTCCACTAATTTTCAGTTTTAAATGTTTAACAGTCTTTTTATTTTGTTTTTATTTTTTTATCGTCGTTAAATGATATGCTCCAAATGGGCACCGTTGCAGTGAAAGTACACCTGAATACAACTGCGTTTGGCTGTGATGGTCCTCCTCACTTCAGGAATAGTCTGGCGATTGCTTTTATAGACATTATTTTTTAAATAAACCTACCAATAAAAATCAGGTGGTTAGGGTTTGGTAGGTGTGACGCCCATTCAGGCTCTAATGATCACAAATGTCTTCCTGCATATCATGGAACGGCAATAAAACAAAGACTATTAGACATTCATGACTGGAGCTTGGTGGACAAGGTAAGCATAGAGTGAAGTTTATTTGTACTAAATATGGTTGGACTGCAGAAAGGAATGTGAATTTTATTAACGATTCCATGGGTGACATTCTTTTGGAGGTCACCCTACAATTCGTCATGACAGCAATAAAAAATTTTTAAGTGAAGATGCCTTAATTATCCACATAACAACTTTTCTCCCCCCTCCCTAGTTTTAACTCTTTCAAACATATGCAAATTTTTATCGATACATTGATATGGCGCCCTCCACAATTTCTGTTAGACGTTTTTTTAATATTTATGAGTTCCGTAAAGTATACGATTAACAAAGAAAATATTTTTGTAATTATTTTTTTCCGTTCTTGAGGTGTGTGGGTATGCGTTTCTTGCATTAATTCACTGTAAAATGACCCCTCACTTACAGACCATAACGACGAGCATAGATTTTTGTTTTCATCATATCAACTGACTTACTGCAGCCGATTTGGTAGTAAAGGGCCCTTTTACACTGAATTAAGACTGGAAATCTATCAACATTAAATAACCGAAACCGGGTTGGTCATTAGCATCATCAACCGGTTTATTTGTTGAATCAGCCACAAGTAATCCTCTGATGAGGGGGGGGGGGGGGCTGTATTGTCTAGTTGTGATCTAAGTTTTGCTCTCCATTCTTGTTTGGTGAGACTTGACGGAATCCACACCCATGGACGTTTGATCACGTCCTCCAAAGATAATTTAGATCTGCCAGTGGTGGTCTTCTCTGCTGGCACATTCAACTGTCAGACATTAGCAATCCACCAATTGCCGCGCTGAACGTGCCTCAACCAATGCAGTCTGCTCTCCTGCATGATGTCCGCGAGGCTTTTCAAGTTAACTTGTGCAAGTAGAGATTTAAAAGGTATGCTTTGTTCAGGCTTCACCAAACAGATCTAGTCAAAGTATCGATTTTGTTTTATTATTACTAAGACCGAGTGTCACTTTTTCGATAGCTGTATTTTGTCTACTGATGCCACTCATATAGACAATGCAGTGTATTTTTTTGTTGAAGTGGAGTGTTCCCCCATTGACTTAATCTGACAAGTTCATTTGCTGAGACGACACATTTACCAAGCTGATTTCCAATGCTTCACTGTAACCCTGGCAGGGTGGTTTCTGGGTGCTATGTCTTACCAGACGGCAGCCCATGATTTTCTTCAGCAGTGCTTATTTTTTTAGTTTCTGCAGCTGACCCCCTATATCTAAGGGCCATTCTCCTATCCTTAACTGGTGGATGGGAGTTGTCATCTCCATAAGGTGGCACAATGGTTACAAACTTGGATTGTAGATTCAATGAACCAAGTTCAAATCCAGTCAGATCAATTAATTTACTCAACTTCTAATTCTTTGGAGAAAGATATGAACCAAACATCTGCCCCCCCCCCCCAATCTCAGCTGTGAATAAAAGTAACAGTTCATTTTAAATTAATTATTTATATAGTAGGTGTTAATCTATAGATGTGAAATGTCTGCTGTACAGTCAGAAATTACTGATTTGATTTAATAAAATTTACATGCAGATAAACTATGAATCCAGAGTGTGTTAAAGTTGATCTAGGTCAACCCTGATTGTCATGAAAGGTCAAAAATAAGGTCAAATAAGCTATTTCTCATGTAAGTGGGGTTCAAAATAAAAAATGAGGAGTGATCCTAAAATTGAGGGGATTAGATCAGGTCAGAATTCACCTCGGTTTTTATAATATAACATAATGTTTGCATTCACGATTTGCACTATAATTCAGCACAGATGAGATTTAAGAAAACCTGTGTGTAAACTAGCTATATCTACCCGGTATCGCTCGAGATACAGTGGAGTCATTTTAGTTTTTAATTTTTATTTGTTATTACACTTTTAAACTTATGGTAGACAACTATTACATTCTTCAATTTAAAATGCGTTATCCTCTCGCTGATTTTCATTTTTAGGTGATTATTTAAAAATGCTTCATACTAGCTTGTAGCTAAGTATGTTATATATATATTAATATTATTAATATGGTACAACAATAACAAATGAAAATTGGCTAGTTAAAAGCAAACTTTGATTTGTCAGCTTAAATGTTATTTGAAAATCCGACACGATAACTATATATGTTAGGTTGACGTGCCAGTTATTATGGGCATAGAGTTGCCATGTTCAAGTTCTGTCTGGGCTATTGTATCACTTTCATTTGAAAACATGGGAAAGGTACGAATCTACGTGTCCTCTCTCCAACTATGGATAAAATAAACTCTCAATCCTTGGTAGGGCTACAAATCTAGGAGACGGAAAACTGTGGTATAACACCAGTGACTAGGTAAATCTCTGTTATGTTGCATCTCCTGAACTTTTATCCTTTGAAGAGTGTTTGTCGTTTTTCCCACAAGAAAAATAGTTTTATGTCTCTATTTATATAGGTATGTGTATATGTTTATATATTTGTATTTACAAGATTCACTTAACTAATTAACTTGTTATTATGAATTTTGGAACACGGCTGCTAGGCGTAAGGGGTAGTAATGTAGGCTATATTTCGTTTAATTTAGTTTTATGAAAAAAGGGGTGGAAGCCGGTTGTAAAAATTCAGATACCTCCAATTTCTATGAAATTTTAACAATAGGTATTAGACAGCAATTTATAGCTATTCCTCAAATTTCAGTTCTTTGAAATATTTTAAAGGGTTTTTAGGGGACATAATATGGAAACCACCTCCTATTTGAAAACTCAAATATTTTAGATTTACTTTTAATTTTATCTATACTCATTAGATTCCCTGAATTTCAATTTCTTTTTGAGACCCCTTAAATTTTAGACATTATTCTAGAATCAAAATCATGTAATGGATTTTGATCAAAACTGTTTTGTTCTGTTCGGAGAATTAATTTTACCCATCCTGGGGCGGGTATTCAAGTTCTATATAAGTAAGATCGGACAATGAATATCAAAGTAATTTTGGTTTCTTTAATGTAGAAATGAATTGAAAAGAAAATCTACCAAAAATCAGAATTATTTTTTTTTTTTTAAATTTAAAAAAAGTTTAATTAACTTACCCCCTCCCCTTCATTTCAAGGATGTAATATGTCTTATTATACCCATAGTCGGAATACAGTGACCACCTTTATAAGAAGATAACACCCTGAAAGTGCAAATAAAAAAGCAGCTAGTATTTATTTAATGTTCACAAGGCATTTCTTGTTTTGTTTTTTTAAATTTAAATTTCTGATTTTTTAGCATCATTTTTTACTGAGAGGTGTCCTACTCTTATGTCCTCAGATTGAGAATCAAGTTCACATCATAATATTTGGTTTAACATCCGTTTTACGTGCTGGCATGCGTTGGGTGACTTTAAGAAATTGATTCCCAAATATATTTTTTATTTTTTCTATTAACAATAAATATATAAACAATTAAGTTTATACATTTATTGTTAATAGAAAAAATATTTGGAAATAATTTTTTTATTTGCACCTTGAAAGTGTTTCCCGACAAAAAATAAATAAAATAAATGGATTGACTGTAGTTGAGGGCATCCCGAAGGCTCCCTTTTTTATCAGCCCTATGGCCGAAGAGGGCTAGGTAGCAATTTATTTATAAATATAAATAAACTTAAAAGAACTGCTTTTCAATTTGCAGTCACTCTCGGTTCAAAACCGATGATACCATGTTGATTTGATCTGGTGTTCTGTAACATTATATATATATATATATATATATATATATATATAATATATATATATATATATAGTGCATGTATTATTTTTGTTTCTTAGATGTCAATTCAATGAAGCTCCAGTGTTTCTCAAAAAGTTCTCAATAACAAGTAGAGCTGTTTTTTAATATAAATTTTGATTTATACAAACATTATTGATTACATATGTGCATACATGTTTCAGCTGCTATATCTCAACAGAGCCAGCTTCTTCAGTCTTTAGAAAAAATGTCTTTTCTAAAGGTCTGAAGAAGCTGACTCTGTTGAGATATCGTAGCTGAAACATGTATGCACATATGTAACCAATAATGTTTGTATAAATAAAAATTTATATATATATATATATATATATATATAGCTTAACATTATAATAACTCTCTATTTATTCCATGGAGATAGATTATTCTCACTCCACTCTATAATATATACCAATGTGTGTGTGTGTGTATATATATACAGGGTGGGCCAAAATAAGGGTCCTATCTTTAAATTTGAATAACTTGAATTTGAATAACTTCCACAAAATAAAAGTTAAACTCACCAAACTTTATGTGTGTGTAGACTGACCCTTCCGAGATTTTTTGAAATAAACAAAACAAATTTTAGCCGAAAAACACTTCTTAAAACTTACAAAAACTAAAGTATTGTTTTTTACACGGTTTTGAGTTTTTTAAGCAAAAATAATGTTTTCTAAATGAGGGTACGTTCCTTAGGGCTAATACGGCTCATGCTTGCTTCGGAAGGGGTCCTTTACTTATTCTAAAAAAAAAAATTTAAAAAATCAATAAATAAAAAAGTTATGAATTTTTAAAAATAGGACCCTTATTTTTGCCCACCCTGTATATATATATATATATATATATATATATATATATATAGCTTAACATATTTACTAAACAATGATGTGATCGTACTTCTTTAATGATGCTCTAAAATTATCAGAGAACGTCCACACATGAACTATTTGTTTCAAGTGAATTGTGGTGAAGGTACAGCTAGTATATAATGAACAACAATTATTTCTTTAAAAAAAAAAAAATTCTGAATTTGTTAAAAGGAACACCAAAAAGTTTTATCATGTTGCACATTTTATTTATAAATCATTGTTATTTTTTTCAGACCGTGAATTTGATGCTAACAAGCATTGTGGTGTAACAGCAACACATGATGGCAAACCCTGCACGCGGTCTTTAACTTGTAAGGTCAGTATCTTAACTGCAACATTCAAGAGGTTTGTTTTTTAAAAAAGTGTATTTATTAGTATAATAAATTATTGTTTGCAAAATCATCAGCAAAAATATAATTTCATCCACAAAAATCAGAAAACGAATTTGTATTTGCAAAATAATCCACAAAAATCAGAAAACGAATTTGTATTTGCAAAATAATCCACAAAAATCAGAACAAAAGTTTGTATTTACAAAAATCAGAAAATAAATTTGTACTTGCAAAATAATCCACAAAAATCAGAAAACGAATTTGTATTTGCAAAATAATCCACAAAAATCAGAAAACGAATTTGTATTTGCAAAATAATCCACAAAAATCAGAAAACGAATTTGTATTTGCAAAATAATCCACAAAAATCAGAAAACGAATTTGTATTTGCAAAATAATCCACAAAAATCAGAAAACGAATTTGTATTTGCAAAATAATCCACAAAAATCAAAAAATAAATTTGTACTTGCAAAATAATCCACAAAAATCAGAAAACAAATTTGTATTTGCAAAATAATCTGCAAAAATCAGAAAACAAATTTGTATTTGCAAAAATCAGAAAATAAATTTGTACTTGCAAAATAATCCACAAAAATCAGAAAATAAATTTGTACTTGCAAAATAATCCACGAAAATCAAAACAAATTTGTATTTGCAAAATAATCCACAAAAATCAGAACACAAATGTATATTTTCAAAAAATTAAAAATTAAATCTGCAAAACTCAAACAACAAATTTATCGGGTTGGTTAATTTGCCCTATCACCAGTTGCAAAGTCCGACAAAACTAATCAATAAAATTTGGCAGCCACCGCTTCAATATAAGCAAATACACATATTCAAATCATTAATTTTAACTTTGCCATTTGTAATTGCATTACCCTAACAGACCTAACCCCAGGAGATTCCTCATTTCTGGAAACACCTCTCCCAATACTAGAACAAATGGAAAGGCTCTGCGTCGATCTCTGATGCTTCTGCTGTCCTTTCAAAAGGAAGAGAATCAAGAAGAGCGGCTGAGGTGGTTGTGTGTGTGTGTGTGTGTGTGACATAAAAAATCACTAGGTACCCTACGGCAACACCTGCCTCTGTTGAATATCAGGTCTGTGGTAACGGACATGACACACAGCTGATTGACACAGACATCCACCTGGCCAGAAGAAATAACACCTGGCTGATTGACACAGACATCCACCTGGCCAGAAGAAATAACACCTAGCTGATTGACACAGACATCTACCTGGCCAGAAGAAATAACAACTGGCTGATTGACACAAACTCCATGTTGCCACTTCTGTTGTATTGTAGAAAAATGAATACCCCCACCTAATAAAGCATTTAAACTATAAGATGAATTAAAAACAGAAAATATTGGCAGTTAATTTTGAGTCTATTCTCATGAAAGTAGCACCTGCACATGTGCTGTCCATTTTGGTAATCATTAATATTACTGACATAAATTTGTGTAAAGAAAATACGGTTGGGAAATTAGTGGAAAAAAAATATATATATTTTGATTTTCTTACTCATTTCGTAACCTATTTGTGTAAAAAAAAAAAAAAAAAAAAAAAAAAAATTATATTTAATAGAAGTTATATAAGCCTTTAAAGTTTGTGTGAATACTGATTCTGAGCCAAGCAGCCATTTTGTTTACGTTACTGACTGAACAAAGATGGCTACTTTATTCAGAATCAGTATATATGTAAACTTTAAAGGCTTATAACTTCTATTAAATATTAAAATTTTTTCTTCTAATGCAAATATGTCACAAATGACTAAGCCAAAATAAATTACTTTTGACTAATTTTCCAACTGTATTTCCTTTAAAATAATTTATGCCTGTAATAATAATTACCTCCATTATTACTATAACCAAGACTGAATCCGTTTCTATGCCAATGTATTTTTCAGGCACGCTGGCTGCTGATTCTCTATTGCTATCGTCAGCCTTCGTTTCGAGCAACCTGATTCCCTTCGGTGTTCAGGCAATCTCAGCCGGTCAACCTGAAGTATCTGAAATATTTCTTGTGGTATTATTTGAAATTTAAAAAAAAAAGCGGATTTAATCACAACTTTTTGTTGTAGAGATTATATGGAATCTTAATATAGACCTAAAAATATATTTGCCAAAATAAATCAGCAGCAGCTGGAAGTGTTGAGTAGGAGAGGAGACAAGAGAATATGCTGTCTACGATTGCCCTCGGATACATTGACTGCCGCAACAACCACCCTCACCGCATGCTCTGGCCAACGACCGACTCCTAGTCCTTCGGATATGAAAAAAACGGACCTTCACTTTCGACCTGCAACACGTCTCCTAAGCAACTAGGATATAAAGAACGCCCTACTCTTTCCATTGCTTAACAACAACAATCAGCAGCAGCAACTAGTCTCCGTAGTCGAGCTGGCAGGCATGAACAGTAAAACCCTAACTATCAGACAAAATAATTTATCAAAGGAATTTTTCTCATTTCTTTTTTTTCTTCCACTTAACGCAAATGCAAATTTAATCTTACAAGTAAACATACTGATGTAAATAAAATTCTGTTTCTGGTCTTTTACTTTGCAATGTGTATGTGGTGCATTCGAGGAGGCATTATTTATGAGAAATTCTTGGGTTGCTGGTGGAACGGGTATGATAATTTAAAACCCGAAACCTGAAGTGAAATTAGTTCTTCACTGATGATTGACCTCTAAGCATCTTACAAGATTTATTTTACGATGGCTCTACATAATAATTGTGCTATTATGTTTCGGAATTTTTTAGATGGGGATTGATAATATGGCTTATTCGGACTACTTTTCTTATCTTTGATGTTATTCTCACAATGTTTCCGCTTCTTCGGGTGCGTCTTGTCGAACTCTTGAATCTGTATGGAATTTGGAGCAGAACTCTTTGTTTAATCCATGCAGACATATGGCGAAATGGATAGAAGTGCGAAGTAATAATCAGTTTCAAGTGACTGTCTTCTGGAGGGGGAAGGTTCAATCCTCAGTACAGGTAGGACTAAGAATACAATTAAAAATTACTTACATGGCTGACGGAACAAGAGCAAGCTATCCTTGTGGATTAAATAAAGGGTTCCGTTCGAAATTTTGTACAGATTACCAAGTTTGACAAGATTCACCTGAAGAAGGAATGAAGTTACATTAACCAAAATGGTGTGAGAATAACATCTGAGATGAGAACTGTAGTTCAAATAATCCAAATAATTGTGCTCGTCTCCTTGAATTAGCATGCCCATACGCATGCACTAAATCAAAGGGACATAATTCATCCAAACTCAAGGCTGTAATATTAATTTTAATACAACTTTCTTTGTATATGTAAACAACAAGCAGGTGACAACTGATTTTTCCCAAATACATTTAATTACAGAAATTTTAACTAAATGTATCCGACCACCATCAATTGAAAAGTTACCCAAAGAAGTAATATTATTTATACACGTAACGTCGCAAAAGCGTATAATGCAAATATATACAACAGAGTATTTTAATACTTATTTCAATATTTAAATAATATATACTAGTGTTGAAATTTTCTATTCTTAGAACGACATTAGAAATAAATAATTGTCAAAGTCTATTTCAACGATAGCCTTACTTAATAAGTAAAACGATGCGTGATTGACGAAAATGATAACGTTTGGACTTTTGACGAATTCAAATCCTATCGGATCTATTCCGGTCATTTATGCACTAATAGTATTGATCAAAGGTATGAACGCGAATTTCCTTCAAGCTATCGGTCAAATAGCACTGTGTTAGCTAAGAATGTTACTGATCTAAATTCCTAGCAGAATGCATAAAAACAACAATCGAACACAATTCAACAAATTTCGTTTCTTATTAAAATATTTTAATTTTTTTATTGAAGTATGGTTACAAATAACTTTGTTAAAAAAAAACAACCGGTGGAGCTAAAATTTATGTACTCTACAAAATATTTGAACGTGGTGATGCTGGAAGCAGTAATAGGATTTGGCACTGAATGGGGGGGGGGGGGGGGGGTTTATCTCCTCCGACTCTGTCTATCACACAAGTAATCAAAGCAGAATCTGGTGAGACAACTAAATGTATAAAATGATTGGAAACGAATATATTTCTTTTTCAGAACACAAATGAGAAAGATGTCGCTATCAAATGACGAAAGAAGTTTTTAAGCAGTTTTTGTTTATTAACCCTATTCCAGGAATTGAAATAGAGTAAACTCTCACTCTACTTCAGATATAAGATATAATATATAAGATAAAAATGAATATTTTACTTGTACTTTTACTATAAAATGAAATCATCATCATCATCATCATCATCATCATCATCATCTATGAAAGAAAGGCAAACACAAATTCACAGATGGTTGGGTCAGTTTTGTAGCCCTATCTACTCATAGCAACTTTTGATCGCTCAATTCCTGTTCTAAGGCGGTTTAGTGTTTTCCACTGGAGCTAGGGTGCCTCTGAAATGGGAGGGAGTTCTTCAGAAAGGGGGATTCCCATGTCAGTAAGAGGTTGGGGACATTCTCTAGCCGTCTTTTGAGTCATGCTTTGGCGACCATGTCCTTGTCTATAGCACCGAACACCTCCACAATGGCAGCCTTCAGAGAGTCGACAGTGTTGTGGGTATGCTCATTGGTCTTGACTTCGATCACATCCCAGAAGAAATAGTCAAGGGGGTTGTAGTTTGGTGAAGAGGGCGGCCAAAAGTCCAGCAACCAGTGTTGACGTACTTGGTTGAGCAGCCACACCTAGGTAGTCTTGGCCTTGTGTACAGGAGCTTAATCACACTCCTCAACACCTCCTGGTATTTCATTTACTCTTTCTCAAGTGTCAGATTTTGCTGCAACACCCTGTATATATTTTAAGTATACTATCATCATAATTTTTAATACATTTTTCTATTGAATGAAAAAAAAAAAAAGGTATTATGTTTCTGTATTTTTTTAGATGAGGATTGATAATTTGTATAATTTGGATTATTCAGACTACTGTTCTCATCTTGAGTGTTATCATCACAACGTTTTGGCCGCTGTAACGAGAGAATACTACCCCCGTGGATTAAATAAAGGGTTCCGTCCAGAGTCTGACAGAAACATTCTCGAGTTCGAAAAGAAACACCCGAAGAAGGCCGGAGGTTACAGCATCGGAAACTTTGTGATAATAACATTCAAGAATAGAACAGGAGTTTGAATAATCCAAATTATACCGAAAGCAAAATGGTTTTAATTAATTTCTTAACATTTTCTTTTTTTTTTACAGACTCATGCTTTATCTTTACGGAGGGCCGTGGCAGGCCGTCGAAAAGCTTTCGATGAACTCCTTAAAGACCATCGAGCCGCCAAGGAGGCCATCCAGAAGGAGAAGGTGCACGCACAAAATATGGCAGCTGCCCAGAGGGTTGCTGCTCAGACGGCAGCGGCGGCGGCAACGACTGCACTGGCAGCGACGCATGCCCTGTCTGGAAGCTGCTCGGCAAATAGCAGCAGTAGCAGCGGTGGTGGCAGTGGCACAGGCAGCAGTAATGCGACCCCAAGCACTAACACTACCACCACCACCACGAGCAGTGGGACTGGCAGCGGTTTGAATGCTGCTAGCAGTGGTGGTGCTGCTCCTACTACAAATACTACCAGTGGTACCCAGGGTCATACCTCATCCCGAACCTCTAACGCCAGCAGTGGACATGGTGCTGGAGGGGGAGGAGGAGGGGGCACTGGTGGAGGAGGAAGTTTGACAACTGGTGGCACCATCACCTCACAGACATCAATAACAAAACATTCTACAGCAGAAACAACAAATGGTAAAGATGCAGCGGCGTTACAGCACGGCAATAGCAGGTGGTCAGCATCCGGAATCAAAGCAACAAAAAATACTAAACCTAATTTATTACCGGAAACGTAAGTGTTTTTTCTTTTCTTTATCTTATCACTAAATAATGATGCTGCGTGTTCCCATCCATCCAATGACTTCCAAATATCATGTACCAGGTTATAATAAATGGCGGATAGGCGGAGCAAGAATTTATTAAATAGAAAAGTCTCAAACTGAAGACTCTGAGTTCAATCCCTGCACAAGGCAGTACATTTTCATTTTCAATCGCACCCAAAAATGAATTTTACTAAACAATACCTACGAAGAAACTTGCTATGGAGTGGCTTCAAAATTTCTAAAATGTCATCATTTTTTTTGTGAGTTTATCCCGCAAAGTGTAGGTCTGCACTGGATTTCTCCCTCTGCTATACACAGTCAATGGCTTGGTCGGAATGAATTGTTAGAGAGTAAGTCTATTATCTCGTTAGTCACACCAAATGAAATACATAGAATGTTCATAATATACCTTGCTGGCTGTTTGTTCTGGCATGCACCCTTTTGTGATCATGCCTGACTGAAAAAATGCTGCCTGCAAACGAGTTCTGTTCATACGTGAAAAGGGACTAAGAAGAGACAACTATTGAAGACAAGAAAAGGTTTAGCTGCCTGTGATCGTCTGTTCTCAATCACTGACCAGTGGGGCAGAAAGGGGTAGACAGAGAGAGAGGTTAGTAATTACTTGTTGATCACATTTTAACAGGACATTTCTCAATGCACGTGTTCACACCACAAAGCTTCTGATTGAACTCCTTATTCTCTCTGTCCCTTCCTCTTTGAGCCATGTGACGTCATACGTCCGCTTCTATCAATTCCCACGGTAGGTCGAACCAACCTGTGAGCACACTAAGCTGACCCCAACCGAACCCCGTTTACTCTCATTCTCAACTAACAAAATTGTACTCACCCTTTATTTAACAGAAGTCCGGCCGTCTTGAAATTTTTGTGTAGGTATCAAACCACATTTGTTCTGACCGTCCTCTCGTCTTTTCTCAGGGGCCTCCATCTCTAATCCCATTTTCGCGACCGTTTTGTCCTTTGTGCAGTATATGTCCATTCCTGTGCAGACAATTTTCCCTCATTTTGTCTGAGATTGGTATAAAATTATAACGATGGACATGTATCTTTGGTGTATATGAAAGTCGATGTTTGTGTGTTATAGAAACTGATATATAAACAGTTAGAACATTTAAATAAGTTTCAATATGGGTTAAATTTTTCAAGGAATCTAAAGACACCATTGAAATTTTCCTTTGATTCCATCTGGGATCACATGGGGCAACTATCGGTTAGGTCCATAAAATAACAAATACATTAGAACATAAAAAAAAATGTTTAATTTCTTTTTATGTTTCATAAAAACTAAAACCAAACAAAGAATATTTCAGTGAAGAATGTATTTAAAAAGGGTTTAAACATTTAACTAATTATTTTTATTGGTATTTTTAATATTTAAAATAATCATTTGTTTCAATTCGTTGAATTATTTAATACATTTTATTTTAATTTAATTAAAATGCGTATTTTAAACATAACAATAAAATTCAATTCCAGAATAGTTTTAAGATCTCCAATCATTTATCCCAATAGTTTAGAAATAAATTAAAACTTCTCAAAAGTTAAGAATTGAAAAAAGAAATTCAAACTTCCCAAGTTTTCCATCTGGACAATGCCTAGTAAATATGGCTCGTGTATAATGATTGAATTATTTGTTTAACAGCATTTTAACCTGTATGGCCATTTAATGCTGGGATGCATTTGTCTAAAGAAATGTTTTAATTTTGTAAACAAATTGTCCGTAGAACAGTGGTTATACTATTTAACCTATAAATAAATGAACTGGGGGGTATTCAAAATTTTTCTTACGTTTTATTAGTTACTAGCGATATTCATCCGACGTTGCCCATGTGGAGATATATGCATGGGGCATTGTTGTCACATCTGGACTGGTGCACCAAACACTAGCCTCTCCCTTTTGGCAGGGTCCAAAAAGAGTCTCTAATCTAATAGGCCCCTTACTATCAAGTATGCTCCAGCCTCTGTCCCATCACTGCAATGTTGTATCCCTGTGCTTGTTTTACAAGTACTTAAATGGAATGGGCTCCAACAAATGTGCTACACTGGTGCCCTCTATATAAATACCCCCGATCAACCCGTCAGTCAGCAAGATCCCACCCGTTCACTGTTGAGGTCCCCAGATGCCGGAGAGTTTTCTACTCTAATAGCTTATTTCCTCGTACTGCTGGCCTTTGGAATTCCCTTCCTGCTTCCCTGACCATACTAACATTTAAATGTAATGTGAACAAGCATTTCGCTGTACAACTCCCCATCTAAGATTCCCCTAATTCACAGTAGCCCCTACGTTTCAGTGGCATTGTGCCTTGTTTGAGGTGAACAAGTAAAAAAAATAAATAAATAGCTGGTCTGAAGATTCTTTAGGAAAAAATAATTTCAAAGATAGTCCTGTTTACAATTTTGCCTTGAAAGTTAAAAATAAGATTTGCTATATGAGGTCAAGTAAAAAAAAAAAGAAAATCTTTTTTTAACTGTTAGCACGTTAGTGTTCTTTAAAAACAAAAACACAACGTTTGTTACAGACAGCCATAAAATGGTAAATTGGCTTTAATAAATTATTTGAAATCTTAAAAATACCAGTAAAAATAATTATTTAAATGGTTAAATATAAATGGGATGTTTTAATTTTATTTTTGCTTTATGAAATGAAAAAAATGTATGTAAAAAAAAAAAAGAGGAAAACAAAAGAGGAATTTTGTTTCATTACGTTCTAATATATTCCAGTTATTTTATGGATCTAACCGATAATTTCTCCGAATCACCCCATATGAAATCGAACGAAAATATTAATTGTGTCTTTAGATTCTTTGAAAATTTAACTCTTATTGAAACTTATTTGAATTTTTTAACTGTTAACATCGATTTGTATAACACACAAACAAATATTGACTTTCATATGTATAGATAGAAGATAGATGTTCAACTTGATATCCATGCAATTCTGTTAATAATAATATAATTCAAGCTTTTTAGCGTTGAAAATAGATGAAATGGAAAAAACTAATTTGGGCTCAGAGTAAGGGAAATAACTCTTAACAAAAAAAAAAAGAATAGTGATTTAATGTCTATTTGTAAAGTTGTGTCATTTATCGAACTGGCAGTGAGATTAAAACACTAAATTCATATTCAAAATAAAACAATAGATTTTTAATACCATTAAATAATTTGCATATTGTTTTACAAAAAGACATCTCGTTCACTATTCGTTCTTATTATTTTCTAAATCGATGATTGTCTTAAATTTTTTTATAAAACATAGTTCTATTTTTTATATCATGGATAGAAAATTACCATTTTCGCTGAAAATAAAGTATTTTTGGTCAGTTTAATTCTTGGCGTTGTAATTTTTGCTTTCCTCAATTTTCCTAAGCAACACCAGGACATGGGTCCCGCTAATTATTTTGTATATTACGAGTATGGAGTGTCTACCTATAGTGATGCGGCAGAGATGTAAATAAATAAATATCCTATATTAATTTTTACTTTAATTGCAGTGGAGACTTCTGGTGTTCTTGACCCTCGTTCAATTTCCTCCTGTTAGATGATTGGCAAGATTGCTGCTTGTTTAAAGGAAAAGCTTTGCAAAAAGGGGGTTGTGCTTGCATCGTGTCTCCCTGCTGATGCTGCGATGTATTGTTTTTGCCATCATTACTGCGGCTAGGGAATTCCATCCGATAAAAGACGTCTATATTATTAAAAACAATTAGTTTATAAATAAAACAGTTAGTATATTAATTTATTATTGCCGAACCCCCGTGGGAATTCTGCAGGTGCTTACCTACTATCTTCTCTTTATTCTTACTGTAAAAATACTTGCTGAGTATCCCTACAGTCTTTCTCACAGAGGAGACATTGCTAGTCTTTCTCTACTCTATTGTCATTTTCATGGTAGTTGCTCGACTGAGCTCCAATCTCTGGTTCCCCCCTGTAAAACTATCACAGCAAGTACCTGTTTGGCTACCACCACCGCAAAGAAATTTCCTTTCTTTCTCTGTGTACCTAAAACCAAACGGAATTTCCATGAACAAAGTTTCTTTCCAGGAATGTCCCATCTGTGGAACACAATATCACAAGATTGTTTCCCTGCTGACTATTAAATAGTCATCTTCAAGTCCAATGTCAACAAATACTTGTGAAGCCATCCTTTTAAATAACTAAATTCTGCCCATTCCACCCATTGTTTCCAATCCTCTCATGATGGTGTTCATCATCCGATTTACAATCTCATTGACTCTTATCCTCGAGTGGCTTTTCGGCCTTGATAAGTGGTTACTCATTCGTATAAAAAAATGTTTTAATAATTTAAAACAAATGTTTTAATTTATTTATTTTAACTATTTAAATCCTTTAAAAATAGTTTCCTTATGGTAAAAATAAGTGTCAGCTAAATATCTGAAATATTTTTCAATTTTTTATTTTTATTTACTAATAATGGTGACCACTTTGTTGAGGTAAAAGGCCACTTAAGGATAGGGGTTAATGGGGTAGATATATTGACAGTTGAATCATGATGAATATTATAAAAGGATTGAAAATAAGAATGCATAACATTTTATGACTTATGAGGACAGTTTATGACAAGTTTTTATTATGTAATAATTGTAATGTGTTTACTGTCATAAAATAAATGTCATTTTTAAGTCATCGACAATAACAGAAGAATTCTATTAATGACATCTTATTCGATTTTAGAACAATTCATTTTTTAAATGAGTAAGGACAAAATTTTTGATACCCATTAATACAGGATAGTCTGCAATTACTTTTCAGAATTTCATCTTTGCAAATCAGATGATCTTATTGTTTTTAAATGGATGTAGAAGGTGATAGCATATACAAATGAAGGTTAAGTATATTATTATACGGACTAGTCAAAGTGCCCATCAACACAGTGTTTTTTGAACGTTTCTCTTCTGCACGTTGGTTCAAATAAAAAAGTTTTGTTTTTTTGTTTTTTACTTTAAATCACAATAAAATAATAATCAAAAATAAACAAGTGCATTATTAATGTTGATGATGATGATGATCTAGGAACTAACTGGAACACTATAGCAAAAAAAAACAATCATCTAGTGTGACATTTGAACCCTAAACGATGGCATAAAATATTGGAACTAAGAGCAAGCGCTTTATCCACTGTATTGATCTGAAATCGATCAATTGTCTAAAATATAGAAACAAAAGTTCCGTTTTTAATAAATAAAAAAAGGACGTCAAATACATATAATTTAACTAAAGAAAACAATCTTGAGTTATTTTTCTGTTTTTTTTATTTTTTTTTTTTTTATTTTTTTTTTACTGGTATTGAAAAGGTTCGGAAGTATGTTGTTCAGTCAGTTTGGAAAGGGAACGTTAAACATACCGGAACATTTGTTTGCACAAGGAACGTTAAACATACCAGAACATTTGTTTGCACAAGGAACGTTAAAAATACCGGAACATTTGTTTCTAATGTTATATTTACATACTTTTAATTTTAAATAATGAATTTTGAAATAGGTTTAAGAACTTCTGACATCGATAAGGATATTGGATCGATGGTGTGGATTCCTAATCTGCAGTTAGTTAAACACTTAGATCAACTGTTCAACTGTGATGCCGTGACACAAATACAGCTTTGCTTTATATAGATCAACTGTTTGACTGTGACACAAATACAGCTTTGCTTTATATAGATCAACTGTTTGACTGTGACACAAATACAGCTTTGCTTTATATAGATCAACTGTTTGACTGTGACACAAATACAGCTTTGCTTTATATATAGAGCGATATTTAATTTTTTGTATATCTTTTTTTTTTCTTTTCACTACAGCAGCCACCACTTACACCCGTTAACTGCTGGCCATGTAAAGGAGGAAAATCTCAGTTCTTCTACCCCCGAATGTTGTACACGGCTGTCAAGCGAAGAAGAGGTCGATGAGACACACAGTAGCAAGTCTGGATCTATTTATTTGTCTCACCATCCACGCCCAGCTGCGGTAAGTTTACACACAATATTTACGCTAGATTATTGGTTCCATTAAAAAATGACGGAAAGAAATGTTGCAATTTGCAAATCAAACATCGAAAACCTAGACAAAACTTTTTCTATCACAAGTAAATGTATTTCTCTTTTAAATAATTATTTACAACATGCTTACTAAACTCAAGTCCCCCAACGGCCATGTAGGTCTGGTTTGTGTTGTTATGAAGGTCACATGCAAGTAATTGAAGTCATTTAATAAAAATTAATGTAGAATATTTGGTGCTTGTGCTGTTCAGCGGTCGTATTAAAAAATTATTTTTGAATAAAAACAATATTATATTCTTACTCACTGTACAAAAAAGTAGAAAAAATTATCCACTAGAACTTTAATTACAAGTATTTTTCTATTCTGCATATCATAACAGCGATTCGTTCACTAAGCCTCCATCTTCTTTCTTAAGAAGATTTCAAGGGCAGATAATTGAAATCTTAAGAAAGAAGATGGAGGCTTAGTGAACGAATCGCTGTTATGATACGCAGAATGGAAAAATACTTGTAATTAAAGTTCTAGTGGATAATGTTTTCTACTTTTTTGTACAGTGAGTAAGAATATAACGCTGAATAAGTATATAATATTGTTTTTATAAAAAAATAATTTTTGAATACGGCCGCTGAACAGCACAAGCACCGAATATTTTTGTTACTGCAACTTAGAAACATACAATATGCACACAGATAATTTAGCTACATTCACGAATGCAAAGTCGCAAAGTCGTTTAACAAAAGAAAATATAACTAACTTTAAATGGCAAAGATTTGTATGCAACTGCACTGAATAGATTTCAAAACTGATACAATGTTATATATCATTTTTAAGTGTAAAGAAAACTTCAGTAAACGGCAGATATTTATCTGACTTGAATTATAAAACACTGCGATTTTGGTTGTTAATGAATTACAGTATCTTTTATGCGGGTCGCAAGTGCGCTTGCAAACGGTCTGCATGCGAGCAGGGGGATGTACGTTTGACCTGCAATCAAAATTAATTCTAATAGTCGTTTATTGCTACTTTACATGAAGCGACTACAAAAAATTATATATTTTATTCATTAAATTTTCATATTTTACTTTATTATTGCAACCCAAATCTAATCCGTCTTATGATTTTGCTTTAATGCATACTGAATTGCCTCCCTTACTATTATGCATATATTTATACATGTGAATATTAAACACACACATGCATATTATTATACAGTGTGACCCCCCCTCCTCTAAAAAAAATACCACCCATGAAATCGTTAATAAAATTCACAATCCTTTCTGTAATCCAACCATACTTGGTATAAGTAAACTTAAGTCTATGCCTGACTTGCCCACCAAGTTTCTGTTATGAATGTCAAACAGTCTTTTTTTTTTTTTATCACAGTTTAATGATATGCAGGGGCACTTTGGCAATCATCTCATCAGTCGGAGGTGTGATCCTTAATGGGCTTCACACTCACTGGACCTTAACTCCCCCAGATTTTTATCTGTGGGGTTCATCTTAAAGATGATGTCCATCAAAAGAATTTCTGAACTAAAAATAGCAAAAATCACAGCACAAATCTAGGCAGTGTCAAGAGAGAAATTTTTCAGTTAATGACAATTTTGCATTTTGTATCCAGGTGTGTTTATCATTGAGTGGTGATAAGACAAAAACTGTTGAATATTTATTATTGAAATTTGGTGGACAAGCCAACTTGAGTTTCTTTGTTCCAGAAATGGTTTGATTGCAGAAAGGGTTGTGAATTTTATTAACATGTTTTGGGGGGGGGGGGTCCTGTACTAGAGATAATTAATGTGAGTGTCATATAGGTTTCATTTATGAAAACTGACCCTCATAATGTTGACTCCCGACTTTTATTTTTTTACATGTGCCTGATTATAACCATATTCTAAGTTCTTTCAATATCTGCGTTTGTGTGTGCATATGTGTGTTTAATTTTTATGAATACTTATTATTCACAGACATGTATGTTTCATGTTCACTAAGAATCATCAGTGTAGCTATATATAACTGTACCGAAAGTCAAACGATTTGAACCATGGACCCGAATCACTATTAACTCTAACATTCTTATTCATTCGACCATCAATATATAAACTGATCTTCATGTTAAATCCAATGTATCAAATTTATGAACATTTCATGAAATAAAATGTCTGATTTATTATTCCATAAAAAAATGTTAATTTTATTTTCGCCTTTTCCTACTTTTTTAACATTCAACTTCAGTCTTATACATTTTCCTTTTTTTTAACATTCAACTTCAGTCTTATACATTTTCCTTTTTTTTAACATTCAACTTCAGTCTTATACATTTTCCTTTTTTTTAACATTCAACTTCAGCCTTATACATTTACCTTTTGTTTCTTCCATTTCAGATGTGTACATTCGGTGGCCGTTTATTCAAAAATGGTTTATGCTTCTTTAACAGAAAAAGTGATTTAGTCCAATCATCTCTTTATAATGTTCTTGAAAGACTCGCCCACCCTCCGCCGCACAAGTGAGTACATCTGATAAAATAACGGAGAACGTGTATGTATGGGTTGTAGGTTCGTTTGAAGGTTTACATCCATCCAAACTGAGTGTAGGTTTGTTTTCTCCCCCCACACGTATGTATGTCCAAGAAGAAAGAAGAGAGGTATCCAGAAAAGGATTGCTTCTCCATTTTGGTTTCACATTATGCTAAATGACCCATGAGACCTGTTGGGTTGACGTTGATACACTGTACATTAGTGTATACATTTGTATTCTAAAAACGATCGTAAACTTAGGTAGATTTATTTTTAATACATCCTGAGAGGTAGACAATAGTTATCATCTGCTTTTAATTTAACACAAAAAAAGAAGGTTTTAATATGGAATCAAATTGAAAACCAGGTTACAAGATGCAAGATTTTTTTACAATAAATGAAGCATTTGGTATTAATTTTTATATCATATTTCGACATAAACATGTCATCTTCAGCGATTACAGACATTTGTTTTCTTTTTCATTGTTAAAATCTCTCGATTGGCAAAGCTGCTGAAAAATCACGACAATCTCTGGTGGTAATGGAGTCAGTTTTCAAAAAGTCTGATCTGGTGTAGCTATCACGATAGCGCGTGTTGTTTGTAATAAATACAAATTAGAAAGATTTCACAAATAATGAGGCAATAATGATACATTGTATATCAGTATTTATTTAGTATTTGCGTTTTCTTTATTTACGTTATTTATTTACTCCGTCCTGTTCCTCTTACACTGCTACTATTACTACTCCCTCTATTGCCCTCCTACCACCATTTCTCATTATATTCGTCCTTCCTTACACTATCTAAAATATTCAATGAGCAAAAAAAGCAAGATTATCAGTTTTAATGCGGAATAGACCCTTTCGGTTTGTCTAGACACGTGTTCGCATCCCTGGCCTCATGACTGCCCTTTTCCCTTCCTTATCACTTTCTGCCACCTTGTGGTAGCAGCCGCCGTTAACTGATAGATATGTTCAAAGTAAATCCAGAAAGTTTGAAAACAACGTAAGCATTTGCTTTCAATTTAAATGAGAATTAGCTAAATTTTATAAATAAACTACAGAGATGTAAGTTACAACAAAAAATAAACACACTGTTTTATAGTCTCCAATGCTGCTGCTGTTGCTGCTGAATAAAACTATATCTACATAATGCAATCAAGACTCTTGTTGTCATGGAGATTGACCAGACAGATGACCGTTTACGGGTTGGCCCATTATTTACGTCATTCTGTCTGATGGTGGTGGTGGTGCTGCTGCTGCTACTACTACTACTACTACTAATAATAATAATAATTCCACTCCCTCTATTCCTTTCTTCCCACCACTTCTCATCTCATTTGTCTTTCCTCCTACCATTTAATATATTCAATGTGCAAACAAGGAAGCAAGATTATCAGCATTTTAGTATTATGTGTTATAATGTATTGTTTTCTCTATGATTGCTTAAGAATAGAAAATTGTCTCATTACTTGCTAGTTTAAATAGAGGCAGATTGTAACTACTTTTCTCTCAATCTCTGTTGATAATCAAAAGTGAATTGTAAAATTGACTTCAGAAGATTCAGTCAATTTTACAATTCACTTTTTAGTTGAAAATTTGCAACTCTATATCAGTCGGAAATGCACGGCTCTATATCAGTCGGAAATGCACGGCTCTATATCAGTCGGAAATGCACGGCTCTATATCAGTCGGAAATGCACGGCTCTATATCAGTCGGAAATGCACGGCTCTATATCAATCGGAAATGCACGGCTCTATATCAGTCGGAAATGCACGGCTCTATATCAGTCGGAAATGCACAAATCTTTTTTCGTTCATTACTTAGTTTTTTTTTCATTTGTGACCTATTTGTGTTAAAAAAAGTTTAATATTTAATATAAATTATAAGCATGTTTATTTGCCATAAATATTGGTTGTGAATAAACTAATCCGTGGCAGCCATCTTGTTTATCAGGAAGTAAGGCAGCAGACCGGAAATGAGGATTGGATACGACTGTAATTCAAGCCATTAAATTAAAAGTAGGTTCTTTGATATGACAGGAGATGCATTTACAGTCGTCTCTGGAACCTTACTTCCTGAAAAAGCAAGATGGCTGCCACTGATTACTTTACTCACAACGAGTATTTACGGCAAATAAATATGCTTATATTTTATATTAAACATTAAACTTTTTTAACACTAATAGGTCACAAATGAGATGGTAAACCCAAATAAATTGTTTTTGACTAATTTCCCAACTTTATTTCCTTTAAAATAATTCATGTCACCAATTTTAACGTTAATCCAAAATTGTCCAATATATCATCATTTGAAAATATAACATGCTTGTTGAAAAAGATATGATTTTGCAAATGTTTAAATTCTTATGAAACTGTGGATCTTGTTATCTGGCTTGTTATTGAGTACATTTTATGATTATTATGGACTTATTTGAAAATGAATGCCATCATGAAGGATGAATAGCAATTGTTAAAAGCAAAAATAAAATGTCCTAACTAGTTTAACATAAGTTGACTGTAAATTGTTCAGTATGCTATGCCTTAGAAATTGTTACAAGAATATTTTTTAATTCTGGCATATGAAAATAAATTTTAACAAAGTTTTATCATTTTTTTTGTTTACAACACATTTTTTTCTTTTTTATTCTTATATTTTAAGAAACCTACATTTAACATTTGTATTTGGATTATTCCGACTACTGTTCTCATCTTGGATGTTATTCTCACGAATAAAAGATATAGTATAAATTTTTATTTATACTGTATATTTTTGGCTACATATGTGCGTACATGTTTCAGCTGCGACTTTATTCAAAGTCCAGTTTCCTCAGGCTACAGTAAATATACTAAAAGGTATTTTCAGTATATTTACTGTAGCCTGAGGCAACTGGAGTTTGAATAAAGCTGCAGTTGAAACATTTATGCACATATGTAGCCAAAAGTGTTTGTATCAGTAAAAAATTATACTAGCATACAGCTCTACTTGTTATTGAACACTATCTTATAAACACTGTAGCATCATTGGATTAACATCTATGAATGAACAACCGAAACATATATATATATATATATAGTTAGATTACACATTTAAAAGAAGAATATTTTTAACGCTCCTAAAATTCATATTAGAATTCTCCGCAAGGACTTGTGGTGCACCTGATAAAAGTGCTAAGTAATAATCAGTTCTTAGTGACAATCTTCTGGAGGTTGAAGGTTCGATATTAAGAATACAATTACGAATGACTTAAGACTTTTACCTGATCATGGCTGCCGGAACGAGAACAATCTACTCCCGTGGATTAAATAAAGGGTTCTGTTTAAAATTCTATACAGATTTCCCAAGTCTAACAAAACATACCTGAAGAAGGTCCGGGGGTTACATGGATCAAAACATTGTGAAACTAACATCTAAGATGAGAACAGTAGTCCATATAATTCAAATAATACAAATTATCAATATTTATCTAAAAAATTCTGTAACATAAGAACATTTAAATCTATTAAAGATTATTGTTTTGCAAGTATTTTTTTTTTAAAGATCTTATTAAAATGTCTGTTGCTTTCTTCACCACAGGAAATTGTGTGTTGAATCGAACCTACCAAAAGAACCGCAGCTTGTGACAAATTCCAAGGATCCATATGAATTCAATATGGTGGACACGACATCTGGAAGCATCCATAAGTCAAACAGTGTGATTAATTCTACAAACAAAGGTGCTGTGAAGCCGAAATCAAAATCTTCTGCCAGTAAAACGTCAAAACCCAAAGACAGTGGCACGAAAAGCCCAGGGCTTCTCTCGTCAGCGGCAGGTAGCAATGTAGCGAAACGGAAACAGCGTAGCAGCAGTATTGTGCAGCAAGTAGGCCACCCTTTGACGGCCACATCGAATCCAAGCTGCACCAGTTTGGCCAACAACGTTGTGAACATGTTGTACACCCATAACAACGCCGTTGCCGCCTTCACCTACCCGAATGTTAATTTAAGCACAGCCACACTTAATCATTTCAATGCAACTCTACCTACAGGGAAGCAACCTTCCGCATACAAGGATCTTGGAATTTTAGTCACCGGTTTTGATCACCGGAATTATGTAGTAAATGGACAATATGTGAACAACGCCTGCTTGACAGAAACGGGGATGGCACAACTGGCGGCACAGGAGGAACGATGTGTCGTTGGTGGAAGCGTCAAGCGTAGTCACAATGGGAGCGTTAAAAGCTCGTGCGCTGGTAGCAAATCAAGCAGCGTGCTGGATTCTTCCTCTTCTTCCTCCTCTTCCTCCTCCTCTTCCTCCTCCTCTTCTTCTTCGTCTTCTTCACAATCGGTGTCAAGCAACAACCTTTTTGCCTCCATGCCACGGAACACTACCATGTATATGGATGCTGGCTCAGTGCTGGCATCAGTCACTCTCGGAGCGACATCAAACAGCACTGTTGTTTCGCTGAGTAACAGTGCCCAGTCACCTACTCAGCCAAGTCCCTCAGCAACACCGAGTCCACATCACAGATCAGTAAGTATTCAGCCGCACATGTCACACTAGAAAACAAAAAAAATATATATATATTCTGTTTGATGAGCCATTTCCATCGTTACCCCCTCCCTCCCCCAATCAACACACATGCAATAGAGATGCAATCTCTTTCCTGTCTCGCTCGTCTCCAGCCAACATTTGATCACTCCATACCCCATCACCCTCTCCCTCCCCATCTCACCCTTTCGCTCCAAGAGGTCTCATGCGGCTCAGTCCGGCTATTTTGTGTGAGTGCGCGCGTGCACGTTAATGATAGTTCCCTCCTTTTGAATTGTTGCAAGAAAATCAATTTCTCTACAAGTTTTCATCTATATACCATCAATAAAATTAACTTTAAAAGAAAGAAATTTTGACGAAAAAAGAAAATTAGAGAATAGATTATCGGAATCTATAAAGTTTCTCTATATTTTAAAATATTTCAATTATACTCTTTCAAAGGAAGTTATTTTTAGCCAATTTTTTTTTTTTATATATAATACAATATAATATAGAATATACAAGCAAAAAATTACCCGACATATGGCAGCGATTTATCTAGCTTTAAGCATTCTTTTTACATTACATATATTTAATATAAATTTATTGTAATTTTAAAAACTAATAATTTTCATTTGAATTACCTCCCTTGAAAGTTAACGGACATATTTTAAATGTTTTGGTAATTTATACTTTTTTTTTTATTAAATCACTTCGATTAATTACTTTTAATATCGCCCAAAGTATTACATATATTTAGGGAAATAGGACGATAAAATTACAAATGAATAACACCGAACATTAATTTATTATAAACTGTTTAAAAAGAATAGTTATAAAAATTAAGCATAGAAATAACTGTTTGGATTGTTGCTCTCTATATATACAGTGTTTCAAAAAATTGTTGCATTATTGATTTAAATAACAGTAACCCGTTTTGATTATAATATAAGAGTGATACATGAAAAAATGTTCACATTTAGATAGAAGATATATAGAAGATATATATTTATAAATACATATATATATATATATATATATATATATATATATATATATATATATATATGAAGAAGAATGGAAAGGAATTAGAGAAGCCAAATCAAATTTCAATTCAATTGCTCAGGCAAAAAGGCAATTTATTCTGAGCAATTGAATTGAAATTTGATTTGGCTTTTGCTTCTCTAATTCCTTTCCATTCTTCTTCATATCTACCTGCTCTATCCTGGATATTGAGCTGTATACTTTTCACAATAGGTTTTACCTTTCCTAAAAGTTCGCTTTTAGTACACCACTTTATATATATATATATATATATTATAAATGATACTATACAATGGAAATTCAATTAGCCATATTGATTCCAGTTAGTTCATAGGATGTAGAAAATCTGGCCAGTTGAACAAGGAAAACTGCTACAGCTTTATCGATGAGTAGGTTGATCTTAATTAACCTACTGACTGACGATAGGTTGTAGCGCTTTTCCTCGTGCGACAGGCTACATCCTTTTTGAATCGATATGGCTAATTGTATTTCCACTGTATAGCATGATTATAATAAATATGTTATGCTCTTACTAAACGCAATTGAGCTCTCTGTGTTTATTTCTCCTAAACAACATAGATAGCTATATATATATATATTCAAAGTTTTTACTCATGGTCACTAGAGATAGTTAATTCTTTCTGAAGATTACAAAGTTTTTGTTTGTTTTCATCTTATCATATATATACAGGGTGGGCCAAAATAAGGGTCCTATCTTTAAATTTGAATAACTTGAATTTGAATAACTTCCACAAAATAAAAGTTAAACTCACCAAACTTTATGTGTGTGTAGACTGACCCTTCCGAGATTTTTTGAAATAAACAAAACAAATTTTAGCCGAAAAACACTTCTTAAAACTTACAAAAACTAAAGTATTGTTTTTTACACTGTTTTGAGTTTTTTAAGCAAAAATAATGTTTTCTAAATGAGGGTACGTTCCTTAGGGCTAATACGGCTCATGCTTGCTTCGGAAGGGGTCCTTTACTTATTCTAAAAAAAAAAAATTTTTTAAATCAATAAATAAAAAAGTTATGAATTTTTAAAAATAGGACCCTTATTTTTGCCCACCCTGTATATATATATAGAGAGAGGGAGATAAAATGACAGAGTTGTCATATTGTAATTTAATGTCAAAAATTCGAACAAAGAAAAGGTATCTTGTAAAATGCAAAGTATATTGAACAAAATCAAGTAGCTACACGAAAATCCCATCTCCAGAATTAGTTGCCAAATAAAAACCATAGAGTATCAAGGTGAAAAATTCATGCAGAGGAGCCTTCAGAAATGTTCAGGAAAGCACCAAAAATGTAAGGGGGGGGGGGGGGGGGGTGATTCTCAAAAAATTCAAAGTCGAATGTCCTGAAAAAGCTCTGGTGCACACCAAGACCCACTGAACAAACTCCTCTTTGCTTCGGAAATCAATTCCCATAAGAATCGACCTGAACTATATAAAAGAATTGTTTGTTTTTATATTATATGTAGGTGTAGGTGTATGTGTATGTATACACAGTGGTCCCTTGCTATATCGCACTTCACTATTCGCGGGTTAGCTACATTGCTGTTTTCAAATCGTACATATCTAATTTTATATCATAGTATTTTAGAAAAATATAAATTTTTAAAATTTATTATTTTAATTATTTTCAAGTAAAATATGCAAAGGGGGCTTTGTGAAAATTCAGATATCTCCTATTTGGTGGAAATTTTTACATTAGGTATTAGATATCAATTAAACATTCCCCAAAGTTTAGAGTATTTTAAACGGTTTTTAGGATGCATAATATTGGAACAACCTCTCATTTGAAAATTAAAATATTTCAGATTTGCATTGAATTTAATCCAGTTCATAAATACCAATTCAGTAAGATTTCACGAATTTCAATTTCTTAAACCCCCATTAAAGTTTAGACATTTTCTAGAATCAAAATCATATAATGGATTTTGATCAAAATTGGAATAAGGATTCTAGACATATGGTTTAGTAAAATTATATGTTGATTTTAATCTTCATATGGGGACATAAAAGTGGTGCAAAACTGTTCTTTTTGAGGAATTAATTTTACCCATCTTGGGACGGGTATTCTAAATATACATTGGTCTTTATTATAGAGTGGAGGATTAGTATTAGAAGAATATATGAAGAATTTGATACTTAATTTTTCAGTTACCTTTAATTAATTATTTAATCGCTTCGCTTTTATATTTGTTGCAATCCCAATCCATTCACACAGTTCATAGCATTTGAACAGAAACACAGATTTAAAAAAAAAAACTGAAAGCACTTTTATAATTTTATTTCATGATTAACAAATAAATATTTTCTTAGGAAGTTGAAACAATTGCCAAATTGTTTAATACTAAGGGTAGATAACTCTTTGAAATAGAACTCATACTCAGGGCAGATAACTCTTTAAAAATTATTTGACACCTTAAAAATGTAATGTAGACGCTTGGGTTGTTCATTTCATACGTACGTTTTTGTGCTTCTTGTAATAAATTGTTCAGAAGGCATCTGGGATAGATTTGACATTTTTATAATCTAAATTAAAATCACAAATTTTGCTTTCATTTTTAAAAATTATTCATAAATTATGAATGTAAATCTATAGGCATTTTTAAAATGTTATTTTGAAGCAAATAAGATATTACTGGCAGTCATCTTATCTAATACAACATTCAGTTACCTCAGAAAATACAAAATAATACGTTTTTATTATAACGCTTTTCGTTATTTTTCATCAGCAAACGATTTGGTGTTTCTTAACATTATGATCACACTATAAAAAAATGTTAATAAAATTCTAATTTTCTCTTCTGCAGGCAGTTATTATTAGGTCTCTCAAACCAAAATCTTATTTTCATTATATATAGAAACTTTTTATGTGGGCACATAGACCTTTGCAAAACATAAACAACGATATCAAATTTATTGTGATATCACTATTAGTCACTGAATTATGACAATTCAAAGTTTGTTAGAAAGTTTACCCTCTTGTAATCTATTGATCCAGAAGCCAAATTTCACAGTGTAGAACTAAAAATGCAAGCTTTGAACAAATGAAAAATCCTTATAAATGTAATTTCATCTTGTGGTTAACGAAAATTGATCATGATGAAAACAATAATTATTAGATCAAGTCAGTCTAAACATGGGCAAAATCCCATTACCTCTCGAAAAAAATTTACAAAAATGACACAGAAGCGCAAATTTGACAGTTAATAAGATTCATTTCAACAGCTAACATATTGAATTTTCTTAAAGATTCATACCACAGTAGAGATCAATCTAGATTTTTCTTTTGATAATAAATCAATAAAAAAAAAACCAAAAAAAAAACCTTCAGATTTCGACCATGGAAACATAATTTTATAATAGGACAAAAATTTAATTCATTAAAGTTTTCAACTTGAATTTTTTTATGAAAGACAAGTTAAAACCCTATATTAAACCCACAATATTGGCGAGTGGTCCTTTTTCTTTAAGATGGGACTGTTTTTATATGCAGAGTCACACAAGATTGTACGCATTAAGTTGAAAAACACGCTCGTCACTCAAAATAGTAACCTAACATTAAGTAAGCTGGGGAAAAAAAACTATTAATGACACAAGAGAAATAATTGTGCATTTATAAAGAGAAAAGATTAAATTTTGTTTCCATCCAAATTTTATCAAACTAATCAAAAGAATAAACAAGATGTCGCAAGTTGAAATTTAATTGGATTTCACTATATTTACCCATTTTCGCACACTAAACTGGCTGGTTTGTAATACCTATTATTATTCCAAGTTCAAGAGAAAACATACAAGTATTTATTGTTTTATTTAAGATTTTCAATCATTTTTTTTGCCAAATGAGAGTCAAAATGGCTACTTTTTCAAACTCGCTACCAAAGGATAGAGGGGAAAAAAATCTTTTTTAAATCTTTAAAAAAAAAAAAATATTCAGAGTAATAATTATCAACATCATAAAGTTTGCATGAAATAAACTTCGAATCTTATTTACATTTTTTTTTTTGTTTTTTACGATGATTGTAATATCAAGAAGCTCCAACATTTTTTGTTTTTTTCTGTAAACTAGTTTATACCCGCTCCCTGGGCGGTGTTGGTACAGTATCTGAGTATGTCAATTTCCATCTTTACCTAGTTTCTATCACTTTATAGATATTACGAAGAAAAATACTTTTGAAACTTTTTTCGAAAAAAAATACACTACTTAGGGTTTACTTGATAGAGTAAGTAACTATGATGACTGTATTTTAATGGCAAAAAGACATAAGAAATTATGTTCTAAAGCAAAAATAATTTGCTTTGAACTAATGCTTAATGCTGCTTAGGTCTATTTTTTTGGTGGATTATCAAACAAAAAATATTTATGTAATATTTTTTATGTTATGTTAATTTCTTTAAATTTATAAAACACATATTCAGTTAAAAACATCCTTTAAACTTACATGAGATTCGAACTCTAGTATTGACATCATAAAAACTACTGTCTTAGTAATGTCTACTCTGCCTATTCCTTTTTTGTCAACCAATCACATGTTTCTATTTGCATGTGTACAAATTCCCAAACCACCCTTACTTTTTAATAGTATATAGATAGATCAAACTTGTAAAGATGTTGATTTTCAAGTAACAATCATTTTTTTTTTCATTTTTTTTTTATCTGTTTGGTCACAAACAGTTAAGCTCGGGTTGTTCGCAATTTTGCAATAGGTGTTCCCACAGATTTCCACTTTAAAAGAAAAAAGTCAATTAACGAAATTGTGGCTGAGAAATCGGGTGGGGGAGTAAAAAAAAAAGAAGAATTTATAAAGAAAAACATTGTCACTAAATTAAAATTTCATTGACTTCATC
Organism: Sepiola atlantica; assembly: GCA_963556195.1. Classification (NCBI taxonomy): domain Eukaryota; kingdom Metazoa; phylum Mollusca; class Cephalopoda; order Sepiida; family Sepiolidae; genus Sepiola; species Sepiola atlantica. The sequence goes on along the minus strand of OY744539.1, from coordinate 9,507,671 downwards.
ATCCAAAAGAATTAACTTAATTGTCAACTAGATGTTTCTGAACTCATTGAATTATATTTTTTATCCATTCTTTTTTTTTTTTTTTTCATTCGTCCTTTGTAAATACATTTGAAACAATTTCGTTAAAATTCATTATTACATACTTCGTTTTTCTTCATTACGAACATTTCTTCATTGTCATTCATTTTAATCCATTGAGTCATATCATTCGCGATGCTGACCTAAAAATCATTACTTTCTTAAAATGTTTTTAATCAATGTCTTTGAGAAGTACAACTCTGTAAGTAAATAAGTTTTGAAAGTGGCAAAAGTTCGAATCTTGGACACTTTGGCAAACTATATTATTTAGAAGAGATAAGTTTTTAGCTCATACATTAAAAAAAAAAAAAAAAAAATTTTTTTTTAAATACAAAATTAAGCAACCTTATTTAATATAATTTTTAAAAATGTTGATTTTTAAGTTATTTTTAAAATATAATTAAGTGGTCGACCTGAAGACTCCCTTTTCATTGACTACTATACCAAGGTGTAGGGGAGGGCGCCACTCCTTTCATAGGATTACTCCACTTACCCTTGATCCTCACCTTATAATTCTGCATGCTTAGCAAGGGGGCATCGAGTACCATTTTATAGTCTTTGGTATGACTCTGGTTTCCTGGTTCTTTAGTGAACACTAGCCATTATGTCAAATTAATTGGTTTAATTAATTAAAAATATACAAAATTTCTTTTTTTTTCTTTTTAGAGTAAAATCGATGCCTATATTGACAAATGCAAGTGAAATACAAATATATTTGACAAATGATTAAATAAATTTCTTTTAAAGAGAATAATTTTAAATTGAAACATGAATTATTTCCTAGTGAATTTCGATGAAAATGCTTATTAGAAAAAAAATTTTATACTAATTTGGATCCTGCTGATACTGTCACTTAGCTACCTCATAAAATCACTAATATTTAAACTTAACTATTAAAATTTAAATAATGATTGATATTAAATCCCAAATATTATAAAACTGTCTCTTAGGTTTTCAATAATACAATTACAGAAACATTTTCCATGCAGTGTTGCTATAAAAATATGTTCACGTATTCTTCTAAAGTCAGCTTTCATTTATAAAAATCAATTTTTTTTTTTTCATATGTGAAGTATGTCTTGGATTAATTTTTTTTTATAGTGACCAAAGTTGAGACGTAAAAGTTTTTGGTTCCACAATTTATAACCGATCAGATATTTGTTCAATGGTAAAATGAATTAAAAACTTCCATTTATTAAAAAGAAAAAATGTTATTGTATGTAATGATTGCGAAAAACGAAGAAAGCAGCCGTTTTGAGTTTGCTTAAAATTTCTTTAAATACCACATCTAGTTGACAGCCATTACTTCAAAATTGAATTCATGGCAGTAAATGTATTAAAAAGACTTTATGAACGATGCACACACTGATACACACACACACATACACCTCAACAGTGCCTTCACTGATATCATCCTCTGTTACTGGTTGATTCATTTTATCAACAACATTCCTTATCAACATTGAAACAATTATTTTGAGCTTTAGAAACTGAACTTGCGATTTACAAAAAAAAATAAAGTTCTTAGTGAATATAAATTGTCCATTTTATTAAATTAAAAGAAAAAAATTCATCAAATTGTATCGCTTGGTATTATTAGCTGTCCCCCCCCCCCCCCCCCAATAAAAAAAAAACCTTGGATGATTATATTGAAATTAATTCTAAAGATTATCTCCTTTCGAAGAATAGCCACAATCACAAACGAGATATTTAATATGAAAAAAAAACTAGCTATATTTTGTTGGTCATCTTTAATTTATCTCATCATTAAATCATGAAAGGGTCCCTTCCTCAAAAGAACAGCTGTGATTAACTGGTCTGCTCCATCTGTCAACAGGATTTTTCATCAATCTATTCTAAATATGCAAAAACAAAAAACATGAAAAAAATTACAATCTAGTATTTATAGAAAAGTATTTTCAGCCATTATTTGGTGCCATTATTTTCTGGTGCTACCAGTTCAGGCCGTTTGAAAATACTGGCTTCCTGACATAAAATGCACCAAAAATTGTTGTCATTGTTTTTTTCCTTTCCCTTTGCAAAGCCAAAAACAATTTTCCTCTACAAAACAACTAAACCAAACAACAATTTTCCTCTTCAAAACAGCTAAACCAAACAACAATTTTCCTCTACAAAACAACCAAACAACAATTTTCCTCTTCAAAACAACTAAACCAAACAACAATTTTCCTCTTCAAAACAACTAAACCAAACAACAATTTTCCTCTTCAAAACAACTAAACCAAACAACAATTTTCCTCTTCAAAACAACTAAACCAAACAACAATTTTCCTCTACAAAACAACTAAACCAAACAACAATTTTCCTCTTCAAAACAGCTAAACCAAACAACAATTTTCCTCTTCAAAACAACTAAACCAAACAACAATTTTCCTCTTCAAAACAACTAAACCAAACAACAATTTTCCTCTTCAAAACAACTAAACCAAACAACAATTTTCCTCTTCAAAACAACTAAACCAAACAACAATTTTCCTCTACAAAACAACTAAACCAAACAACAATTTTCCTCTACAAAACAACCAAACCAAACAACAATTTTCCTCTTCAAAACAACCAAACCAAACAACAATTTTCCTCTTCAAAACAACCAAACCAAACAACAATTTTCCTCTTCAAAACAACCAAACAACATTAATAAATATTTGAAGATAGAAATAACATGAAGCATAAATTTTTTTTCTCCAAAATGACCGGATTTGGCATTAAATAACCCGAAAAGGGTTGATATGCCATAAAACAAAACAACCAAACAACCGTTATTTGGCTGAAAATACTTTTTTGTTGAAAAGTACTTTTTTTTGAAGATCTAGCGGTTGTTCTCATCACCTGAATTGCTTAGTTGCAACAAAATTACAGAATATTATATACATATATATTTACTATCATTGTCCACAAACATGTGTTTCGAAGACTCATCAGTATGTCTTTACACAGCTAGTGCACCAACCTTGAGGTTCGAACCCTGGACCTTTAGTTACCACTAACTAAAAGTCCACACCTAGTTATCTTGGGCAATTTGCTTGCTGATAGAATACAATATACCACTTGTATTTATGATAATTGATAACCCTAGTGGATTCAATTCTTTTTAGGGAAGAAGATTATGTTAGCTAAGTGAAAACCGTCATTACCTACATCAGAGTGAAATAAATATATATATATATATATATATATATATATATATAGATATGTCTAAAGAACCTTTGAGTCATTTTAAACAAAGAAAGAAAATGCAGTTTAAATTCCCAGGGATACTAATTAAATTCAAAATATTGCAGACTTAACACTTTCACAAGCCGACTTACCGCTGAAAAATTTACAAATACAGAAAGGGATTCAAGTATATAACAGTGAAACAAAAACAGGGGACCTTAACTTGTGAAATATTAAACGGGGATCATCAGCTGTTTACCATGTAACTGTTTCGGAGATTTAAAAACAGAACTGTTATAAAATTCATGGCTCTCCATTAGTACTGATCAAATGACCACTTCCCCAAAAACCAAATGTAGAAACAATTCAGTTTTTATTTCACTAATATATATATATAAGTAAATAATAATAATAATAATAATAATGCATTACCCTTAAGACTACAATGTGATATGGTAATTTGTATATCAAATAATACTAATTTTTTATTTTTTTCACTCCAGACAAGGCATGAAGCCACTTGACGTTAGGAGCTAAAAAAAATACTACTTCAAGGTCAAAAACTAACCAACGATAAGTGCTAGATGGATAGATTCTGAGCCAGAAAACAGCAATTCTTTCCTCTTTTGTCGGAAACATCGCTCATGGAATGTGAAGACTAAAGGATAAAATAAGGGAAGCGAGAGTTACGAGGCTGTCGAAAGTAAACCCAAAGTCCACTTTCTACTCTCTTTATAAAAATAATAATAATACTATCAAAATACTACACTTAAGAACCATTCTGCGATATCGTAGTTAGCATATAAAATTATATAGGAATAAAAGATGCATAAAAAATGTGTGTATATATATATATATATATGATTACAGAGAAATTACACTAGGAATTAAAAAAAAAAACTCCTTCAGTCTGCATAGAGAGAGTGCTTGTAGGTCCTGATCTAAATAGTCTCTATAAGTTTTAAATAAAACAATGAGAGACATCTAGTAAAAGAATCTCCACTGAGGTTAGATTATTTAGATTAGCACTTACAAGTTCTCTTTTTGCAGGCAGGAGTTTCTTTTAGGTCTTGATTTAATTTCTGTATAATCACATATGTGCATTTAATTTTGATGTTTTGTAACCAAATATTTATTATATATATATGAAAAGGGAAAGCCAAAAACTATATTATTTATGTATTTATCAACATTTTGTCTTTATTTTGAGATGTCCTCAGAATGAAAAAAAAAAATCATACAATCATCAATTTTGATCTGCTTGAGAACAGCGGTCCTCGGTTGTACTGTGAGTGAAAAGAAAAACAAAAATTAAGAAAGTAGATTTCCCCCTCATAATAACTCCATTAACTGCTGCTGCTTACATGCAGCCAAATTTGCCTTTCTTAATTTCCTTTTTTTATTTTCCATTACGTCGGATCATTTTATTCATATCCTTATTCATATATATATATATATATATATATATATAAAGTGGTGTACTATTATCTATCCCAGCGACTTCCTCTGATAAGATTTTGATCTTTGAAAAGCCTGGCTTAAGGAAAATTTAACTTGAATAAATTGCCTTTTTGCGGAATATACCTTGCTCTGAGCAATTGAATTGAATTTTGATTTGGCTTTTGCTTCTCTAATTCCTTTCCATTCTTCTTCATATATATATATATATATATAGGTTGCCAGCTCATATTTTTTTTTTTTTTTTTTTTTAAGTTCAGCCAATGTATTAGATAGTGTAGGCAACTATTTCTCGACTGTGCCACTAAATGAGTTTAACATCTCATATGGCTTGTACAGAATCACACAGACATTTCGGAGATGCTGATGACAACAAAGTGGTGCAAATGAACACCATGAGACCAATGAACAACCAGCTTCAGGTTTTTGTTCATAGGTTTCCTTCTCCTAGATTAGTTGCCCCTCCCGAGGCTATAGTCTAGTCTACCCTACTATTTAACCCACAGCTAGGAGGAGACGAGCTGGAATCATACTCTTCTTAAGTGTATTAGTGAAATTGACACAACAGATCGTCATCTGCGATCTTAGCACTGAACCCATTTGAAGAATATTACCAAATTTGGTTGTTTGTGACAAATTTGGGTAAAAGAAAAAAAGAAAAAAAATGCTTAATCCAAGAGTGCTCAATACTATGATAAGTACAACAGTAATGATATTTTACATGACTAGCATCAACATGCCAAGATTACAAAGAGACCATGGGATTGAACAAAGCCTTGACATGGTGACAAGTTTATATATATATATATATATATATATCTAATATTATCATTATATCTAACATATAAGGTTATCTTGCTGTATTTTCAAAGTTAGATTCAAAATAGCATTTAAGCTGACAAATCAGATTTTGCTTCTGACTAACCAATTTTCATTTGTTATTTTTGTACCATGTTATTGGCAATATAATAATAACATACATAGCTACAATTTATTTTAAAATTACTTAGTCCGGTCCAGATGATTGTTAATATGAAACATTTTAAAATATAAATCAGCAAAAATTAGCAAAATTGTTTTAAATTGGAGAATATAATAAGAGTTTGTCTACTTTATTCCAACAAAATGCCTATTTAATATAATGTTCAACGAAAATGTGTCAAACTGCAACTTGTTTCACATCTGCAACGAGCCTGTTGGCAAGTGTGAGTAGGTATTAGTATGATGTTGCATCAGCATACCCGCTAAATAGGTAATCAGTATCTTCGATGTCAAACCAATATAAAAAAGGGTTAAGTTTTAAAATCTGCAAACAAATAAAAAATTACAACCATTATACTCCATTGCATCCTGGTTGGCACAGCTAGTATGTATGCGTGTGTGTGTGTGTATATATATATATATATAATAAAAATGATCCAACATAATGGAAAATGAAAAAGAAAAACCAAAAACTGTTATTTATATATTCATCAACGTTTCGTCTTTATTGAAAGACTTTCTCAGGATGAAGAAACAATGTAAAAAAAAATCATAGATATTAATTTTGATTTGTCAAAAATTGTCGAAATTTCGGCATGCTTGAATATACCTATTAGTTTAAATATTCAACCATGCCGAAATTTGGACAATTTTTGACAAATCAAAATTGATATCTATGATTTTTCTACATTGTTTCTTCATCCTGAGGAAGTCTTTCAATAAAGACGAAACATTGATAAATACATAAATAACATACTTTTGGGTTTTCCTTTTTCATTTTTCCATATATATATATATATATATATATATATATATAAAAACCATGAAGGGCAAGATATTATGACATCAGAATGACAAAATTCTTTTGTTCTTTGATACAACTGAGGCACATGAGAAAATGTTTTCCTTTGGAGCACAAATAAATCATAATACTTTAGTTTTTCGTTTTCAAACTAGAAATTATTTTCTAATTGCCAGTTTAAAGGCTTCAAAATTACTTTAAGTTCTATCATAAGTAAATACAAGTCAGTCATTTTAATCTATTAAAAAATGGCCGACGTGTATTTATTCATTTTAACTAATGAGTCAGCACTTATCAAGGCTAAAGAAACACTCGGAGATAAGAGTTAATGAAATGGATAGATTGACAGTTGAATGAAGATGAATATTATGAGGAGATTGAAAATCTAAACATACTATTTACTCAAAATAACAGCCGACCCAGAAAACAGCAATTCTTCCTCCTTTGTCAGAAACATCGCTAATGGAGACTAAAGGACAAAATAGATAGGAATCGAGATTTATGAAGCTGCCGAGAGTAAGCACCATGTCCGCTTTCTACTCTCCATGTGTTTACTATCGTAACCCTTCGAAATTCAAAAGAAATTATGAAACCTTTAAAAGGATCGATCAGAAAGTAATTTCTGGTTTTAATTAAAGTTTAATGGTAAGAGTCAAATATTACGTGTTCTAAAGTAAAACATTTATTCTTTCTGATATGCCCCTGTCATATAAAAGAAACAATTATTTTCTCTGTGATTAAAAGCTTTTAATTTATTATGTACTATGCATTTAGTTATAGGTGTTAGGAATTTCCTAATGCCATCTGATGTTCAGATAAACCTTTTCATGTAATTTTAGTAAAAACGTTATTTTCAATAAGTAGTTATGTAGTCTAATGGGGAGAGGGCAGCAATAAAACATTATTAATTATTATCTATTTTTTTAAATCATGTTAATAAAATGTGCCCCCCCCCCCCCCCGAAAAAAAACGAACCCAGCTGTATGGTTAACGATGAAAACGCTATTTCAGATTTTATACTGGCACGACTGATTAAGACTTGGCGTTTTGGCAATGAGCAAAGTGTAGTATCTGTTTTGTCCTCCGTCAGTGAAGAAGAAATCCTTCTAGACTAAGACAATTATCTATGTCCCAATCCAGAATTTCCTTTTTTGGAAGCTGGATTTTCCCCACATTAAAAAACGACATTGTGTCTAACTCAAAGGCTAAGAAGCATGACCGACCGATGGACGGCAAGCGTCTGGAATAGACGCATCTAAAAGTGCTATTTCAAACTTAAGCGTGGCCGACTGATGTATAAAGTCCAAAGAAAAGGGGTGACCGAAGCAAGACATATATCCACCAGAGTTGGTGCATTGCAACCCAAGTGATAATGGTTTTAAAAAAACAAGAAAGTAGTTTCAGTTTTATTTATTTTTCATGTATTGGTTGTTTCCCTTTGATTGAGTTCATGTGGCAGACGATTTCAGTACTTTATTTCAAATGAAAACACAATTGTCTTAATATTACGTCTGTGTCCTAATCATAAACTTCCACTTCAAAAAAAGAAAGAAGGAAACAATGTTGTTGCTCCCCCCTCCTCCACCATACTTGATATATATATATATATATATATATACCAAAGGAAATAAAGGGCAAATATATATTAAGGTGGATTTGGGGAAGAATCTACTTAATTTAATTATTGTTAGGTAAAATTGCATGGCATCTCTGAAATCGCAGGTGAATAAATACATAACGGATTGAATATTAAAGAGTGGCCATCTTTCCTCAAGAGTAAATGTATCTTAAGTGATATTTCGAACTTAAACATAACTGGCCGACGAAAATGATGTTTACAACTTTAGCCTGACAGACCTACAAAAATATTATTTTAAAATTAAGTACGACTAACAGACTATTATAGAGACGCTTGAGCACATCTAAGAGTCTTTCTATAGATGGCTTTGAGAAGTCATTAATGATACTAGAATTTGGTGAACTATATACAAAAATATCTGAGTTAACCAGTTTAAAAATATTATGATAGATATATTACGTGCGTCATAAATATTATGATAGATATATTACGTGCGTCATAAATATTATGATAGATATATTACGTACGTCATATAGTTTGTTGATTTTGATACTTTTCGACTTTATGAAAGATCAGCTACACTAACATCATTAATGTGACGGTCACCTGAACTAATGCAGATTTTGGTAATTGTGCAGATCGGCTCCCATGGCTACCAATATTGACTGTCAAATCCATGGCCTGTTGGCTAGGAGCAAAGTGTAGTATCTGTTCTGATATTAGACTTCCTCTTCTCTGTCCTCATTAAAGGGGAAATCCTTCCAGACTGAAGCAATTTTTTGTCCAAATACAGAATACCCCTTTTTAGGGAACTGGATTTTTCCCATTGTTGAAACCGACCTTGTGTCTAACTCTGCCCTCGTAGAGAGGCCAGTAAATGGGATTCAGTGAAACCCTTTAACAAATTACGTCAACAGCCAAACGTCAAAAAGAAAATGAAAATCCGGTTCAAGAAATGGAAAATAAAATTCAAAAATATGCACTGATTTATTTACATTTTTGCATTTTATTTAATTTTGTAATTAGTAGATATTAAATTTACAAGTTTTTTAAAATTATTATTGTTGTTTCATTTTGTGGTTTCAGCATTGTTAGTTGTAACCTTCATATCTAGGTCTGCGAAATTCAAGTCAGATCTCGGTACCCTAACAATAAATAATAAACAATAAAAAAAAAAATTGCAAATGTAACACTTACTAAATACAAAAAAAAATGCGACACTGTAAATAAATGAATTTTTTTTCTTCGCACATGATCAAAAAAAAAAAAATAATACAAACAAAAAAAATGCAAAAATTACAATTACAAAAAAAAAATGCAACAATGGAAATAAATTGGCAAGTTTTTTTTACCTTGTTTTCAACAGATTTAATCAAGCTAATATTGGCCGCCATGGGACCCGATCTGTACAAGCACCTATATTTTTATGAGTTAAGATGTGCACACTTGTTCATCATTGGTAAAAAATAATAATGGTGACTATACGCGGAAAAAATATTATCATGATCTCTAAACTTTGGAAATTCGAGACTTCCTGAAAGTCCCATTCTGTTTCCATCTGAACATCAGTAATTAATTTGTTTTGTATTGATTAACTTAACGTTTACATCAGTTTAGTTAACACATTATTTTATTTTCTATTTTTTAGATAAAATAAAGAAAAACAAGAATTTTGTGTGCAAACATTTTCATTAGCATTGGGTGCGTGTATCCGATTGAGCAATTCTTTGCATATTCTTAAAACGGTCACAAAAAAGAATGAATAGATTTTCTATTGTTTGTTTCTTTTTCTATTTTACCATCTGTCAGAAAAAAAACTTTTTCTGTAAAATCCATTGCTAAACCATTTTAAAATAAGAGAAACAGGGTCGTCAATAATTGGTTGAAAGTTGGCCTTTTTTTTTTTTTTTTTTAAACCTATATAATGCTGAACAGATTCCCAGTTTTGGCATGCCAACAAGTAGTTTTCAACAAGGGGAGACAAGCATGAAGTATCATTTATTTATTTTTTTATTTATAAATAATTTAAAAAAATAAAATTTTACAAATAAATAAATAAACTCTTTATAATGCCTGACGGATTTCCAGTTCTGGCATGAATGAAATGAAGTATTTTTTATTTATATTTATTTAAAGAATTAAAAAAAAAAAATCCTAACAGATTCCCAGTTCAGGCAAGTAGTCTTTAAAAAGGGGAGATAAGAATGAAGTTTTTTTTTTTTTTTTTTTAAATAATAATTAAAAATTCAAATTTCAAAAATAAATAAATAAAAGAATGAGATCCTCTCAGACCAAAGTCACTTTTTCTTAATCCTGCCAGAAGAGACCGTTCTCCACATTGAAAAAAATTGTTTTTATTGTTGGAATCATTAGGGAAAGATAGCTCAAAATGGATGATATAACTAACCTACTCCACCCCACCCATCTTTGACAAGAAATCTTCTCTGAGCCCTCACCACCTCTCACCCATTCCTCATTTCGACAAAATTCCCTTTTCACCATTTTTTTTTTTTTTTAAGGAAAGGAAAGAAAATAAGAAATAAAAACAAAGAACCCTTCCCCTCCAAGAAAAAAAGAAAAAGAAAGAAACGACATGGTGTATGGCTGTTGTTGCTTGATACAGAGTGTTCGAGTGTGACGAACGCTTGTACTTTCACCATTCCTTCTTCATCCTAAGGTTCTTGCCAACTCCATACTATGGTGGCGCTCTTCTTTACACACACATACACACAAACACACAAGATAAAAAAAAAGAAACAAAACAACAAAAAAAAAATGCTCAACTCATTCTCAACAATGAACAAACCATTATTATTATTATTATTATATTTTTTTTCATGTGTCAGTATTTGAATTATATTCCATTATTGCACATTTCATCGGCTCGCCTTGTATTTGTTATGGTAGTTACATTACATCAGCGGCCATTTTGCATTTGAATGTGTGCGTGCGCGTGTGTTTGTGTGCATGTGCTGCTGTAAACAGACGCTGTGACACAAAAGGGCGGCATGAACGATGATATGTATAAATGATACGGATGCGCACATGGGTGAAACAAAAACAAACAAAAAAAAAACAAAAAACACGAATGAGTGTATGTTTCAAATGAAACAAAAGCTACGGTGAGACGAAAGAATGGACGGATGAAAGTAAAAAAAAAAAAAAAAAATACAAGGCGAACATTGTATGAACGAGATTAATCTTTATTTGAGTTACCAAATAATAATTAAAAAACACAAAAAAAAAAAAACACAAAACGGACAACAAAAAAAGATGATTTCATCAAAGGTGTGAAGAAAGAAAGAAAGAAAAAATTGTATAAATTGTAAAATATAAATAAGAAAGATTCTTATGTGAAAGACTTTTTCTTTTTTTATATTCTTCAATGATCTATCCTCTGTGGGTCAATTTCTCAACATCGATATTTAGTGATGTTTGCAAAGGACAGTAAATTGATTTTTCATAAGCGGTTGTTTTTGTTGTTTATTTGTTACCCTCCCTCCCTCTCCTCCATTTTTATTATCCTTTCTTTATCTATCCATATCTCATAGTCTTCATTCATTTTCATTTCCTCCTCCCCCAATTTTGTTGTCTTTCTTGTATCCTATTCTTTTTCTATCTCCTCATTCCACTTTTTTGTCCTTTTTCCCTCCTTCCATTTCCATCTCCTCCTCCCTCTTTTTATCTATCTTCTTTTATTCTTACCCCCCCCTTCTTTTTCATCTTCTCCTTTTTTATACTCCTCTCTTCCTCTTCATTATTTTGTATTCATCCCCTCCCCCACCTCTTTCTCCTCTTCATCTCTCTTTTATACTCTTCCCCCTCTCTTCACTCTTTCCATCTCCCCTTACTCTTTTCTTTTGTTCTCTTCCATTTCCATCTTCTCATATTCTTTATCCCTCTTTTTTGTCCTCCCCCCCCCTCCCTCATTATTTTTACTTTTCCTCTTCCTCCACTTCTTTATCTCTCTTCTCTTCTATATTCTTCCCTCTCCCTTTATTTTGTTACCTTCCATCCCTCTTAATCCTCCTCCTTCCCGTTGATCATTTTTTTGTTTGTTTTGTTTTATTTTGTTTTAATTTTTTTATTTTGTACCCCTCTTGAATGCTATTATCTTGAATGTGCTGAAAGTAGGAAGTATTTACTTATTTAAAAGAATAACTCACGTTATCACTTATTCATGTTTCCAACATAAACACAATAATAGTGAGCTCTTAGAATTATTTCCATTTCTGCTGTTAGAACTTAAATGGGGTGAAAACCCGGAGAAAGCAGAAACAATATTTTGAGACCCAAAGCAGGAAACAGTATTTTGAGGCACTCTTTAATTTTTTGTTTAATTTCCTTACATCCGTTTATAAATTTTCACTTTGGCCTTGTCATTAAATTATTAAAAGCCGTTTTAGTTTATTTCTCATGCAGATGTAGGGACCAAATGTAAATTCAGCACCCTCAATTATACTGGCATCTGAAAGGAAAAAGTTTAACACAACACTATATCTGACCTCATTCAAAGACTACACCTTCACAAACATAAACAATACATATTTTAAAAGTGTCTTGGTTTAAGAATAACGTTTTGTTTTTGTTTTTCCATTAAAAAAATTCCAAATTATTTATATTTATGCTTTGGAATTTTTGACACGAGAATTGATAATTTCTATTGTCATCTGGGTTGTTATTTTCACAACGTTTTGGCTGATGTAATCTCCCGACCTTCAGGTGCAGCTTTTCGAACTCAAGGAATCATTTATGTAGAACTCTGGAATCTTTATGGAATTTTGAACCAAAACTTTTATTTAATCCACATCAGATTGTCGGTCATGTGTTTTTTTTCCTCTCTGATGTCTCCACATTGAACCTGTGGCACAATGGATAAAGGCATTGAGTTCAATCAGTTCTAAGTAAGTCTTCTGGAGGTTGAAGGTTCAATCCTCACTACAATAATAACTAAGAATAAATTTAGAATTACTTAACACTTCTATCCGGTCATGGTTGATAGAACGAGAACAATCTATCCCCGTAGATTAAATAAAGGGTTTGGTCCAAGATTCCATAAAGATTTCGAAGTTTAAAAAGATGCAGGTTACATTGGCTGCAGTGAAGTGTGGTTGACAAAGTTCTGACTGGTATGGCTGAGTCTTGCTGCCACACGTTCCGCCTACCTGCAGCCACCTCTTCGACCCAGGTTTTCTCTACCTTACTCAGAATACAGGTGTAATGATCGGTGTTCGGCCTGAGACCCTCAGGGAACACGTGGGGTCACATGACATCACCTTGACTGCTGACAACACCGAAGACCATTGCATTAGATTTTCGATCATGCATTTTTCTCTCTGACGTCACCAATCGAATCTGTTTCTGACCCTTTCTACCATCCTCCTGCTGATGCTGATGAAGTCTAAAATCTCCTTATTTGAAATAGACGACCCGTGTAGATTATGCCTGAATGAAAAATTTTAAATCCTAAACTTTAAAGATCCTCGAAATCTATTAAACTGTAGAAGTGAGATAGCAAACAGCTGCTTACACAGAAATAAATTTACCTTAGGCTAACGATAAATGAATAAATAAATAAATAAGTAAAAAAAACTAAACAAAAACTTAACAATTTAAAATTAAAACCTAAAATAGAAATACAAGGAACCGCGTGTTAAAATGAATTCATCCATTATATTGACACAACAAAGAAAACAGGATATAGGCCAATTTATAGAAAACAGAACAATAGAACAGGATATAGTAACACCAACAAGACCTTTGTTTGCGGGAAGCCCAACGATTGGCTGAGAGAACAACAAAAAATCTGATTGTTTAACTAGCTAGCCGTGTATATAAAAACACCCGGCAAAAATAACTCCATGCATTTTAGCCTGAAGATTCCCCCCAGGGATGAAACACGGGAGCCTCTGTGTAGCTTAATTGCCATAAATACATTTTCATAGCTTACTACCTAGCTCTACTTAGGTATCGAGCGCTGTTGAAGTAAATACTGAAAATTGATGCATAAAAAATTATATCTCCTTATAAAATTTCATGTGAATACATGAAATACTAATATATATATATATATATATATATATATATATATACACATACACACACACAGTGTCTGGAATAACATTGGTGTTCTTATTGTTATGTGTATGTGTATATATATATATATATATATATATATAAGAAAATTTGTTAATTTGCTGTAGGATAACATGTGTTTGAAGTTGAAAATGATAAAATAACAAGATACAGGGTAAGAAAAAAATATTGCTGCCAGGTAATGCCAAGCTTCTTTGCTAATATGATTCTATTTAATAAATAACTTTTACTTAATATTAAATAAATAATAATAATATTATTAATACTTTAGTATGCTCCCTTTTGTTTCATTGGTAGTAGGGGATTTGGTATGAAGAAGAGGAAGTGGGATGAGCACACTTCCAGTTGAAGAGTTAGTAAGGGAGAGGTGGACTTGGTATGAAGAGGTAGAACTGAAAAACACAAGATTATATTATTAATTTAAACGCAAACGAATTGCCAGCTCAGGTTTAGAACCAATAGGATAGAACATTTTGAGGCAGAATTGGATGAATTCATATATGAAAAAAAAAAGACGAGATTTAAGAGGGTATTTTGGGGAACTCACAGAACTAATTGAAACAAAATTTGGTCAGTAAATTGATATTGTGTGTTCCGTGCAATGTTTTTTTTTTTTTTTTTTTTTTTCCAAGGGTTTATTTGCAAAGATTAGAAAGGGAGATTCCCAAAAAGCCCTAAATGTTAATAATTATTCAAATATTAATACACCAATACATTCCTTCCTCCCTTTTGTGTCACATTTTCAGTAGTATAGGGAGTAGAGACCTTGGTACAAGAAAGTGGGAGAAGCACATTTCCGGTTGTGTAGTTGGGGGGAAGAGGAGACTTGGTATGAAGAAGAAGGAGCGGGAGAGGGTGGAAGGAGGAGAAAAATTAAAAGGGAAAGAGTAGGAGTAGAAATGAACATTTTCACTGCAAAGCACAAGCTCATATTAACGTTGAAATCTTTTAAAACTTGCAACGTCATCTCATCAACAATTTTCTAAATTATATTAAAAATATTTTCATTTTTTAATTTTTTTTTTTAATAATTTATAACTCAGAATTATTTTACAGAAGAGAGATTAACATTAAATTATGACATTACTGTTACTTTGGCAAATCCTGCCTATTTTGATTGTCAATTTGATCAGACTACAAAGTTTTTTTTTCTTTTTTTTCTTTTTTAATTAAGTACTAAATGTTTTTTTGTGTAATAAAAAGTAAATTTGTATGAATCAGCCTGGTACGACTTTTTCAACGGGCTTCATTCTGTTGTTGGCATTGGTTTCCCCAATACTTTATAGAATCAGATATTTACAGGAGGGACCACATAAAGGTTGCCAACGTCCATGAGTGAAAGTGGTGCTATGAAACTGACTTGATCCGAACCCTGACGTACAACGGTCGTCAGTCCGCACCATTATTTACTTCACGACAGCCACCTCTTTTTAATGCACTAATTTAAGATAATTTCAAATACTGATGGTTGTAAGAGTAATGTGTGGATGAAGTAAGTTCTGGGAACTTCTGCCATTACTAACCAGCAGAGCGTTACCATTGTCGATCAAGGGAAGAGTCTCTCAGGCATATATACGCAGTGTTGATGATGTATGGAAATGAAACCTGGCTAGTGAGGGTTGAGTTGATGCGTTGAATCAAGATAAACGATATGAGAATGATATGATGGATGTGTAATGTGAGTCGTAAAGACAGGCTTAGATCTGATGACCTCAGAGGAAGATTAAAACTGGACAGTATAGGTATATGTGTGCAGAACGGGAGACTTTGATCGTGTAGCCACATTGAAAGAATGTGTGAGAGTTCTTGGATTAGTAGATGTTGAAGTAGCAGGTTCAATTCACAGGTGAAGGCCAAGGAAAACATGGAAAGAAGTGATAAGAATGGATTTGAGAGAACGAGGGATAAATAAAGACTTGCCGAGAGATAGGTTAGTTTGGATGTCAATTTCTTAAAGCCGTCCAACACATGCCAGCATGTAAAATGGACGTTAAACTGAATATGATGATGATGAGCAAGTAATTACACACATCCAGCTCATAAGGATTGCTAATAAATTAAAGAAATTTAAATAAAGAAACGAAAGTGATTTCATTTTAAAAACTATAATTATAATCTCTCGGCGGGAATTAAAGGGATGCTTAAGCTATTAAATAAAATCACTGTTTCTGCTTTCTTTTATTTTGTTGTAGTGACTAATTTGAAAATTCAAGGGGACACAGCAACAATTCATTTATGAAGAAAGACTTACGGAAGGCCTTAATAATCTCTAATCTTTTACGATTCTCCAACTCCCCTTAACACTAGCCCAGTCTAATAATACCAAACCAGCAATGACATATACATATATACTCCCAATGTCCTATTTTAGTTTTGTTTTTTTACTTTGTTCCTTCTTCTACTGACTTCTTCTCAACACTAATTTTTTTTTTCTATCGCATTTACTGCCCCCCCCCCCCGGGTCTTACTGTTACATATTTAAATCTATATTCTATGTGTTTATTCATATTGTCACTGGGCGAGTGTTCAGGGGAGGTGGAGAAAAATTATAGATCATTTGGAGCATTCCTACTATAAAAGTGATTTTCATAAATAAAAATCTGTAGAGAGTATTATTATTATTATTATTATTATTATTATTATTAATAATAATAATAAGTATTATTATTATTATTTACTCACTAAAAGTTTTCACACGAGTCCTTATCAGTGATTACTCATTGGCAATAACAAGTGGTGTTCCCTGGAGTTTGAGTGACAGCAAGTCTCCACAGATTTTCAACACTCTCCACTTTTTTTGATATCCATTGGATATCATTTTGGATTATTGCAACAGCTGTTTACCATTGATTTCTCATTGATAACGACCATTAGCTCTCTGAAATTTGTGTGATAATAAGAGTCTGGAAGATTGCAGTACTATTCACACCCTTCCAGTGGAGATCTGAATGATGCTCTTCTTACTCCATCTTTCCATCCTCCTTGACTTTTCATGACCATTCTGTATGGTACCGGCAAAGGCTGATGCTTCCACTGTTTTTTTTTTTTTTTGGTGGAGGGATTATTATTAATAATAATAATAATAATAATACGCTAAGGCATTTCATGTTATGTACTTTCACACAAAAAAATGAGATTGTCCGATCAGCAAATCTGATGTCACTAAGGTAAAAAAATTCTGACTTTATCCATTTTGAAATGAATAGTTCCAAAATTAAATTGTCATCCCATTGACTAAAGCAGTACAACTTTAAAGAAGTACATTTCAAAAAGTGACATTTGTTTTATTGATTCGAAGAATATTTAACTGACAATTATTTTAAGAGTAAGACAACAGAGGATATTTATTGTTTTGAAAAGAATTTAATTGCAACAATTTTAAATAAGTATAAAGGCACATTAGTTTTATTTAATTCAAGAATATTTAACTGACAATGACAATTATATTTATGGAAGAAAGAAGAGTATTTTTTTTTTTCTTAATAGTATTGACCCAGACAGACATTATTTCAAAAGGAATATTATTATTATTATTAACAGTAAATTATACAGATTGATGTAGAAAGCACCGTGGAATTTCCATGGTGTCCTACTAGTTATAATAATAATTATTATTAAATATGTTTTCATGAGATATGGAGAAAAGTTATAGGTAACTATAAAAAAATTTGATAAATATTTTTCTTTTTTACATAAAAGGAAGTATTAAGGCATTGGTAAAATTATATCTAACTATGAAAAAAAGTAAATTGAATCCAAAATTTGTTGAACCAATAAATTCAAGATTTTTGGATGAGTGAGCAGTCGATAAAAGGATGCGAATAAGCTGATGGATTGAGGCAGGTGAGTCGTGTGCCCCCCCCCCTCTCAGCAGAGTAAGCAGGTGGGTGGAGGGGATTTGCAGACATTCAGGGCACCACAGGTGAGTCGTGTCTTGAGGGAAGAAAGCAGAGAGCAATCAACGATGTGCATGCATGTAGTATGAAGTAATATGTCATATAAAGATAATCAGGTGTATATGAGAGGAGAGTGATGGTCTGCGCAGATAAAAATCCATATAATAATATGCTACGGCAATTTCATATTTGTCACCTGCCAACCCTTTTTAAAAGATGGAATTGCCCAAGATTTATTTAAAGAATATTTAGCTCGCAATTATTTTTATGGTAAGAAGAAAGATGATATTTATTTTGAAACGATTTAAATTGTCAATAAATAAATTAAATAAAACTTGTTTTATTTAAGAGAAGAAAAAAAATACATATTGTATGTGTATGTATATTTATATACATATATAATACGCTAAGACAATTTAATGTTCGTACATGTTATCAGCCACCACTCTTGCTGTAAAAGATGAGATCGTCGAAGAGTTATTTATTCAAAAAATATTTAGCTAACAATTATTTTTGCATTTTGAAATGGTTTAAATTCTAACAATAAACTAATAAAAACGGTCAAAACTTACGTTTTATTTATTTAAAAGAGAATAATTTAACTGACACTTTTTATGGTAAGAAGAGAATATTGTTTTAAAAAGATATAAATTGTTATAATTTTCATGTTTCAAATCTTTTTCACCTGAAACATGTGTCGCATTTAATCATCGCATCTAAGCACCAAATACAAAATAAAAATAAAATTTGAAATGTGAGTGGTCTCAATCTTTTAAATATATATTACATACACACAATCGTTCAAATGGCCCTAATACCAGTAGTTTAGGGAGGAATAAACTCACGTTACTTCGTTAAACCACTGGTATTATGTCCATTTGAATCATTTTTTTTTGCATAAAAAATATGTTAGTGGATAGATTTTTATTATATAGTCCAAACTATTTAAAGTAAAAGCTCGATGATTGTTAGCATTTAACAACAGAGCATATATAAATAAAGAATATGCTAAATCCTAGCGATCAAATTTTTATACATTTTTTTTTTTTTCCAAATCCAAAATATAAGTTTTGGTTGTTCATCTGTGTGCGAAACAGATTGTCAAAATTGCACCAAAGTTTATTTTGGATTTGGTAAAAAATGAATAAAAACTTAGTCACTGGAATGTAGCATAATTTTCTTTATATATATATATATATATATATATATCCCTGCCGTACCTACCCAGGGTGTTTTACTTTCATTTTTGTTTCTTTTTCTTTTTAAATCACATACACAATTTTGAGTTTTGTTTTTGTTTCTTTTTCTTGTTTGTTTTTAAAACTCCTACCTTATTGATGAATTTAAGAACCAGAGGTGCCATATCAGTAAGTAGTCCAATAGAGAGTGAGGAGGGGGGGGGGGGGGGTACTAATTGCATGGTAAATTTTAATTTTATTTTAAGCTGTTGCCTTTTTGATTTCAATAAATATTTGATTAATAGTAAATAAATAAAAAATAATAATTTAGTGTCTAATTATCAAATTTACGTTGACACGAAAAATCACTCATGAAGACACAAGAAGTGGTCCTATAATTTTATTAATATACTAGAAGAATAGCTGTCCCAGGACGGGTAAAATTAATTCCCCGAACAGAACATATATAATGATACGAACAATTATGTCTATAATGCTTATTTTAGTTATGATCATGATTTTGATTCCAGAAAATGTCTAAAATGTAAACCTTAAGTTTAATGGGGTCTCAAGAAATTCAGCGACTCTTCAATGCTTTATTGGTGTCTAATGACTATTGACATGGGGATAAGGATCACCTTGCTCTGGATCAAATTTAATGAAAACCTAATATATTTGAATTTTCAAATGGGAAGGTGTGCCCATATAATGCCTCCCACAAACCCTATAAAATGCTCCAAAGAAATTGAAAGTTTAGAAATATTTATTAATTGATGTCTAATATCTATTGTCAAAATTTCACAAAAATCAGGGGGTTTTCTTTCAGAATTTTCATGAAGGTCTTCCACCACATTTTTACCCCCTTTGCATAAAACTAAATTAAACAAAATATAGCCCACATTTGACCTCATTACACCTTGCAGCTGTGTTCCAAAATTCGTAATGATTGGTTAATTAGTTTAGGAGTGAATCCTGTATATAAACATACCTAAATTTATAAAGATAGGGATAATCAATAAAGTATAGGTGTTTTAATCCGTCATGACTATAAGTTTCATGCTGTGACCGATTCATCAGATGACTAACCTTTTATGTGCTTTCTTTACTTTTGGTTCTACATAATATATCTCTCTCTTTTTCTCTCTCTCTTTCTCATATATATTTATTTTATTAATAATGTTACAGAATATCGGGTCAAATCAACATGGTACCATAGGTTTCAAACCTGAAGCGGGACCAGAGCGAAAACTAGTGTTTCGTTTATATTTATAAACAAGTCTCTCAAACTATCTTTGACCATATTTCTGAATATGGATTTTTTTTCTACCAAACAAAACCAAAGATTATATATATAAACTAGCCTTGAATCCTATATGACCCTATATTTGCTATGTATGGCTATCCAGCGCAAACACAGGTGGCAACTAATTACTACTAAACTACTTGCAGACGAACTACGCATGCGCGTAATCATCTACTCTCGCTGTAAACAAAAGACTGAATCTTTCTTTCCAGATTTTAATTAAAAATACTGACTTTTCTCTCTTCATTACATAGACTCTTTTACTTGATATTTTAAAACCAAGCTTGTTAAATATTATTATTTGTATGAATTGTCCTTGTCATTCATTGATGTTGCTTTTTCCATTTTGTAAAGGAGTGAGCGAACATAACATACACATAAGTAAAGAACTTCGAAAATGGAATGATGGACAAGGGTTCGTGTGGAAGTTTTAGGCTGACTGACTGTCCTTGGGTCTTCGCTTAAACAGCCAGGCTCCCATAGCCACTTTTGAATTTAGCATGAGTGTATTATTCGGGACTTCTGATTGGTTGAAATTCAATTTCAGTAACCAATCAAAATTAAGTATTTTATAAAAAATTATTTTGCTGCTGCTGTTAAGCGAGTTGGACTTCTGCAGAGAGCACATGAATATTGTACCTTAGGATTGTCTGGTCTGCATGAAGTCCTTCTCGTTGGTCACAACTATTTATTAACCTGTAGAATTGCAGGTTTTACCCACAACACCAATAGTAGCAAGGTTTAGCAGTTGTATGCAAAGTTGGGGAAGGTTTGACCCAAAGCACAAAGGAATGGTGCAGAAACAACATTGCCACTTTCACTCCATTGAGTTGTGGTTTTGCACCTGACACATCTTTGATTGCCAGATGCAAAGGCAGGTGGATCCTGATGGCGACTTCTCCTGGATTTTCATCAGCGCCCTGTTAGCCAGGCAGCTCTGACACTACCACGTTGCCACCGCCTCTACCGCGGTGAGAAACGGTTGGACTTTAAGGGAGTGCTGCTGCTGTTATCTGTTGTAACAGAGTTCGTTACACGAGTTTTAAAATGATGGAAATTTGTTCAAATATTCAGTATCAACATATTTGTGTTCAATCTTACTATGGTTTAAATCTCATTAAAATCAGCAAAAGAAAACGAATGGGGTGCGAGAGTCATATGCAACCGAAACCTATTTATATATAACTAGCATGGCTACCTTGTGTCGCTCAGGGTCCTAATTTAATTACATAGATTACAGAAAACAAGTAAAAGTAAACGATATGCTTAATATTGTAAGTTGAAATGTCAAAGTTTATTTTAGGACAAAATCAGAGTGAAAATAATTTGAACTGACAATCTCTCTCTAAATGCGACATGCTAACCGAATGACCCACCACAGCAAGTAAAAAATATTCACACTGTTAAATACATAAGTCAAAAGGTATGGCATTATGATGCTATTAAATATATATAAACTAGATTTTTTTTCTTTTCTCCCCTCCCTCCCTCCCTCCCTCCTTCTCTCTCTCTCCTCTTCTCTTCTCTCTCCAGTCAAAAATCGATAAGCCTAAGGCAATGAAAGAAAGGAGAGAAGGAAAGTGCTTTCTTTTTCGCTGGTGAATACCAAAGAAATTATCTGTTATTAAATTAGTACCCGGTGTATTTGGGTAGCAGTGAGAGGACTTGAAAGTGTGTCACGGTTAGCTCCTCCAACTCACACTATGATATTAATAATCAACTGTTGCTCACATTAAATATTAATATTTTTGCTAGTATATATGACAAACGAACGTATACTACACTGCCGCTCCAAAGGAAAAGGAAATGCCCGGGAGGATGGTATCATGACGAACAAACATATACTATGCTACCCCCCCCCCCCCAAAAAAAAAAAGATGATCTATTGCTAACAGAACAGATTCTACACTAACCCTACCTACCCTAAAATAGGAGAAAGTAATCCCTGGGAGGATGGTATTATGACCACAGAACATATACTACACTACCCGCCTTCTGAAATGAGAATTGAAATATTGTAAATTAGTCTGAAATAGTATTGTAAACTGAATTGAGCATTAAAATACAATAGCACAATTAATAGAAGTAATGGTATAGTTTTGGTTTCAGACACGCAAATACCAAATCTCTTTTATTAATAGATAAAGTGGAGGTATCCACTTTTGACGGAATATCTAGAACAATAAGATATCGTTAAACAACTAAATTTTGAATAAATATATTTTTTTTTTGTTAACTTATATGAGGAGTTGTGCAGCAAGATGTTTGTTAACATTACATTTAAATTTCTGCATGTTGGTACAGTCAGGGAACAGGGAGGGAATTCCAAAGGCTAGCAGCTTGAGGAAAGAAGCTATCCCTTCTGGCATCTGAGAACCTATAAAGTCTGTGCAAATTCAGTGTAAATTCAGCATCTCAATTTCTCTTGCTCTTTGAAAAGAACAGATTTAGCATGAACTATATTTGATGTCTATGAAATGTGCAGCTCCTTTCCAAATGTAATTAAGACATAGACACACATTTTCTAATTGACTTTGTCTCACGATAAGTTTTTCTATTAAAATACCCAAACAATTTTTACTTACGAGAAGAAAAAAAAATGATTATATATAACTAGAAGAATATTCGTCCTAGAACGGGTAAAATTAATTCCCCGAGCAGAACAGTTTTGCACCACTTTTATTTCCCCTTACAAAGATTAAAATCAAGATATAATGGTACTACACCTTATGTCTAGAATCCTTATTCTAATTTTGATCAAAGTCCATTACATGATTTTGTTTCTAGAAAATCTCTAGAATTTAAGTCTTAAGAAGAAATTGAAATTCAGGGAATCTTGCTTAATTCGTGTCTAATGACTATGGATAAAATTCAATGCAAATCTGATATAGTTGAATTTTCAAATAAGAGTTTGTATCTATATTATGCTCCCCCCCCCCCCCCCCCCCCAAAAAAAAATTTAAGAATGAGCTAACCATGACACACTTTCAAGTCCTCTCACTGCTACCCAAATACACCGGGTACTAATTTAATAACAGATAATTTCTTTGGTATTCACCAGCGAAAAAGAAACCGAAATTTAGGGAATATTTATTTATGTCTAATACCTATTGTTAAAATTTCACAAAAATCAGAGAGGTATTTGAATTTTCACAAAGGGTCTCCACTCATCCCTTTTTTTGTTCCCTTTGCATAAAACTAAATTAAAAACAAAATTTAGCTCACATTACCCACCCTTATGCCTGTTTCAGAATTCATAATGATCGGTTAATTAGTTTATGAGTAGATCCTATACAAAGAAATATATAAACATATACACATACTTAAATATTTACAGTTCATGCCCCTTTGAGATTAAGTCTTAAAAGTAGAGCCCTGTTTGGAATTACAAAGCTTTTTGTCATTAGCGATTATCCAAAGTTCCGCTCAAGCATCGAACACTTTCAACAACAATAACGTCTTCCCCCGCCTTTCGGGTAGGTGTACATTAATTTCAATTATTGTCTGTGGCGATTTCGCGCGGCCACGTGGGTATAGACGTTAGGCTTATGATTCTAGGCTGAATGTCCGAACTGTGACCGCCTACACTGATTAGGGTAGGAAACCTGAAACGATATTGTCTGTAGGTACAAAAACACTTTAATATTTAAAAATGTTTATAGTATATATATATGGTAAATAAAAAAGGAAAGCCAAAAACTATATTATTTATGTATTCATCAACGTTTCGTCTTTATTGTAGACTTCCTCAGGATGAAAAAAAAAAATGCAGAAAAAAATCATAGTCATTAATTTTGATTTGCCTAAAAACGTTCAAGTTTCATCATGGCTGTGAATGAAAGGCAAAAATGAAAAAAAGACGATTTTGGTTAACCGTTATCAGCAGCAGTTTACACAGTTCAAGGGAAAGAGGAAATGGGGTGACAGCTGGGAGTTATTAATTGTTATTTCTATTTTTAGCTTAGTGAAAGAGGTAGTGTCTGGGTCAATTGTGTCAGAATCGAGCATGGCCAATAGTGGATATAATGGAGGGGCCGGAAGTCTGAACTTATTGTCATGTTTCGAATTAAAAAGGAAAGAAAGAAAAATATTTTTTATGAATGTAAACGCATGGAGAGTTTTTCTATTTTGAAACGCAAATTCTGATTAAAAACGAAAATTGTGGCAAAAAGAGAGGAGGAGGATGCATATATATATATATATATATATATATATATATATATATATATATATATATATATATATATATATATACACACACACACACTAGAAAAAATGTAACCGATTTGGGCTCGGTTAAATTGTTTGAATTATGAAAAAGTGAGTTTTCAATGTCAGTTAAATAATAATGAAAAAAAAAAGACAAAACCTCAAATTAGTCTCTTTCTGCTCTCTCCGGTTTAAATAGTATTTTTTTTTTTGTGGTTACATTCCTTTTTTTGTTTATAATGGACTATTCCAATCCTTTTATTCTTTCTTCTTTTTATTACCTTTGACTGTTAATAAATGTGACAGAAAACAGAAATGATAGACAGCATATAAAATTAGAGCAGGAGGGAAGGTCAAACAACATACAGAGAGAGAGAGAGAGAGGGGGGGGGGGGGTGAAAATGATAGCTACAAACATACTAAGAGATGGCTCACAGAATCAATTAATTGCCAATTATGGCTAATTAAACAAATTAAAATGGACATTTCTTTTTCAAACATAACTCAATCTTGAACCTACAGAAAATTTTAGCATATATTATGTGTGATTAAAATACATAAGGAAAAAAAGGGGAAACAAACGTTGATTAACTCAGCTTTAGTACAATATATATATATATATATATATATATATATATATTAATTGTTTATACATGAGAAAAACACACATATATTCAAGCCCAAAACCCTAATTTATATAAGTCATCCACAGAAACTGCCCCCACTACTAACAATACAGAAGAATTCCTTACTTTTGTATTCAAAATGACAGTGTTATTATTCTAACACTAATATACGACTTCCAACAATGGGTTTAAATCTTAAAGGTGTTAAGTCCTGATATTGCAGACTTAGAATCTGTATAAGCTCATTAATATATATATATATATATATATATATATAAGGAATTATGACAATATAAATTAAAATTATATAAATCAGATGGGTTTGCGAGATGATCGAATTTCAATTACAAAAGACATGCTCAATATTTAGCATTAAATAGAGCTTATAGATATATTTATTTCAAGAACTATTATTATATAATTTTATAACAATTTATATTCAAAGCAAGTCATCAGATTTACTATAGTTTAAAAAATCTGTATAGTAGACAGAAAATCTGGTAGTTTACCATGAAAACAGATCCTTATTATCAGAATCCCAGAACAAAATGTAAAAAGAAAATTGAAGTTCATAAACTGGGGGAATTGGATCTAACAAAAATATCACAGACTCGGAAAACTGTTAATAATTCAATCCAAAAGATGACGTAATAGTCTTGAAATCACACTTAGAGGACAAAAAAAAACCCATCCAGGATGCAAAAAAAAAAAAAAAAAATCGAAGAGTGATAAATATATATATATATATATATATAATGAAACGGAAAGTGTGATAGAAGGGAGAAGTGATAGACAGCATATAACAGAAGAGCAGGGAATTCAAACAACATACAGAAAGAGAGGGTGAAAGTGATAGATACATAGTAAGAGATGGGTCACTTGATCAATTAATTATTCACAGATAGCTGCTTTTCAGTGTGGCTAGATGTGGTAAGTGTTTCCAAGTTAAGATTTGAAACCTGAACACCAGATCACTTATGCATATTTCATTGGAAAAAAAAGCTAAACAATTGTAGACTATGGAATTGAATATTTTAATAACCCTTGAGTGTTTCCAATATCCAAAGAACACATTTATTTTCTTATTAGAAGCAACTGATTCTTTATAATAATTTTTATCGCAGAGTTCTCTTTATCAAAAGGATTTAAGTCTTGTTATTGAAGAGTTGTTTCCCTTTAGTTACCAGATATTTCTTACTGACTGGCAGACGACAGCTGATTTATTGTAATATTTTAAGCTTGCTAAAATAGTCACAATGAAAAATAAGACAAAAGTTCTTGTCGTATAGATGTATAGTACTTTACTCTTATTTGATATATATATTTTTTTTTTTATCGTAGTCTACGAAAAGCTAGATATCATCAAACTAGATAAATCTACTTAAAAGACGCACAATCATCATCATCATCATTTGTTGGACGGCTTTTAGAAAGTGACTTCCAAACTAACCTATCTCTGGCCAAGTATTTATTTACCCCTCTTTCTCTCAAGTTCATCGTTATCACTTCATCCCATGTTTTCTTTGAATCTTCGTCTGCCAACTGAACCTGCTACCTCAACTGTTCTACATTTACTAACCCAAGAACTGTGATCCATTCTTCTAATGTGGCCTAAACCAAGGACGTCTCCTCCTCTGGACACATCGGAGACTTTGTTTGGTCACATTGACAAAATGGATGCGAAAAAAAAAATACACAGTTCATGATCAACTAAAAAGATTGTAATTCTTACTATAATGGAACTTTTGTGTCTGTTTTGTAATCGAAACTTGAAATATTATTTTAAATGAATGTGGTGTTAAATAACGCTAATCATTATCACTAATCACTTGCCCAGCTTGGAGATCATCCTAAGGATGAATCGATTACGCTGGTATGGCCATGTCGAAAGTTCATCTTCCTGGATAAACCATTGCAGAAGCATGACTGTCCTAAATCGCAGGAAGGTTGACCGGCCATGGAAAACTTGGAAGCAAGTGATTGGACAAGACTGTACAGAGTGAAATTTGGAGACTGCTGATCCGCTGAACCGTGAGAAGTGGAGAGTGAACTTGGGTAATATCAGAAAACGTCTGACCCCTGACCCCAAGGGAAAGTGACCTTGAATGAATAGAAGAAGTAGAAGTTGTTGGGTTATGATGACCCCGAGTTATGACAACTCGTAGTTGTGTTGCGTTGCATTTACAAATCTCTAAAATATGAGAAATCTTTACCATATCGTAATCTTATTTAAAGTTAAACGAAGTACAAAGGGACATAATTGTAAACCATTTATAGTTTCATTGCACCTATGCACTCTAAGAGAGACAGTAGTGTATGAATATCCAGTATATACTTTTGTCATATCATAATCTTATTTAAAGTTTAAAAAAAAACAACAAAAAACAATGCAACGGTTCATAATTGTAATAGATGAGAGTAATATACAGTACAACATACAATAAGACAGGAAGGGCATCCGGCCTAAAAAATCTTGCCTCAACTAAATAAACAACTTTCAAAGAAAATATGTTGCATTTCAGGTTATGTAGCTTGAATAATGACCTGGACAGAGATAGGTTAGTTTGAACAAAGTCAATTTCTAAAAGCTGTCCAACACATGTCAACATGTAAAATCGACGGTAAACTGAATATGATGATGATGATAATGACAGTAATAATAATTGATTGATATTATCCTTTTATAACTGAAGTAGAAGACTACACGTCCCAGGATGGGTAAAATTAATTCCCCCCCCCCCCCCCAAACAGAACAGTTTTGCACCATTTTTATGTCCCTTACGAAAATTAAAATTAAGATATAATCCTACTAAACCTTATATCTAGAATCCTTATTCCAATTTACAGCAAAATCCATTGCATCATTTTGATTCTAGAAAATTTCTAAAATTTAAGGCATAAACTTGAGAGGTCTTAAGAGACCTCTCAAGTTTATGCCTTAAATTTTAGAAACTGAAATTCAGGGAATCTTGCTTGTCTAATTACTATGGATCAAATTCAATGCAAACCTGAGATATTTGAATTTTCAAATGGAGGGTGTGTCCAGATTATGCCCCTTAAAACCCCTTTAAAATACTCCAAAGATACTAAAATTTGAGGAATATTTATTAATTGTTGTCTAATGCCTATTGTCAAAATTTCCCAACAAACAGAGGTATCTGAATTTTCAACACCTCTTCTGTGAGAAAGAGTCTCTCACGAAAAAAAGAGATCATCCCTCACTAGATTACGTAGTCGAGTTTGAACTCTGTTTAGGCAATGAAGAGTGCTTAGAGTGGCGCCTTCCCGGACATGGCAACAGTACTCCATCTTCGAACATATCTGATTCTTATATAGATAAAGAATTGCATCAGGAGTCAAGTACTTTGTTACTGATGGCCATTTGCTCTCTCGGCGGGGCCATTAATTTGCCAGCTGCACCCCCCCCCCCCAAAAAAAAAAGAACGGGGTCGCCAGTAGATCATAGGTGGCGACTCGTGATGCCTTAGGATGGGATCCTGGTGGCTGAGCCGTTCTTTCACTTCGGCTAGATGGGAGATCGGAGAGGCCCGATCCGATCAATTGGCTGGTTATGTCATGCCCTAGTATTTATAAGTTCATCTCCAATCCTATTATTCAATTTGATTCTTCAAAAAATCAGCACTTTATTTCTCCTTTGTATTTTCTTCTCAAATAGATACTAGAAAGAAAGTGGTTGAGAGTCAATCGCATTGAGAAAAAAGATTACCAATGCCAAAGAGTAATGTATTCTGAGAGCAATGTATTCAAGGAATATAAATAATTATCCTACCTATAGAATTATATTTGACAACTTTATTGGGCGTTAAATAACACATAGATGGTTGATATGCCGTAAACCAAACTGATGGCCATTTAGGTATTAATACTGTTGCTATGAGTACAAAATTAATCATGTATAATGAATCCTTCCAATCGTAGTCTAGTCACCCTAAAAATGTTATTTAAAAGTGATTAATTTTTCACAATTAATGAGTTACCTCCCTTTTAACTTTCTCGAGAATTAGAGAGTAAAACAGACTCTTTCCAAAATGACAAACTGATTAATCATACATTCCGTAATAAATTCTTTCGAGAATCCAAGTTCATCGCATGACGTGAAATGGTGACATTTAATTGTTACTAGACTACCTGTGACCTGGGTTTTTTTATATTTAAAAAAAAATTTTTTTTTTAACTTATGGGTCACTGCTTCTCAAGGCTGGGGGGGTGCAATTGAGGTTACGGGTTAAATAGATTGCCAGTTGGACGATGATCACCACCACAAGAGGATTTGAAACAATTGGTGGAATGCGCAGAAGATTACTTAAGAGGACTTCTTTATCCAAGAGGACGTCTCAACAAGTATTTGTTTATATTATACTTTAAGGCGACCCTGTTCTAGTCAGACGAGAAGCAGCTTTGTGGTATTTTGTTCCACAGATAGCATGTTGAAAGAACCTGTTGGTCAATTTAAAAACAAAATATTTTATGAAAGAAATGAAATTGTATTCATCTTCGCAACATTCCTGCAGCGATCCACAAGAAAAACTGATGGACCAGAATGAAATATTAATTTTGTAGGAAGAAAGCTATCAATGACAAAGAAAAAGAGACTGACTTTACTTTATATATTAGATAATTTTTTTAATGAATTAATGAATACTGCAATGATCCACAAGAAAAACTGATGGACCAAAATGAAATATTAATTTTGTAGGAAGAAAGCTATCGATGACAAAGAAAAAGAGACTGACTTTACCTTATATATTAAATGAAATAAGATAAAATAGATATAAAGTTTTCAAATCTAACATCACAGCAATTTTCAAAGGAATGGAAGTTTGATGAAATTTAAGTTCGGGTTGGATAAACACATGAGCAGTAATTTTAATTTATAGTTCCTCTAATCTATTGTTACTGTTAGAAGCGGCTGTATAATTTTTTTTTACGATAGAATTTTAAGTAAGAAGAGGGAAAATCAAACTGCTGCTGAAACCATATATTAAGGCTGTATAGGTTTGGACCTCTCAGTCCTGGAGGTTTTGGAGGTAGGTAGTGCTCTGCGTTAAACAGCAACTTTTGTTTGATGAATTGTTTGCAAAGAGGTATTGTGTATTGGCATTAAATAACTAAAAAAAAAGGTTGGTTGATATGCCATAAAACAAACCCAACCAAAACTTTAGCAAATTCATTCCCAAATCTATTATTATACTAAAGCTGAGTTAATCAACGTTTGTTTCCCTAAGGCTTTTTCCTATATATTTTAATCATACAAAATACTTGCTGAAATATACCTTAGTTCTGGGATTGAGTTATGTTTGGAAAAAAACACAAACTTCCTTTTAATTGTTCTAATTCGTAATAATTTGCAATTAACTCATCAAACGACCCATTTCTTTCTAAGTTTATATCTATCACTTTCAGCCCCGCTCTTATTTGACACGGTACCTATCAATCTCGCTTCCATCACTCTTTATTAATAGTCAAAGGTAATAAAGAAAAGAAAGAATAAAGATGGGCATTGTCTATTATAAACACAAGGATATATAGCCACAAGTAGTCATACTATATAACCTGTAGTTAGAGTGTGAAAGAGAGAGATATCGTGAGCAGAAAAACTCATTTCATAAAATTTTTATTTTATAAAATTACACTGGCTTTGCAAACTTACTTTTCCCTGATTTCAACAATCTAACCCAAGTTTGTTGAGTGACCCAACGGGTCAGATTTTTGTGTAGTGTTCCTATAAAAGTGTCTTAATAGTTTTATCTTTTCGTTTTTTAGGGTTCTGTGAGTCCTCAGGTCACTGTGTCATCCCCATTACCAAATGGAATAGTACCGTCCCCCTCTGGTAAGTATTACATACACTTTACTCTTTTCTTGCAAACGTTCACATTAAACAAACACTTTCTTTTTTGCTTTTTGCATTGTAAACGCATCAATAACATATGAACTGTATCTACTCAGCATAGACTAGGAATCATTAATGTCATTTTAATTTAAATTTTCAAATAAAAAAATCTGTAAGTCATGAAAAGTAAACCTCAAAATGTAAGGGGAAATAACTCTTGTTTTTTTTTTTGTTTTTTTTATTAAAGTCAGTTATCTCCCTTACATTTTGGGCTTTAGGTCATTATTTAAAATTGTCTCCATTGTAATAATCTTACTGGAATAATTATTTTTAGAAAGAACCTGAAGCAAATCACACTTTTTATGTTTTGGAATTTTTGATATGAGGACTGATAATTTGTATTATTCGGACTACTGTTTTCACTTTGGATGTTATTCTCACAACGTTTCGGCTGATGTAACTTCAGACTTTCTTCAGGTGCACCTTGTTGAACTCTGGAATCTATACGGAATTTCCACAAGGACCTGTGGCGTAACGGATATAAGTGCTAAGTAATAATCAGTTCTAAGTGACAGGATTCTGGAGGTTGAAGGTTCAATCTTCAGTGCGAGCGATACTAATAATCCAATTACAAATTACTTAAGACTTTTTACCCGGTCATGGCTGACGGAATGAGGGCAAGCTACCCCAACGGATTGAATAAAGGCTTCCGTTTAGAATTCCATACAGATTCCTGAGTTCCACAAGATGCACCTGAATGAGGTTAGAGGTTACATCGTCCAAAACGTTGTGAGAATAACATCCAAGATGACGCTAGTAGTCCGAATAATAATCCAAATTACACTTTTAATGTAAAGAACATGGCACAAGGATAAAAAGGAAAAGAATCACTAGTCTGAGTCAAAGATCACTTTGTCAGATGCATTGCTATTTAGGTTTAACATGGAAAATCCGACTGGCTCTAGTTTATATATTAGATAATACTTTCTAATTTACATACAATGCTTCTAATTAACAACATTTTCTAAATGATACGTCTGGCCAGGCCATTTTCAAAGTTTGAGAATTGTTAAAATAACCAAGAAGATAAGCGATTTCGTAAACGCTCCATTATCGCCTGACGGTCAGTCCGGAACTATGCAAGAAAAGATCAAGAGTTGAAAACAAAAAAAACGAAAAAGACAATTCTTAATTCTACTTTAAAAAAGTAGATTTTATTCATGAAATATTTGCTACCACAGCAACAAAAACTTTTACTTTTTTCCTCCGTGTGCCTAGCATCCGGCAAAATTGCTAAAAATAGAACTTCTTCATAAGGGATTCTTGTACGTATAACACATTACCACAGGATTGCGTTATTTATTACTTGTATATAATGAATCATATTAGGGTCACTGTAAGAATATCAAACAAAGGGCAATAGCATTTCACACATAATGGTTTTTTTTTCAATGCTTCAACCCAATGCCACTGAGACATATGATTATGGGTTATATTTACAGGGGGGCATCCTAACTGGGGAATTGTGTAGCAAGATGTTTGTTCACATTATATATAGATTTCTGCATGTTTGTACAGTTGGGGTAGCAGGAAGGGAATTCCAAAGGCAAGCGGTCTGAGGAAAGAAGCTATTAGAGTAGAAACTTTTCCGCCATCTAGGGATCTCTACAGTGAAGGGGTGGGATTTTGCTGCTAGTTCGGGGTATTTACTTTAAGTGGGTACAAGTGCAGTAAGTTCATCGGAGCACATTCCGTTAAAGTACTTGTAAAACAAGCACAGGGATGCAACATTGTGGTGATGAGACACAGGCTGGAGCTTGGTAGACAGTGCAGGACCTATTAGGTTAGAGACTTTTTTTTTTGTACTCTATGAGGGAGAGATAAGTGGTTGGTGCACCAGCCAAGATTTGGCAACAATATTCCATTCATGGGCAAAAGGTAACTTTGTAGAGATGTAGGGTGCTGGCAAGTGTGAGAAATTTATTAGCCCGGTAGACGGAGCTCACTTTCTTTGCCGCCAACTTGGCAGTATCTTCTATATATTTATTCCAAATTATGTTGCCTGTTTGGCCGAGGAGTTTGAACATTGGATTATCTTGATGGGTGCTATCAGCCATGGCAATCTGTGGTTGGTAATGTTTCTTATAATTTTTAAAAGAAAAGAAGCTTTGTTTTGGTATCATTAAATGTGGCCATTCATTTATGACTCCATTCTACTACAGACTGGAGATCATTTTCTAAGGATGAATTCACTATAAACATCATGTTTTATGTTGCCAAAAACTTAAGTGTACACTTTGTTAGTTTGTATATTAGAGTTTCACATCTGCAAAACATGTTTCGGTCATAGAAGCTCGACCATAGCAAGCTTAAATGTCTTGTCTTTACGTTTTCATTTTGTTCCACAACCTAAGCATGTTTTGCAAATGATTTTTGTATAAATAAAAATCTTTATAACTATTAAGCAACTCTATTTATTATTGAGCACTCTTATATAAACACAGTAAGAATTCTCTGTAGTTTTTACCCTGGATGTAAACATTTCCTGGATTACTAGGAATATTTTTAGATAGAAGCCATCTTTTTTATCAGCAGCAAATTAAAATGGACGCCATCTTTGTTATCTGCAGCAAATGTACTAATAGTAAATACTAATACTACATAATTTCATTTGTTACTAATAAAAACAAAGTTAAATTATATTATTTTTTCTGCATGGAAAAAAGTAAAAATTACTAGGAAATCTTTTACAATTTTACTACGGCATCGCATGTGGTCACATTTATTGCGTAACTGGTGCCTGAAAAAATAATTAGCAAAGTGTATTGAGCTCCATGGACAGAACACGGAGATTTAATAAAGGTTTTATATTGTAAAAAACTTGAGTGTACACTTTCTCCGTTTGTATATTACAGTTTAACATTTCTTCTACGTTACATTTATTATGTTAAAATAAAATTATATAGTTACTTATGGCAAATAAAATGTTTTTAATGATTTAACATGATGCAAGCAGTGTTTACATTAATAGCAATGATGTGAAAATATACACAGACTCGTTACATGATTACTTTCCTTTAATGTGTGAGAATATTCAGTGATTAAGTGAAAATGTTTCCACTCTAACAATTTTCTTAGCTGGAGTAAGTATTTTCAAAAATCAAAAACCAACACGAAATAAAATATATTCGTGCTAGTAACATAGTGGAACGAAGAAACCAAAAAAATAGGCTAGTCCGAATCAAATATCGATATGTCAGACGAATTGCTATTTGGGTCTAATTTTGAAAATCCGGCTTTATCTAAATGAATAAATGAAAAAGTTCTGCACGTTTCTTGCACTAACGGAAAAGTCAAAACAGCCTATTTCAAGTTAATTCAATATTATACAATAGCTGCACCATCTTTTTTGTATACTGCTTATGTATATGTGATATCAGTCGCACGGTTAACTAATTTGCATATTGGTTTTGAAAAGGGACATTTCATTAATTAACTATTTGTTATTTTTCTAATTCAATGATTTTGATTTTAATATAACATAGTTTTGTTTTGCAATCTTGCTTTATTTCTTGGACAATTGCATTTGTGTTCAAATGTTCCTTTCTTAAAAGGGACTGGCTTGATTTTTAAAAAGTTGCAATCTATTACAAGTGAAAAGGCAAATTGATTTCTTCTTTCTTTTCCTTTGTTTATTGTCATGTTTAAAAGATAATTTGTATCGAAATTACCAAAAATGTTAACGTTTATCTATCTATATGAATAAATGAGAGAGATTTTGTTTTGTGTTTACGAC
This sequence comes from Sepiola atlantica, assembly GCA_963556195.1. NCBI lineage: Eukaryota > Metazoa > Mollusca > Cephalopoda > Sepiida > Sepiolidae > Sepiola > Sepiola atlantica. The sequence goes on along the minus strand of OY744539.1, from coordinate 9,472,641 downwards.
AAAGTTATGAATGAAATGTTTATTATTTTAGATTAATGTTTCAAGTATTTCAACTAGCGTACTTTACGAAGCGATAGGGAACCGGCAAAGCCAGCTAATACGTTATAAGAAAGAACGAAGACATGTATAGATGAAATCTTTGTTTCTTTGCTCCTAAATATAAACTTTTTGTTTCGTTTTCCAGAAAAAGGTTCCAGCAGCAATCATCGGCACACTGGTCAGGGATCAGTGCAACGAGTGCACAAGTCATCAAGTCAAGCCATCAATGTCCATAGCAACAGCAAAGCCCGTCACTCATCTTCATTGTCGTCTTCGTCAGCCAACACCGCTGCCAAGTTGCAGCATCAAAGCAGTGGTAGCGCAGCAGGAGATGGCGGAAGACGCAGCAGTAGCAGCAGTCCAAAATTGTCCTCGACGACAGCGTCAACATCTGCGTCCTCTGCCGCGTTGACCACCACTGCAACGGCCAGCAGCGGGAAAGGTGGACATCAGCACCATCACCAGACACTTGCTCATATGCATATCAAATCAGCAGCGGGCTCGTCCGCTGCTTCTGTTGGGGGGAGCAATGCAATAACAAAGACAATCGGGGGCAGGCTGAATGTGCCCTCACTACAGGTGACGTTTCCTTTGTCACGTCAGGTGGTGGCCACCGGTTCACAACCCCAAACCGTCTTTGCCATGCGGCCGACAGACGATAGACAGAGACAAGACTTGACCAGTACTGTCCAGCCACAGGGACACGGGGGCTCATCATCAAGTATGATCTCTTAGCAATGTTTTATAGAGTTTTTTGAAATAAAAAAAAAAGCACAGATTATATTCGACACAACCGAAAAAAAAAATAGTTTATCATCGTTTCATCATTTGAATTGAAAGAACGAACGTTTTCAAAGAAAAAAAATATAATTAAAAAAAAATGAAAACTGACTACGAAAAAAAATTGTGAATGATTGAGTAAAAGAATGTATGAATGAAAAAGAAAGAAAATAAATGAGAAAAAAATTTTTTGGGAAAAAAAAAATTTTGCTAAAAAAAAACTAAAAAGAAAAAGAAAACAAAATTTGATTTTTTTTTTTCTCACCCCTTTCTCCCAAACCACAAAAGAATCCCTATAAAATCAAATTTTTCTACTCTTTTTTCTTGACAAAAAGAAATATTTGAAGAGATATATATTAAGACAGAAGTAAAAAAAAAAAAGAGAAAAAAAAGAAGAAAAAAAAGAAAAATAAAGAAACGAAAAAAAGTTTTATCATTTGGTCATTTTGAAAGCAAACGGAAAAGAAAAAAGAAAAACACACATAAGAACTAGGAAAAATTTTTAATATTCACCATTTTTAACATTATGTACATAAATTGAAGAAGAAAAAAAAGAAAGAAAAAAAGACAAAGCAAAATTTCAAAACTAAAATTTAAAAAAAAACTCAATACAAAAGAGAAAAAAAAACTCATCTTCGAACAAAACAATAAAATAAAACAAAAACAACAAAAAAAGAGACAATTTTGTCAAGTGCCACTGTCTCTCTCTCTATCTCTCTCTCTCTCTCTCTCTCGCTATCTCTCTCTCTCTCTGTTTTCACCATGTTGTAAATATCGACGATAAATTATGTTCTGACATCTTTTCATTCTTAACTGCCTTTGCATGACTCTTGTCATATCCCTCTCCCCCCCCCCAAATCCCCCCTCTCTCTTTCTCTCTCTCTCTTTCTCTCTCTCTGGAATACACACACACATACACACACACACAAATCCAAAAATATCTCCCCAGTGTCCAAACATGTATATACAGATATCTATATATGTGTATATTTTCTGTATCACCTCCACATAAAAAAGAGATATTTATTTATGCACATACATACATCCATACATATATACACAGATACATATGTAGTAGTAGTAGTAGTATAAAAATATCTATATGGCAAGGAAGCTACACAGAGGCATCCATATTTTATCCCCGCAGCCTGATGAAATATAGACGCCTCTGTGTAACTTACTTGCCATAGATATATTTTTATACTATTACTAAGCTCTACTCAAGTATTGAGCACTATTGAAGTAAATACACAATATATTATATCACCTTATAATATTATGTGTATATACATAAAATAACACACACACACACACATATATATATATGTATTTATTTATTTATTTAATTTTGATACAAAAAAAACAAAACTTTTTATATTATATATCATCTGATAAATAGCGACCGGTAAACTAAGTTTTATTGAAACTGAACCAAATTTACCATGAAACCTAGGGTACATAAGTTTATTTTTATTTTTTTAAATCAAAATTAAATATATTGGGGTCTTACTTTGGTAAATGAGCAGTCTGGTTAATTTTTCTAAAAATATACTATATATATATGGGGAAATTTAAAACATGAAAAGGTTAGTATATGGAATTAGTGGATAAGCATGTGAACAGACTAGTTAAAGTAATAACGCAAACACATCTCTAAAGTCAACTGATATTTCGGTCATGGAATCGACCTTAATCTGTTAAAGGTTTCAGGACTGTTATATCAGTTGACTTTAGAGATGTGTTTGTATTATTACTTTAACTAGTCTGTTCACATTCTTATCCACTAATTCCATATACTAACAATTCTATACATATATATATATATATATATATAAGGGAAAATATTCAATAGTATGATATTATTGAGTGGAAAATCTTACTTCAAATAGGCTTTATTAGTTTATGTAAGGCTTCAATATCATTTGTACCTTCTTTAGATATATTGAAGCCAAGAGAAACCAAATGTTATTACAACGGAGACAACATTAAAAATGAATAAGCAAGATATGCGGAGTTAAAGGCAAAAAGAGATAAGAGGAGAGAGAAAAGTTTTTCTTAACTGTTGCAATGTCTGGTGTCAATATTTTAATGCATGGGCAAAAACTGTTTCAACGAATGGGAAACGAGGGTTACGGATTTTATTTCTTGGTTTTTACATATTTGAAGAAGGTACGAATTTTACCGAAAACGTCAGATGAACGGAATTAAACCGATTTCCCATGAAGAGATTTTCCCGTCGTTATTTATAGCATATATATATATATATATATATATATATATATGAGGAATAAAATACACAATATATCATAAAATTAAATGCCGTGGAGACAAGATGTATGAAAAAGACAAAAGGAAAAACAAATTAAACTCATTTTTTGATGATTTCTTCCTGCGTTTAACCCTTTTGTCTTTTTCATATATATATATATATATATTATACAGGGTGCAACAGAAATACCTCCCACATTTGAAAGGCTGACAAAAAGAAGAAGAAGAAGAAACAAGATTTATGAAAAGTTAATGTTAATATCGTTTAAACAATGGGTTACGGTTTTTGTTCATTTGGTCTTAAAAATGACATCTTCTAAATGGTGATCTCGATTCGCTATATGCTGTTGGAGACGGTTTCTGAAGTTTTCCATCACTGAAAGAGTTATTACCGCATTTGAAGAAAAGCGTTACAACATGGCATGCCATCTTCCCAGTCGCGTTTCTTCAGTTTTTGAGCCATCATTAATTTGGCTGGATGGAAATTCCAATCCGTGTGTACAATTCTTCTGACTGTTCGATCTGACGATCCCAAGGCAGAAACATGCTTGTGAGCTGAACGTGTAGGAGACTGAGTAACAGAAAGTCTCACACTGTCTAGACTTCGAGCGCTTCAAGGTCTTCCAGGTGGCTTTCTTTTAAGTGCTGAACCTGTGGCGCTGAAATTTGCAACCCATAGCAGTTTTGATTTTCTATGCGGAACAGCGTTTTTCCGACCTCACATTTAATAAGCGCGAAAAGTTCTCTGTATTGCAATTACAGATTCGCCATTCTTCAAAAACGTTTCAACAGCATAAACATGATGTGCACCAGTTCGAACCATATTGCTCGATGAAAAAATCTGAAAAAGCAATCGTAAATCATTAGCTGAATGAAAACATCATTAGCACTTGCATAAGTTCGTTAAAAACACGTAGGTGATACTTAAAAATGTCGGATACATTTCTGCCGCACTGTGTCTATAATTCTTTACAAAAAGTTCTGCAAAAACTGATAAAATGGTATTTATTTCAACGTTACTTTACAGTGCAAATCACTGTTATAAATATAAAAAATACATATTTAACAGAGCTATTACAATTTTTAAAATTACGACTCCTCTCACAGATCCAATATTACACCGGGTTTCATGTCTGTCAGAGGCAGTTGTCAAATTTTGCTTCTGCTGTTTGTTTGTAAGATGAGTCCAACTTCAGCATAGAGCTCACGAAGATCGTGCCTCAGGATTGTCTGGTCTGCATGAAGTTCTCCTCGTTGGTTGCAGCTATTTGTTAATCTGCAGGATTGCAGGTGATTACCTCCAACACCGAGAGGTTCAGTGGTTGGATGCAAAGTCTGGGACAAAGGAATGGCGCAGAAGCAACGTCGCCAATTTCACTCCATTTATTTGTGGTTTTGCGAATGACACGTCTTTGCTTGCCATGTAAAGAGGCAGAGACGACCAGAGGATGAAGGATCCTGATACTGACTCCTCCTGGATTTTCACCAGAGCCCTGTTAGCCCTAATTTCGCTTGGTGACAAACCTGTCTGCCATGGATGACCTTACCAGGAACTGGAGTTCCGGATGGCATAGCTTTGACCCTACCACATTGCTACCGCTCTTACCATGATGAGGAAGAGTTGCAGTTTGGGGGCCATGCTTTAGCAGTCGTTTGATTCTGGTTTAACTGGCTACAACAGAAGCAAAATTGACAATTTCCTCCCATAAGCATGAAACCCTGTGTAATGTTGGATCTGTAAGGTTAGACGTGACTTTAAAAATTATACGCATATATTGGGTTGGCCAAAAAGTTTGTTCGTTTTTTAAAGTGGATAAAATTGATGCAATTCATTTTCCATGCTCTATTTGGAAATCTTGAGAATGTCTGCGATTTGTCTGGTTGTCAAACGGCAATTTTGTTCAACTACGGCTTTCACTTGGTCACTGTCAATCATCTTTGGCCAGCCAGAGTGAGGAGCATCTCTCATTGAAAAATTCCCTTTTCAGAATCGAGCAAACCATTTCTTGCACACCCGTTCTGTAACAGCATTCTCCCCATACACATGGCATATCTTTATGCAGGTTTCTGGAGCTTTTTTTCTTTTTTTGTAGTAAAAAGCATCAGATTTCGGTAGTGCTCTGCTTGATCTTCCATTTCATGGCCTAAAATACAAACAAAAATGTAAGAACCCATCTGTTCAGAGCCTTATTACACACTGACGTTGACATACTCGCTACATCAAATACAGGATTTGAAGAATAGGAATATAAAGCGATCTTTAGTAGGTCGGAAAGATGGCATTAAAAAAAACGAATAAACTTTTTGGTCAACCCAATATATATAATTTCCAGGATTCTATATATATATTTACAATTCTTCAGATATATACGATATATATCTATGTGTGTGTCTCTTTCTCTTTTTCTCTCTTTGCCATACTTAGATCTACCTTACTTGAAAACTGTCCCCTGAATACATTTTCTGAAGCATACACATTAGACACACACTTATTAAGCAAAGTTTCTACAGAATAATTAAAAAAACAAAACAAATTTGTCTATAAACAACTTTTAACATTTGTATTATTTTCAGTTTTAGGACTACTGTTCTCTACTTGGATGTGATTCTCGCAACGTTTCGGCCGATGTAACTTCCGACCATTCTTCAGATGCATCTTGTCAAACTCAAGGAATCTATACGGAATTCTGAACGGAACACTTTTATTTAATCCACAGAGATAGCTTGCCCTCGTTCCATCAGCCATGATCGGGTAGAAGTCTTAAGTAATTCGTAATTGTATTATTAGTATCGCCCGTACTGAGGATTGAACCTTCAACATCCAGAAGACTGTCACTTAAAACTGATTATTACTTAGCACTTTTATTTGTTGCGCCACGGGTCCTTTGTGAGAATAACATTCAAGATGAGAACAGTAGTCTGAATAATACAAATTATCAATCCTCATCTAAAAAATTCCGAAACTTTTTACGTTTTAGAATCTGTTCCTATAATACAGCACTTTATCGATGTACGAATCTTCTTTAACCTAAAACTTACATCTACGCCTATGTGCATACATCAGATATACACAAATGTGAAATTTATTTATTTTTTTGCATTCAGAAAAAAAATGTTATAACTACATCTCATAGATATATGAACTCACATTTACATAATTTTTTTTTTTTTTTTTTCATATAAAAATAAATCACTACTCTCATACAAATATATATATATATATATATATATATATATATGTATATATCACAATAAATAATTAAAAAGGGTCATATTTAACACTTTACTAGAGGATAATAATAATAATACACTTCTGACGATCGGATTTACCGTGAAACTGCAGTAAAGTGTTAAAATAATCCCCTTTTAATTTTTTATTATTGTTTCCCAGCTCTATATGAAAGAATATTGAACCATTTGGTGTGCAGGATCTGCTGTCTTGGATCGGCTCTTTTCCAATTCCGAGAAGTTGATTACTCGTGTTATATATATATATATATATATATATATATATATATATATATATATATATAATTACAACATATGATACTATACAGTAATATTTTGATTAGCCATCGGTTTCAGGAGACTTGGAAAATCTTGCATGTTTGGCTAAAGAATATTACATGTACTCTGTTCGTTAGTCAATGGTCTAATCTGATGAACAGAGCACATATGATATTCTTTAGTCCAATTGGCAAGATTTATGTCTCCTGAAATCGCAGGTATCAATGGCTAATCAAAAATCGATTAGGCAATATAGTATAGTATCATATCTAATAAATATATTATGCCCTTACAAATGTAATTGAGTACAGAATTATACTAATATATATATAAATAAACAGTTGGATGTTAAATTCCAATGACCATTTAAAAAAAATTTTTTTAATTCATTTTCAAAATTCGTTGTTCGTGTATGTACGAAACAGACCATAAAGTGATATGGATCTTTTGAATTTTGAAAGATGAATAAAGAAATGGTCATTGGAATTTTGCATCTTATTGTTTATTTATATATGCTCTGTTGTTAAACATTAACATTCATCGAGCTTTTATTTTGAAAGTTTTGACTATTCATTAAAAATATATACATAAATATATATTTTTTATACATATATATATATATGTATGTATTGCATATACTTTATTTTGCATATGAAAAGAAGTAACATACAAAAAGACATACAAAATATTTGTTGCACATATATATATATATATATATATATATATATATATATATATGAAATCTTTAATTTTTGCATACAAAATAACATACATCTTCTATTTTCTGCATAGAAGAACTAGCCTACAAATATACAGTACGAGCTCTGGGATACAGCGAAGTCATTTTTTTTTTTATTTGGTTGCACATTTTAAAACTTACGGTAGACAATTATTATACACTTAAATTTTTATTTTTAAGTGATTATCTAAAAAGGTTTCATATTAGCAGTCGTCTGGGCTGGACTAAGTAATTTAAAAATAAATTGTAGCTAAGCATGGTATTATATTGCCAATAACACAGTACAACTATAATAAATGGAAATTGGCTCGTCAGAAGCAAAGTTTGATTTGTCAGCTTAAATGCTATTTTGGTCTGACTTTGAAAATCCGACAAAATAACTATTATGCTAAATATACTCATGTAATGAACACGACAAATGTTATACCTCAAAAACAAGATGCCATTTATTGCAATAGGCCAGCTTACTTCTTTTCAAAAACATCTTGCATGTGAAAAATTGATCTTATAAAGCTATTTGCTGTATCACTATATATGGCATATATATATATATATATATATATATATATATATATATATATAAACAATTTTTCATGGTAAACAACTGATGATCCCTTAAATAATGTTAGAAGCAAACTAATATAATAACTGTAAAAATTAAATTGACTTACATGAGTGATTTTCCACTGAACGACTTCGGACTTCAGGTTTTTTTTTTTTTTCCTTATATAGTTTTAAAGGTTGAGATACTTCCGAGACTATATATATATATATATATATATATATATATAATTTGTTGTGGTCTTAAAGGGCTGAAAAGAAATAAGACAATTAGGAGGTAGAGTTAAGAAGAGTATGTATTTACAGAAAGTACAGAAGTAATGGGTTGCCAGAGACTGCTTCTGAATTCATCATCACGACTGTTACCACTATTATCACTATTCATAATGTCGGGAAGAGTCCATGTAGTCACGCCATAGGGTAGATCACCATAGTATATAAGTACAATTTTTTTTGTATAGAAAAAAATGGTCAACTTGTATTTCTTCCAATATGCACACTTCATTTTTAAATACAAAAGAAAAGCTGACTTAAATTCATTGCAAATACTCATTATATTTGTACACTAAGTGATACTTTTTTTTTACGTACAAAAGTGATAACTTGTATAAACTCGCAAACACATATACAGTTTTGTTTGTTACATCCGAAAAGAAACATACAGCGGCATATATTCCCTCATATACATCTCTGGTGCTACCAGATCAGGCTGTCTGAAAATACTGACTTCCAAGCATTGATGTTATTGTTTTTTCCTTTCCCTTTGCAAAACTCAATCATGTTCTGCAAAGTCAAAATCCAAAACAACAATTTTCCTCTACCAAACAACCAAACCAAACACCATGAATAAATATTTGGAGATATAAAGAACTTGAAGCATAGAAACTTTTACCAAAATGACCGGATTTGGCATTAAATAACCCGGAAGGGGTTGATATGCCATAACACAAAACAACCATCCCTCATATGCGTATAAACAATTTCGTTTTTCTATCCTAACAAATGCCTAACTTAGATTCGTTACATCTACTCGTATATACATAAGAATATATAATTTATTTTTTGTATGCAAAAATAAATAAATAAAACTACAACTTATATCTCTCATATCTACAAACACATATGCAAGTATATTTAGGTGGCAAACATTTTTGCGTATACATTTTTCATTATATAAAACCAACAAGGAATTTAAAAAAAAAATTTTATAAGCTTTTCATGAGTACTGATTTTTTTTTTTTTTTTTTTTTTGATTGAATAAAGAAAAATTTCAGTTTTAAGTTTATTTTTTCATCATGAAGAGAATGAAAAAAAACTCTAAAACGATCCTGGTTGGTCTTATACAATGACCCCTCACACACACACACGCATATATATATAATATATATGTAAGATTGCTATAAGAATAAAATGCAACAGAAGTATAAGAAAAATAAAATAAAAAAGTAGATAAACCACAAAATCTAAAAGAGAAAATCACACCCGAAAATTCATCAGTAGACGAATAGTTTGTTTATTTTTATTTATCCAAAGAAGTTTCAGTCAATAAAAAAATAAATGAAATATCAGTATACTGATGAGCTTTGGGATGTGATTTTCGTTTTTTATTTTGCGGTTTGTTCACTTTTTCATTAGTATAAAAATATGCTTATGGTAAGTAAGCTCCACAAATGTTTGTGTTCTATTCCCACCATCATCACGCCAAGTGTAATTATCCTGATGATATGAAGCACAAATGTTTCTGGGTATCTCACTTGCACAAGTATATTTCTAGACTATTGTTAAGTGCTCGCTACTCATCTATTGAGTTCTGTTGAAGTAAATACTGAAACAAAAATATATACATAATATATTATTTTATTATGTGTGTATATTTCAAAAGTTCAAAACATACTGATTAGGATTTCAAATAACTTTGAACTATATCTTGGAGACTTGATAGTGATTTTTAAAGAACGTATAAGAATTAATTTCGGCCAGGATAACTTTGGAATTGTTTTAGTTCAGTAACTTGAACTGTTCCTATCTATATATATATATATATATATATATTTATATAGTATAAATTCCTTTATTTATATAAACATTATTGGCTACATATATGCATACATGTTTCAGCTATGATTTCATTCAAAACTCAGCTTCATCGGGTTTATTTTACAAACTGAACGGTCAGTTTGTAAAATGGCCGATGAAACTGGATTTCGAATGAAATCGCAGCTGAAACATGTATGCATATATGTAGCCAATAATGTTTGTATGAATAAAGGAATTTATACTATAATACAGCTCTACCTGTTATTGAGCACTATCTTATAAGCACTGGAGGTTCATTGGATTAACATTTAGGAAACAACAATACTAGTACTATATATATATATATATATATATATATATATATATATATGAGAGTAAGATTCACATGTATGTACACTATTTTTAATACTTATATCGCTTACATGTACTAATGTACATACATAAGTATACATGTTTTCTTTTCTACACACTTTTTACTTCATTTCTCCCTCAAACTCTACAAACTTGGACACACAAAAACTCTCTCCATTTTATTATTTCATCACACACACATTCTCTCTTCTACGCTTCCTGCCTCATCATTGCAAAACATTTTCTTCTTTCCTTACTCCCGTACACTCGTTTCTTTTTCTACTCTCATCATTTCCGTCTCCTAGATACATATACCCATCCCTCCCCCATGAACATCCAACTAAATATGCTGCTCCTTAATTTTGAATTTCCATATTTTTATTATTTTTATTCCGTTCACCATTTTTCTCGGGATATTTCCGTTACCTTTTTTTCTTCCTCCATCCAGCGAAAGAATCTCTTTGATTTTCTTTTTCTTTCCAAATGCAAAAATATAAAAAAAATATATAAATATATTTTTGTTATTTTGGTTCGTTTTTATTATTTCTAATGCCATTTTTTTTTTCTAAAGTCACGTTTTGAGAGAAAAAAAAACATTTTTAAATTAAAAACAAAAAACTATTCTTTTTTAAAATTAAATTTCTGTTAAATCATTTTTCAGGTTTAAAAAAATGTTTTCAAATTGTTTTTAGTTTTCATGTTTCAAAAATTTTATTTATTTCCATCCAGAATTCATTTCTCAATGTCTGAACTTCTTGCCACTCAGAATTAATATTTAATTAACAATTTTTTTTTCTTTTCTAAAACATTTTTTTTTCTAATTATATAAGTCCCTTCTCTTCCTACATGAAGACGATAACACATTTTTAGATCATCTTTTTTTCTGGTTTCTTAGTTTTTATTTTATAAAATTGATTTTTATTTAAAAATTTTTTGAAAATATTTATTTATTTTTGTGTCAATTCTATTGTCATTCCATTTATTTTGATTCCCTCTTCCCTCTGCCCCATCCTGCATCCTCTCTCTCTTCTTCTTTTCTCTCTTTCTCTCTCTCTCTCTCTCTCTTTCTGTTCCTCTCTCTCTTTCTTTCTCTCCCCAAATCTTTCCAACCCTGGCTGTCAAGGGTATGAAAAAGCCAAAATGCTTTCACCAAATTCTCATAAAACATTTCACAAAATATCGCAATTTTTTAAAAAACTTTGCTTCCAATGTATTTTCTTTTTCCTCCTCTCTCTCTTTCTTTCCCTGTTTAATTTTTCGATTTCTCTTTCACTTCATTCTGCTATTTTTTTTATTTCTTACACCTTCAACTCTTCAATTTCTCTTTTTCACAAACATTCTTTTCTTTTTTTTTCTTTTTTTAAATGTTTAGTTTCTCTTAAAACTTTTCCTTTTCTATCTTTTTATCATTATATTTTTTTATCTCTTACACACTCTCCTCAACTTTTAAATTTCTCTTTGTAAGATCTTTTTTCTTTTCTTTTTTTTTTTATTTCTCTTTTTGTTAATTTGATCTTTTTTATTATATATTTTTTTATTTTATTTTTATTTTTTTTATTTAATTTCTCTTTTTTTAAAATTTCTCTTTTATTTTAAATTTCTCTTTTTTTAATTTCTCTTTTTTTTAAATTTCTCTTTTTTTTAAATTTCTCTTTTCTTTTCATTTCTCTTTTTCTTTTAATTTCTCTTTTTTAATTTCTCTTTTTTGTTTTAAATTTCTCTTGTATAATCTCTTTTTCACTATTTTTCTTTTATCTTCTCTCGCTGTTTCTCTTCTCTCTGTCTTCAACTATTTTTCTCTTTTATTATTATTCATTCTTTCTTTCTCTCCTTCTGATTTCTGTTTAAATAGCAACCACAAAAGAAGGAAGTGCTGGACCATTTTTCGCTCTGTCCAAACTCACTTTCTGCCGACTGGGCTCTTAGATCTTTTGGCCAACAAATTCTTCATGGCTGTTCGAAAGAAGATTTTGAAAAACCAATTTTTTAAATTTTTTTTTGCTCACTAAACCACAACAAAAACAAAAAATACACAAAAACAAATAAAACAAAGCAAAAGCAAAACCCTACATTCAAAAACAGCTGTTTCCCCTGATGGTGTAGCGGTCACGGATTTGGAGATGGTCTGAAAATCAATGGAAACAGACAGAAAACAAACACGACAAAATAAAAAGCAAAAATCCAAATGACAACGCAGCCACAGGTAAGAAGAAATAACAACTGTTTGAACATGAGAAACTCTTTCTGCTAGAAAATGCTTTTTCGACACATTCTACACATACCTCATGCCACTTGACCAGCTTACTTGATAAACTTGTCAGACTATATATATATATATATATAATATACAAATAAATTTTTATATTGAGACATGAATTGCTTTTCTGTTGTTACTCTCACGGCATGATCATATTTTTATTTTATGTATTGTTTTTGTTGTTCACCCCAAACAAGGCATATTGTCACTGAAACGTAAGGGGCTGTTGTGATAGGGATCAGATTTATAAGGGAGGGAGGGAGGGGGGGGGGCAACCTAAGTGGGAAGTTGGGCAGCAAGATGTTTGTTCACATTACATTTAAATTTCTTGATGTTGGGTAGCAAGATGTTTATTCACATTTCATTTAAATTTCTTGATGTTGGGTAGCAAGATGTTTGTTCACATTACATTTAAATTTCTTGATGTTGGGTAGCAAAATGTTTGTTCACATTACATTTAAATTTCTTGATGTTGGGTAGCAAGATGTTTGTTCACATTACATTTAAATTTCTTGATGTTGGGTAGCAAGATGTTTGTTCACATTACATTTAAATTTCTTGATGTTGGGTAGCAAGATGTTTGTTCACATTACATTTAAATTTCTTGATGTTGGGTAGCAAGATGTTTATTCACATTACATTTAAATTTCTTGATGTTGGGTAGCAAGATGTTTATTCACATTACATTTAAATTTCTTGATGTTGGGTAGCAAGATGTTTGTTCACATTACATTTAAATTTCTTGATGTTGGGTAGCAAGATGTTTGTTCACATTACATTTAAATTTCTTGATGTTGGGTAGCAAGATGTTTGTTCACATTACATTTAAATTTCTTGATGTTGGGTAGCAAGATGTTTGTTCACATTACATTTAAATTTCTTGATGTTGGGTAGCAAGATGTTTATTCACATTACATTTAAATTTCTTGATGTTGGGTAGCAAGATGTTTGTTCACATTACATTTAAATTTCTTGATGTTGGGTAGCAAGATGTTTGTTCACATTACATTTAAATTTCTTGATGTTGGGTAGCAAGATGTTTGTTCACATTACATTTAAATTTCTTGATGTTGGGTAGCAAGATGTTTGTTCACATTACATTTAAATTTCTTGATGTTGGGTAGCAAGATGTTTGTTCACATTACATTTAAATTTCTTGATGTTGGGTAGCAAGATGTTTGTTCACATTACATTTAAATTTCTTGATGTTGGGTAGCAAGATGTTTGTTCACATTACATTTAAATTTCTTGATGTTGGGTAGCAAGATGTTTATTCACATTACATTTAAATTTCTTGATGTTGGGTAGCAAGATGTTTGTTCACATTACATTTAAATTTCTTGAGTAAAAAGATTTCTGGCATCTAAGGATCTCTACAGTGAAGGGGTGTGATTCTGCTGCTAGTCGGGTTGGTCAGAGGTATTTTCGTTGAGGGGAGTACAAATACAGTCAATTCTTGACTTGGTTAAACAATTTTTGAAGAAAAAAAATGTTCTCCTCAGCATTGCCCCCTCCTGCTCAGCATGTTACTCATGGATTAATTATACTCCAAGGATTCATCACTTCATTCATACAGGCATGTGTACGCAGTGTGAACATGTATGGAAGTTAAAACTGAGGGTTGAGGACATGCGTTGCATGGAGAGGAATGATACTATGGATGTGTAATGTGAGTCTTAAAGACAGGCTTAGATCTGATGAGCTCAGAGGAAGATTAAATCTTGGCAGTATAGGGAGATGTGTGCAGAACAGTAGACTTCGATGGTATGGCCACGTTGAATGAATGGATGAAGGGTTTAAGGTTAGTAGATGTAGAACAGTTGAGGTAGCAGGTTCAGTTGGCAGAGGAAGGTCAAAGAAAATGAAAATATGGAGGAAGTGATAAGAATGGATTTAAGAGAAAGAGGAACAAATAAAGACCTGCCCAAAGATAGATTAGTTTGAAAGTTAATTTTTAAAAGCCGTCCAACATATGCCAGCATGTAAAGCGGATGTTAAACCAAATCTGATGATAATGCATAAACATTTACATCGGAAGTCGCTTTTAACTAGTGTTTGGCTGATTAATAGGAATCTGAAAAATTTAAGCCTCATTTCCGATTCCAAAAACGATTCTTTTAATATTTTGTTGTTTTAAAACTCAATTTTCTATTGCTCGTACTAATGATAAATATTCATTATTTTTTGACTAGATATCAGATAGAACAAATTTAAGTAAAAATGAAACCACCGGGAGAAATAGCACAGTAAAATGGCACGAGTGAAAACTCTAGATGAAAATCTCACAATGAGTTTATCAAATCACTATTTTCAATCAATTACGACTAAAAGATTAAAGATAAAATAGTTATCAAGATCGATTTGTGCAACGTACGCCCCCCCCCCTCCCTCATAAGTGTATTTTTACTTTTGCGAAAATATATGCACACATTACACAGGATTTTACGGTAATCTGAAAATTAAAAAACAACTAAATATTTAGAAATTTGAAAAGAATCGGAATCTGTAATTGTATCTGAATCGGGGGAAATAGTGTAATCGTTCCATCACTAGTTTTAACAATTTTCTTTTTATTTGGCCAAATCACGAAATTTGAGGTAGATGGTCTGAGGCAGGACTGGGTAAGTTTTGCAGGATTCTGTAAGTAAGCATCATCTTTTTTCCAGTTGACTCCTTGCCCTGAATTTACATAAAACATGTGCAACACCGATTTTTTTTTTTTTTTTTTTTTTTTTTTCCAGCAACTAATGGTCTGGCGCCTCTTTTAATCCAGACAAAATCACAAGAGGGAATTTGATAATTCTGCTACTGCCAAATTAGTATACAGGGTGGTCAACAGATGGCTCTGTGTGTAGCGCGCCATCAATTTGTTTTTTACACTGCACCTGCTAGTGGTAGCCTCCCTTTATTTTGAGATTATATCTTATTTTGCTTAAATTTCATCCTAGTTATGACTTCACGGGCAAATTCGAGTGTAGCCGTGCTGTTAAATGTAAACATGCGTCAATTTCCATCAAAGAATAAATTGAACTGCTAAAAAGTTTGTGGCAATCCCTGGTGGTTTCGAGACGAGGTACACTTATAAGTTGATTAGCTAGTATTTAACTTCCTTTCAATACAGGAAGATTTGAGACAATATCGAAAGGTGGGGATTGAAAAGCCAGTGCACAAGTGATTAGCAATAAACTCGTCAAAGAGAGAATGTAAACCCTGGGAGGGTGGACCTCCTAGAACTGCACAGGACCATACCTCAGCTCGACAGAAGAAAGGCCACCTAGCTTTAAAATGGCCCATACTTTATCGGACTGTTTGTTGTGGGTTAAATTATTATTAAGATTTTTTTTTTATGGAAATCGCTCCAGACAAGGCATGAAGCCACTTGGTATAAGGAGCTAACAAAAATTTGAAAGAGTAGAAAGTGGAGTTTACTTTCGTCATTCTTGCAACACTCACTTTGCTTATTTTGTCCTTTATTCCTCACATTCCATGAGCGATGTTTCTGACAAAGGAGAAAGAATTGCTGTTTTCTGGGTCAGAATCTATCCATCTAACACTTAACGTTGGCTAGTTTTTTATCTTGAAGTATTATTTTTTATTTATTTATTTTTTTTTAGCTCCTTACATCAAGTGACTTCATGCCTTGTTTGGAGCGATTTCCATAAAAAGAAAGAATGAAAAAAGATTATCGCAAAGACAGAAGATGCCTATTGACCGTCGTCTTGAAAAGACCAAGATTATAGGTAGGATGAAAACGGTCAGCAGGAAGAGAGTTCCACAAGCCTGCAGTTCTTGAAAAGAACTTACTGGAATAGGAAGCTGTATTACAATGAGGTATGAAAACAGCGAATTGATGGAGACCACTAGACAAGAGTCAAACGAACTGGAACAAAAGGAGCAGGGAATAGATCACACAATTCTGAAGAACATATGCCATAATAATATTTATAGAAAAGACTGAGACTAGCAACATCACGTCTGTGAGAGAAGGGGTGGGTCAATCTAATTACAGATACGTTTCTGCACCTTATTAAGAACCCTCAAATGGAACAGAGATTCACCAGCTCAAATATGAGAACAGTACTCCATGCATGGTCTGAGTAGATTTGTAGAGATAGAGAATAGCCTCAGGTGTAAGAAGTGTTTAGTGATAGAGAGAACCGACTTTACGAGAAGCAGAAAGAGCAATTGGATAGTTCGGCAAGACTCTGTCACCAAGGATGCAGCAGCCAGTACAAATATAAAAGCTTAGCATTACAAGAGATATAGCCAGCCAAAATAGCTGAGTTGGAAGAGCATCAAACTTGAGATTGAAATGTCCCCATTTCAATCACGGCATCAGCTTTTTTTCTGGAAATTTATTACTTATATACTTCTTTTAACACTTTGGATCAATTAATATTTTAATAAGCAAACGATACTGTAATTTTCAAAATTATATTGGAAACACAAAAATAACGTTTTTTAAAAAAAACTGCATAGTTTTAAAATAATAAGAAAAGAATATCATTTACAACAAGAATGCAATAGCGTAAAGTACCAAAACCAATGCATTTCCGTTTCTTTAAATCAAGTCAGCCATTTTAACATTTTGTTATTAGTCAAAAAAAACAAAAAAGACTGAATTTGTGACCCTTCGTAATGTTACAGAGATTTGGAAACATTTAAACTGTTGAAGAAAACGTAATTTTAACTAACTTTAAAATTCTTAACACATCCTCATTTAATTAAAAGACTGAAAGTTTTGAAAGCTATTTACATCCAATAATTTCATAGAGATTAAAACAACATTACTTTAACAACAAATAATTATAATTATTTTAACAATTTGGTTCAATTAATAATTTAATAATCAAACGATTCTGTGACTTTCAAAATTATATTTAAAAACACAAAACTAATGTTAATAAAAACAAAAAACGTTACAGTTAAGAAAAACAAAAAACGGTATAGTTAAGAAAAACAAAAAACGTTACAGTTAAAAAAAACAAAAAACGGTATAGTTAAGAAAAACAAAAAACGTTACAGTTAAGAAAAACAAAAAACGGTAGAGTTAATAAAAACAAAAAACGTTACAGTTAAAAAAAACAAAAAACGGTATAGTTAAGAAAAACAAAAAACGTTACAGTTAAGAAAAACAAAAAACGGTAGAGTTAATAAAAAAAAGAACGGAAACAAAATAAAAATAAAAACACTCCCGGAATGTACAGTTAGTAAGTTACTTAAAATACATAAAAATGGCTACCATAATTTGGTTATATGACTGGCGGTATTATTGCAACCTGTACTTAAAATATACACGCATAAAAGACTTTTTTTCGTCTTTTGAACACTTTATGCAAAATTATCCGTTTGTTGCTAATGACAAGTTTGGGTGTAAACCGTAATAAACTCCATTTTCAAAATTGCTACATAACCAATGGCAAAATATTTGAATTTAATCACTCTATCACGCTCAAAAATAATTTTCTGTACATAATATCTGCTTAATTTTCTTACTTTAAATTAAAATAAGCTTTAACAGTTAAATTCTAAATTTGAAATTGTGATCTTTTCCTAATATATAAAATAGAGCCAGTCTCATCTATTATATAAAGGGAACTGTGTGTGTGTCCAGTTAAAAGTCAAAACTACCTAAGAAACACCCACTAAGTTTATATATTCTTGATCAACGTTGCCTGGAATGAATAATATCTAAACTTAAGAAAAAAATACCCATTCTTTGACCCTAAATTGCCGCCGATTTTGTCAGGAGGGGGTGTTGATTTTTTTAAATTTTCATGTACTAACTAAAGGGAAGTAACTCTGATTTTTTCTAAAAAGTTATTTCCCTTATGCCGACTCGAGTAATTTATAAAAAGTATATGTCCAGAGAGAGGAATGGGCTGGGTGGAGAAGAAAGAGGGGGTGGAGCGAGGGGGAACCGCGAAAGAGAGAGATAGAAATTTTAATAGAAATATGTTACACTTTTTCCTCGTGCAACGCCGGGTAGACCTGCTAGTTCATATATAAATGCTAAATCAATATTTAATTCTGTTTCGACATAGGTAACTGGCAAACATCAGGCCATGTTCTTTTAAAAATGTATTTTGAATCAATTTTATCAAAAACATAATTAATCCTGATCGTTATTTTATTTTTGTTTAGTAATATTCAGAGAATTAGGAGTAATTGTTCTCCCTCAGAAAAAGTACTCCTTCTACCACTCATTAAGAACCGGAATGTTTTTTAATAACAGACGTTTTGTCGATGCACCGATATCTGACCTCCGAACTAAATTGAAATAATAATATGAAAATACATTTTTGCATTTTACAACGGTAAAAAAATGAGCTACATTATTTGCTACGAATGCAGAATGGACATCCAAGAATCTAATGGAGATTCTCGAGTTTCGACGACAAATTCCACATTTTGCCGAGATATACAGATGATAAATTTCAAAGACAAGAGAGTAGCGTATATGAATGATAGTATCTAAAAGTGATAAACATAAGCAAGTTAATTCTTACTATTTCGCTTCCATACAAGGGTGCAGAAGTTTATGCCAGGAGAAAGGCCTTCTATGTAAATATGCCCAATTCCAATTTATCGGCTACCGACTTCCATTTGCAGTCTTCCTTCCCTCCCCAAAACCAAGCACTAGAACTCTACCACTAACCATAACTCTAATCCTGACCCCCAAAAAGACCGAAACAATAATATTTTAAAAATTTGAAAAAAAAAAATTATCGGCCTCCATCCTTTATTTCAACTCTTCCTTCCCTCACAAAAGACCCCACTACAACCCTACCACTAACTCCAATCCGAACCCTAAGCTAACCTTAACACTAAGTCCAGGTGACAACAGACCCCTCCCCCCCAAATAAAAAAGACCGAAAGAATAGTAAATAAATAAACAATTTATAGGCCTACACCCTTCATTTGAAGTCTTCCTCCCCCACTCCACCCAATACTCGACAAAGACCAAAACACTTTAAAACCCGTTTTGAGATTAACGGTTTAAAGGAATAATAGAATAAATAACCTGTTTTATAATTTGGCCTAAAACTTTTATATATTTTTTCAAAGTTTAATTTTTATTACCTGTGGTAATGTCATTGCGGTAATGGTCCTCTGAGGAGAAGATTTTCTTTGAAAACTCATGAGTTAAGGACTTTAAAGAACTTTGCCTGAACACTGAATTGAAATAAAATTATTTTATTCTTTCACTTTATCTATTGCTATATATATATATATATATATATATATATATATATATATATATATATATTTAAACACTAGGGCAAGCATATAGATCGACGTCCCACAATATAATGCGATAAAAAAGTGTGTATCGGCGATATATTTGGTTTTATATTGTTTTTCTTTTTCAAATAATATTTAATGCGGAAGCATTTCGAGTAAAAATCTATTTATTATTACGCGTGTAATCGGAAGAAAAACGTGTTTGAAATGTGTAAATATGTTACAAGAATGGAGTCTGAATGGTTACAAAATGAAGTCGAACAGACCGGAATTACTGCCCTATGTAAAAACGGAGCGTAGTTAAACTGAAACGAAACAAGCACTTTCATTATCCCAGAAAGCAATTGTAATAATTTCACTACAAGACTTTACTTTGTTTCAGTACTCATGGTTTACAATCCAGGTTTTTGTATGCCTGATGCCGCCATTTTCTGTTTTTGACGAAAAAAGTATTAAAACGTCTTTTTCCCTTATTATTATGTAATAATAATACATTGATTTTAACTCCAAAACGTTCCTCATTTAATAATATTAAAAAAAATAAAATAAAACCATTTTTATTGCATATACAATTTTTTTTATCACATTCAGCACTAGATTTTCTAAGAATTTTTTTCAGTATGATCAAGGCAATGGTAGAATCCTTAGAAAGTGATCTCCAGTCTGTAGTAGAATGGGGTCATAAATAGATGTTAACATTTAATGCTGCTAAGACAAAACTCCTTTCCTTCAACAACTACAAGAAACCTCTCCAACCACCGATTGCCATGGAAAATAACACTCTACTTGAGAGGCCAACGTTCAAACTCCTCGACCTAACATTCACAGGTAACATGAGTTGGAACAAATACATAGAAGACATTGCCAAGGCTGCTGCAAAGAAGGTGGGATCCCTCTACTATGCTCGAAAACTTCTCACACCTGACAGTATCCTACAAAGCAACCATCCATCCATGCATAGAGTATTGTTGTCACATTTGGGCTGATGCACCATCCACTAGTATCTCCCTCTTAGACAAGGTCCAAAAAGGAGTCACCAACCTAATAGGTCCCTCACTGTCAACCAAGCTCTAGCCCCTGTCTCATCACTGCAATGTAGCATCCTTGTGCTTGTTTTACAAGTACTTCAATGGAATGTGTTCCGATGAACTTGCTGCTCTGGTGCCCCTCGACGTAAATACACTCGACCAACCTGACAATCAGTTAAATCCCATCCATTCACTGTGGAGGTCCCCAGATGCCGGAAAGCATTCTACTCCAATAGTTTCTTTCCTCGACCTGCTGACCTTTGGAACTACCTCCCTGCTCCCTGTTTCCCCGACTGTACCGACAAGCAGAAATTTAAAACTAATGTGAACAAGCATCTCGCTGCACAGCTTCCAATTTAGGATGACCCCCTAAACTTTCACTCTAATTCTCAGTAGCCCCTTAGGTCTACAGTGGCAACTTGTCTTGTTTGGGGTGAACTAAGTTTAAAAAAAAATAAAAATAAAAAAATAAAAATACTATGATTTACTTACATATCTGAAATTAAATTACCTCAGCGATTACAATTAAATGGATGACCCATAAAAATGGTCACATTTGTGGGAAAATGTCACTTTAGCATTCATACGGTATAGTTAACAAAGCAGAAATTAGGAAAACAAACCAAAATATACTACAATCACTGACATTGTACGGCATTGCTACTATTCTGCCCGTTCCGATATTGTATTTTCCATCCAGGCATTACTAAGTTTCATCCGTAAATATCTACCACTCCACCATAATTAGTTTAGTAATTTATCATTTTATATCTCAGTGCAAGGCAGACAATATTGGTCAGACTAACCAAAGGTCAGATGGAGGAATATGGTATAAGTGACTGCTACAATGGCAACATGTGATCATACGGATTCATGCAAAATGGATTGATAATATGAAGAACTTGTAATCTCTTGGTCTTACCGGAGTCCAGGACAAGAGTTCATCTAGTCTGATGGAGTATCCAAATAAGTGCTGTTACTTGAGGTAAGTGCTGTTACTAGGAGAAGGTGCAACAGTCCTTGTATGAGCCAGTATATAGCAGTGTCGAGGTAATCTTGTTTTGTCTTCGAATACTATGTTATTTTGAATATTTGGTCAGGGTTGACTTGTAGGGTGAAGTATGCTCATATCAGGTTGTCCTGAAAACCCCTTGTACAGAGAGACCGAAGACACTCAAGGATTGTGTCTAGTTGGTAATTAAAACTATAAATATATTTTTTTTTTCTTATCTTTCCGATTTTGCTGGAGATGGGGCATCCTACCGGATGTCAGACATTCACCGGCTATTTCAGACACTCCAGCCTAGAGATCTTTTTAAGATTCTAACCGTCCCTTTAAGTGCAATTGTTTATATTTCTCTTGCACTCGGTTCACCGGGTATACTCGGCAGATAGCTTTTGAAATTCTTTTTCATTAGTCCTGTTGCTCCTATAATTACTGGTATGATGGAGATTTTCCTAAGATTCCAGTTTCTTTTCATGTCGTACATAAGACCTTGGTATTTCGTAATTTTTTCCCTTTCAGCTCTGTTTAATCCTGCATCATTAGGGACACTGACTTCAACTAGGGTTGCTACTTTCTCCCTTTTGTCCCATATTACGATATCAGGTTTAACAGCTCCGTTTTCTACATATGTAGCTGTAGGGATTGCATAGTGATAGTGGATGATGTATAAATTATTTCCAACTGTTCTTTCTGGTATATGCTTCCAGGACTTGCTGCTAAACTGGATATTCAACTTTTTACAAATAGTCCAGTGAAGATATATATATATATATATATATATATATATATATATATATATATATATGGGGTAAGGTACACGATAATTCATGAAAATGAAGTGTCGTGATGGACATATGTGTGTATATGTTTACATATACACATGTGCGTGTGTGTTTATATATTTTTATATGTTTGTGACTATAGCAAGCTCTCATTTTTAATCTAACCTTTTTAATACATCTCTCTTTAACTTAACCCTTATTTTTCTATTTTTAAAACCATTTATATTTTTGTTTTTCTCCTAACCGTTAACTTGTTTTTCCCTTTTGTTTTCTTTTTTTTTCACACATTTTTTCCACCTCAGCTTTTCATTTTCATGAATTGCTCTTTAAAAACCTATTGTTGACAAATTAGCTGACCCATCCCTGTTTATTTCTTATTAATCTTTAGGTGCTAACTTTCAGTGTATCAATTTCATGCCCACCCTTTTGTTCACCGTAGTTAGATTCTCTGCCGCCTTTTTCCCCCTTCCCCACCGCCTTAGAAGAATGTGTCACCTACTTATCATGTCCCAACATCACTTAATGTCTTCTCATATGATCCAATCAGATCATTTTTTTCCCTCATCCCATGTGTGTGCCTTCAATATAAAATAAAATTATTTCTGTATTCTTCATTTTCTGAAGACGTTCTCCACGAACGAAACCGGTCAAAAAATCTCTTGTTTTTGTTTTTCTCCTGCACTTTGAATTGTTTTCCGTCTGTCATCTTTTCACACACACACACACACACACACTCACACACACACATATATATATATATATATATATATATATATATATATATATATATATATATAATATGTGTGTGTAAATACAAATAAATACACATTGGTATTTATTATAGAATGGCAAGAGAATAATCTACCCCCATGGAATAAATAAAGGGTTCAGTTCGAAATTCCGTATAAGATTCCTAGTTTGGCATACAGATTCCCAAGTTCAAAAAGATGCACACGCCTTGGAGGTTATATCGGCCGAAACGTTGTGAAAATAACAATCAAGATGAAAATAATAACTTACAAATCAATTTTCGAAACACGATTATTCTATTTGCCTTTCTTTGTGGTGGTTGGAGATTGTTGAATATTGATGGATGAGATCTTGCGATAGAAGGGAAGAAACTCTGAATGGACTTGATGTCAATAGGAGGATATTCTTCTCTTGCAGATGAATTTATTTTTTACTGCAGTGGCAGTGGAAACTTCTGAAGTTTCTAACCCTCATTCAAGTGCATTCCTTCGTAATATTAGTGATATATCTCGTTTGTAGTCGTGCTAGTAATGCTTCTGCTTGTTTACTGCCTCGAATAAATGGTAAATCGCTTCAGACTTTTTGTTAACAAAAGCAAAACAGAGCACATTCTCCTGAACCAACATGGAAATATCTCTTCTCTAACTGGGACTTGTCTAAAAAATGTCGATGAGTTTACATATTTTTGCAGTAAAATTGCAAAGCAAGATTGCACAGAGAGTGAACTAAAGGTGCGAATCAGCAAAGCCTGGGCTAGGGTAAGGATTAGGGACTGGAAAAGATGAAAGCAATCTGGAAGTCAAATCTTACTACCAAGATGAAACGTGACTTCTTCGAAGCCATTCTTACACCAGTTTTCATATATGGAAGTAGCACCTGGACTCTTACCAAAAGATTGAAGAAGAAATTGACGGTGTGTACACCAGAATGATAAGAACTACTCTTCAACATCTGGAGGCGACACTCCACAAGGAAGCAACTCTACGGACACCTTCCTCGAATCTCATTCCTGATCAAAGAGAGAAGAAATAGATTTGCTGGTCATTGCTGGAGGGCTAAGGATGAAGTCGTCAGCAATGTTCTTTTATGGATACCAAAACAGAAATGTAGTTCAGTGGGACGACTGCACAGAACTTACGTCAAGTAACTAAAAAAGGACTCACAATGCTCCAATATGAGAATGATACGATGGATGAGTAATGAGAGTCTTAAAGACAGGCTTAGATCTGTTGATCTCGGAGGAAGATTGAATCTGGACAGTCTAGGAAGATGTGTGCAGAACAGGAGACTTCGTTGGTATGGTCATGTTGAAAGAATGGATGAGAGCTCTTGGGTTAGTAGATGTAGAACAGTTGAGGTAGCAGGGTCACACGGGAAGGCCAATAGTTAATAGATTCAATCAGTGCTGCAACAAAGGAATTCTCCCTAAAAACAAAACCCTAATCCCAGTTTATAAACAA
>OY744539.1:9427831-9435331 GCA_963556195.1 Sepiola atlantica | reverse complement strand
TAAAGCCCTGACTATTACTCAGAAACCAAGCGTTTCCAGACCTATGTTTAGGGAACTTTCTTTTTTTCTTTTTTTTTTTTTAATCATTTATACCTAATACCATAACCCCGAAGTTATGCAATCGATTTTCCAAACATCCTGTATTTAAATAAAAATTCATGTATAAAGATAAAATTTATAAACATGCATAAACTTACATATAATTTTACTATCAAAAAATAAAAAAAAAGTAAACAATTTTTAACGTACTTACTTCGGAACCACTTATAATTCACTTCTGGGCAATTTCGAAGATAAAAAAACCAAAAAAAAAACAAGCACTTTCCTACCTAAGATTTACCAAAAAATACTACCCATGGAATCAGTAATAAAATTCATTTCTTTGCAATAAATAATCATAATAAACTTCACTTTATATATTCTTATAACTTGGAAACTAAGCGTGGGGCCCTCATGACAACACAAATGTACCCACATGGCTTTCAAGGGATCCTGAGTTTGACATGCTTGATCTATTGGCAATGAAATAAATCATTGTTAAATTACAGATTTTTGTTGAAAGCAAGCCAGTTTTAAACGTCAGCATTTTATAGAAGTCCGTAGCATCTAGGATCGGAGGAGATCATGATATTACCAACCTTCGATCTTGTCAGGGTGAAAAGGTTTCATGTTTGAAGATATGAAACCTTTCATGACCCCAGACTTATAACGCTTTTAATGATGCCTTGTGTGGTAGAAAGATTAAAAATATATAGCAGAGTTTAAAAAATCTGGGTAAAAAAAATAAGGAAAAGTTAACTGCTGATGCTTCAAGCTTGGAAATTGTGATTTTGATTATCTCCCCTTAGACTTAAAACTCAAGGTATTAATAACGATGTTTACATTGTTTTTTGGGGGGACTATTGTCTTCATCAACATTTTTATTTATATTCCTATTATATTTTGGCGGCTTCACCTGCCAACCTTTAGATTAAATGGTTTATGTACAGTAGGGAAGCATGATTTTATACTTGAAATGTTTTTTTTTCTGATACACAAAATGAAGCTGGTTTATTTCTCACAGTTTTTCATAGATAGCTTCAGTTTTGTAACATCAAAATTTGATTACTATTGTGGAGTATTAATTCTTCATTTTTTTTTTTTTTTTTTGAATACGCTACGTTAACAGAAGAAATCTATTTATAGTCAGTTTTCGGCTTTCACCGCTTACACAATCCCTAACTCCTCCTAAATTTAAATTTTTATGCGATCTCCACAGGATTTGTTATATCACGAGATGCATAGCTGTTTATTGCTTTAAAAATAAATGTGAAAAACTTTGGATAAGAACGATCAGCACACACCAAATAAGGAACAAAGACATCAATAAATGAACCATACACCTGAAGAAAGTCGAAACAGTTTTTTGTCAGCGTTGACATTTATACTATGTAATTTAGACACAAGGTCAGGTGTAGGTTTTTATAAGTGTTTCTGTAAAAACGAACTGGATTCGAACCTCAGTCCACGCTGTTAACCACTTAGCCACACCACCAAATATTCAGACAAAACGTATCTTATGATTTCTGAAGACAAGCGATAAGTTCCTATTTTGTCAGCATCCTAATCATTATTACATATAATCAGTCTTATTAGCCCTTTTGCAGATTATTTCATGGAAGTGGCGATGATTAAAAGTTTACTTGCACAGGGTGTGGACTGGATGTGAGTGTTGGAGTTGGAGTTGTTACTGCATCATTTTCACTGACACCGTTGGGATAAGTGTGAACCCATATGTCTTCTGCCTCCTCCTAACTGTACTTATATTTGTAGTAGGATTCATCTTGGTAGAGCTGAGCTGGCTTCCTCCTTGACCAGCACCACATCTCGAATCATAGCAGGTCTAGGCAAGGTTGCATGAGATGACAGGCCAGAGAGCATTGCAAGATCTTTCTTTTGTGGTTGTCTGTCATGTCTTTCGTTTGCGCCAGCCTGTAAAAGTGCAGGAAGAAATACATCGCGTATGCACTTGCGCTCCGGGTGACAGCCCGATTTCCTAAACAACCGGAGATGATATTGTAGCAGCACAGATGACAAGGACCCGAGATTTAATTGTTTGAGAAAGGTAGCTGTCAACACACGATCAGATGGAGACAATGTAGACATATATATATATATGAAGAAGGCTCCATTCAGTATTAAGAGACAATGGATACACCCAGCAAGGGTGGCTGTGTGTGTAATTGTAAAGCAAGGATTGCACAATCCCAACCACACCTCTCCTGAGTCAGCAGTGCTTGATTTCCGTGGCAAAGAGAAGTGCAGACGACTGGAAACAATGCTGAGATAAGCGGAGAGTACATATAGCACTTGGTATTCCTAAATGGTCACCCATTTTAGTACTGATCAAGCTTAATGTCACTTAACTTCGGGGATCTAACGGGAACTGGTGTATCATTGTGATTGTGCCATAATATATATATATATACGTAGATAAATATTTATATAATATTAAATTAACACTGGTACAGTCTATACCAGTGTTTATTTATTATAAATGCTTTACTCGTTATTAAGCACTTTTCAAAAAATATCATTCTTATGCTCATTTTGTCAATATATTTGAACTTGATTAATTATATATATATATATATATATACACACATACACATGCATATACATATACACACACATACTCGCATCAGCATTCACCCCAGTCGGGTTAAGCTGATTTCCTTCTTGGTGTGAACCACATCTCGAACCATAGTAACCCACATGCAACTGTCCTGTCACATGAGTGGGCTAGCCACTCATGATTCAACCGCTGATGACCAACCACTTGTGGGTCAAAGAGCATTACAAGGTCTTCCTTAATGTAGTACTTGCCATGAAAAACAGTTTCTTGGGGATTTGTTTAAGGAAAGCGACCCAAATCCTACGCTGAGTTTTGATTTTAAAAATAGATGGGAACCTTGACAGGTACTACCACTCCAAGTCAGAGCAGACCCGAGAGTTGTGATAACTTATGAGTGGCTTCACACTCCTCAAAAGTTCCAAATTGGGGCCTCATCACTCGATACAGGTTTGTGTGTCATACCCAGGATGGTTGAGGGAGGCAGAAATAAAAGGGTAGAAAGAGCTGGGGGGGGGGGGGGGGAAGATGGATGGATTTCAGGGTGTTGGGATTGGGTATAGGCGAACGTCTTGCCTAAGGGTGTCCAAGGAGTCTAGTGCAATGCCCGGAACTATCCTCCTAGCCGTGGGTTAAATAGTAAAGTAGGTTAAACTCTCAAGCCTCCGTAGGGCAACTAATCAAGGAGAAGGAAATCTTCGTAATAACACCAGTTAGTCAACTAGCATTGACTTTATGTGAGCGAGTATAGCCATACCTCTGTATTAATAGGGCAGAGAGGATCGCGGAGAGTTTTTGAAGTAATATGTTGTTACTACTACTACTACTACATCACCACCATCATTTTAATGTCTGTTTTACATGCTGACATGACTTCCAAACTAACCTATCTCTGGCCAGGTATTCCATACATCATCACACTGTGTACATATGCCTGATAGACAGGCTCTTCCTTTAGTCGACAGTGGTAACGCTCAGCTGGTTAGTAACAGCAGAAATTACATCCCTCACATTAAGCCCACCATGTTTCAAATGCAGAACCCGTGGAGAGGTAATTACATGAAAATAATATCTGTTACATCCATAGCTAGGGGGAGATAGGGGTTCATACCTTTCCGAACGATATTTGTGCATAAGTGAACTGAACAGATCTGACAGAATTTGAACTTGGCTGTTCCGGTAATTATGAGATAACTTGAACTCTTTACTGAAAAACCAACTGAAAATTATTCATATGCAAAAGAATAACACTCGCTCACTATCCAGGTTTATCAGCTAAGTTCCCTTTGACAAGAGGTTTGACGTTGTCTGGCTGTCCTTATGCTAAGTCTCCAGTGATCACGATTGTGAGGATTGACTGTGTCCATTTGCCACTGTTTAGTTTTGCCTGATGGTTTCTTTCCATGTTTTCCTAGGGCACCCAGATTTCTTTTTGCTATCCAGCCTTAGGTCTCTCATGAGCTGATATACCCTTTGCTTCTCTCAACATGCCTGAACCAGCGAAGACGGTTGCCCAAGTTTTGGAATGCCCAATTTCTCAAGTAGAGTGTCCGACCTAATGTTCTGAATCTAGTCCAGCTTTACATTGCATATCCACCTAATCATTGTCCTGTCATTTCTCTGGAGTCAAGCAAGTGAGGCCTGGGTGAAGGCCTAACACTCACTGCCATACAGCATCACGCTTCTTACGCAGCTGTCATAGACCTTACCTCTGATAATAATCGAGATGGCACAGGATGTTAGGATTGGGAGAAGTTCTCTGAACTTCCCCCAAGCTGTCTTGACTGATGGTCGAACTTAGTTCGCAGCAACCTCCAGCACTCAGCATATCTGGAGTTTACCACTTCCACAGTGTCCTTGCCTATTTCAACTTCTGTATAAGGGCGGCTCTCAATTTTCACTCGTGCAAGTCCTAGACATCTCTTACATCTTAAGTCCGGATCTAGTGTGAGCCTACCATGCACTCCACTGCACTTTTTGTGTTCCCATAGTGCAGTGGTTACACAGTATCGCATTGCTCCTAACCCCACTTCTACATATCGCACATGGGTATTGACCGGAGTCCTTGAAAGACTGGAGATTCGAGCCACTAACCATCACCTTTGTTTTACCAGTGTTGACCCTTAGACCTTTTGCTTCCATGCCCTTCTTCCAATCTTTATTCCAGGTCGTGCATTGTCTCTGCCATTATGACCAAGTCATCGGCATACAGCAGTTCCCATGGGCACCCTGTTCGGAACTCATTCAAGGACAACAAGGAACTGAGGACTGATCCTTGATGTACTCCAACATTTATACTAATAAAAAAAAAATCAATTAAGTAGTTTTGAAATTTTTTTAATTTTTAAAATATTTAAAACAATTAATGCTGGAAGTATTCTTGCAAAGAAAATTTTTTTTAATTTTTAAAATATTTAAAACAATTAATGCTGGAAGTATTTTTGATTTTTTTTTTTCTTGCAAAGAAAAGAAAGGATTATCCGCTAATGAAAGTCGAACCGGTTTTGAGTAGATACAAATTTCTCTGTTCTCAACATGGTGTACAGACATGATTTGGTTCTATTTCGCAGATTTGCTTTTTTTTTGTTGTTTTTTATTTTTTTTTTAAGATCAGGTAGCATAATTTTATTTTATAGCTTTGAATCAAAAGATTTTAATTGCAAATATCCAAAAACAACCGATTTTTGTTTTTCAGAATTGAGAAAAAAAGATTTCAAATAAAACTGGAAATTTAACCTAAAATTGAAAATTAAAATTGAAAAAAAAACAACAAAAAAACAAAAAACAAATGATTCATTTAAAAATAGAAGAAAGCAAACACAGTAATCCCGTCAGGCCAATACTAATACTTATAACGTGCGACCAGAGCACACAGACACCACTTATTAATATTATTACATATCGAGCTTCGTTAACAACTGAAGCCCAAGATCAAGCGCCACCATGTGTTTTTTTTTAAAAAAAGGAAGGAAAAAAAAATTGTGTATTATCCTGATGAAGATTCCTGTGTGAATTGAAAATTTGAATTTAAATCAATAATATGTTTATTTTTAAAAAAGCCTCTGTATTTTACTGGTTTCAAAAACCGTTTCAAATTACAAAATTTAAATGCATTCTATGTGGTAGAAACTTTTTACTAATTTTTTTTCCGTTTTTTGATTCAAATAATCTGCTCACACAATAGAATCTATAAAATACTCAATAAAGTGTATTTGTTATTGTTAAACTTCTTTGTTTCATTTAACTTGTTTTTCTTTATCGAAATTAATCCCACATTTATTTTCCATAATTAAAATGTTTAGTGAAATTATCCCAAAAGAAATAGGTAGGAAATCAATTTCAAGATGATATAATCTCAGAAAATTTATTAATTCATAAAAGTAATTTTTTCAGTCAAGGGAGATAACTCTTTTAATTGTCTCCCTTTATACAACGTTTTAAAACAATTTTTGGTGCTTCTGCTGTTTCAGAATGACATGTTAGGCTTCTCTTAAAGACAAAATAACTAAAGAAATGTATAAACTTTTTTATGCATTATGGTGTAGTCTTCTATTCAGCTATAATAATATATATATATATACAATATATATATATAATATATATATATATACAATATATATATATATATATACAATATATATATATATACATACAATATATATATATATACAATATATATATATACAATATATATATATATATACAATTATATATATATATACAATATATATATATACAATATATATATATATACAATATATATATATACAATATACATATATATATATATACAATATATATATATACAATATACATATATATATATATACAATATATATATATACAATATACATATATATATATATACAATATATATATATATATACAATATATATATATATATATACAATATATATATATATATACAATATATATATATATATACAATATATATATATATATATATATACAATATATATATATATATATATATACAATATATATATATATATATATATACAATATATATATATATATATATATACAATATATATATATATATATATACACAATATATATATATATATATACACAATATATATATACAATATATATATATATATATATACAATATATATATATATATATATACAATATATATATATATATATATATACAATATATATATATATATATATACAATATATATATATATATATATATATACAATATATATATATATATATATACAATATATATATATATATATATATATACAATATATATATATATATATATATATATATACAATATATATATATATATATATACAATATATATATATATATATATATATATACAATATATATATATATATACAATATATATATATATATATATATATATATATACAATATATATATTATGTATATATTATATATAATATATAATATATATATAATATATAAAATATATCTATATATAATATATATAATATATATATAATATATATAATATATATATAATATATATAATATATATATATATATATATATATATATATTATATATATATACAATATACATATATAATATATATATACATATACAATATATATATATATATATACATATTATATATATATATATACATATTATATATATATACAATATACATATATAATATATATATACATATACAATATATATATATATATATACAATATATATATTATGTATATATTATATATAATATATCTACATATAATATATATAATATATATAATATATATAATATATATATATAATATATATATATAATATAATATATATATAATATAATATATATATATTATATATATATTATATATAATATATCTATATATAATA
>OY744539.1:9230106-9422606 GCA_963556195.1 Sepiola atlantica | reverse complement strand
CTCTCATGAGCTGATATACCCTTTGCTTCTCTCAACATGCCTGAACCAGCGAAGAAGGTTGCCCAATTTCTCAAGTAGAGTGTCCGACCTAATATTCTGAATCTAGTCCAGCTTTACATTGCATATCCACCTAATCATTGTCCTGTCATTTCTCTGGAGTCAAGCAAGTGAGGCCTGGGTAAGGGGCCAACACTCACTACCATACAGCATCACGCTTCTTACGCAGCTGTCATAGACCTTACCTCTGATAATAATCGAGATGGCACAGGATATTAGGATTGGGAGAAGTTCTCTGAACTTCCCCCAAGCTGTCTTGACTCTGATGGTCGAACTTAGTTTGCAGCAACCTCCAGCACTCAGCATATCTCTTAGGTAGCAAAAGGAGTTTACCACTTCCACGGTGTCCTTGCCTATTTCAACTTCTGTGTAAGGGCGGCTCTCAATTTTCAATCGTGCAAGTCCTAGACATCTCTTACATCTTAAGTCCGGATCTGGTGTGAGTCTACCATGCACTCCACTGCACTTTTGCGTTCCCATAGTGCAGTGGTTACACAGTATCGCATTGCTCCTAACCCCACTTCTACATATCGCACATGGGTATTGACCGGAGTCCTTGAAAGACTGGAGATTCGAGCCACTAACCATCACCTTTGTTTTACCAGTGTTGACCCTTAGACCTTTTGCTTCCATGCCCTTCTTCCAATCTTTATTCCAGGTCGTGCATTGTCTCTGCCATTATGACCAAGTCATCGGCATACAGCAGTTCCCATGGGCACCCTGTTCGGAACTCATTCAAGGACAACAAGGAACTGAGGACTGATCCTTGATGTACTCCAACATTTACACTAATAAATAAAAAAAAATCAATTAAGTAGTTTTGAAATTTTTTTAATTTTTAAAATATTTAAAACAATTAATGCTGGAAGTATTCTTGCAAAGAAATTTTTTTTTAATTTTTAAAATATTTAAAACAATCAATGCTGGAAGTATTTTTGATTTTTTTTTCTTGCAAAGAAAAGAAAGGATTATCCGCTAATGAAAGTCGAACCGGTTTTGAGTAGATACAAATTTCTCTGTTCTCAACATGGTGTACAGACATGATTTGGTTCTATTTCGCAGATTTGCTATTTTTTTGTTGTTTTTAATTTTTTTTTTAAGATCAGGTAGCATAATTTTATTTTATAGCTTTGAATCAAAAGATTTTAATTGCAAATATCCAAAAACAACCGATTTTTGTTTTTCAGAATTGAGAAAAAAAGATTTCAAATAAAACTGGAAATTTAACCTAAAATTGAAAATTAAAATTGAAAAAAAAAAAAAAAAAAGAGGCATTTAAAAATAGAAGAATTCCCGGGTTCAATTGTAGTATAGGAACTATCGGAATATCTCCCCTATTTCATGTGGTTTCCATCCAAATTTTTTATATGAATTTACTGTTGGTTTTAAATTGTATTTCTTGTCCTGAAATAAAATTCTAATTCACTTTTTAAAGTGTTTATAAACTTAGTTTAATTTAATGTTTTAATCGTTGTTGGCCATCTTTTTTTTCTTCCTAACATCAAAAATATTTTTACTTCTTTAAAATGTTATAACACACACATAAAAAACAAACATGACAATACAAAATATACTCTGAAAATTTTTTTTTACTTAAAAAAACAACAAATTTTAACAGAATTTAATGAATTTAAAAGGTTAAAACAGTGTGTTTGATAATTTAATTGTCATAAAAAATGGCTGTCATTGAGAAAATATTTGAATAAAAGTTCAAATTTATATACAATTTTATTTCAGAAGAAATACAATTTAAGACAAACAATTAATTTATCCAAACGAAATAGATGAGATATTCCAATGGTCCCTATTCTACAATTGAATCAATTATTGTCAATTTCCAGTACAATGAACCAGAGAGGAGGATCCCTTCAATCAGGATAATCACCCCTCAAAAAAACAAAAACGAATACTTTAAATGATGACTAACGGGACCTGTGGAAGTTCAATGGTGAATTAAAGAAAATAAGTGTTCATTTTTATCATTTTATCTACTTATACATTTTTTTATTCATTTTAATTAAGAAAATAACACACACACACACATATATATATATATATATATATATATATATATATATATATATATATATCAACACGTGTGAATTACTCTTTCTCTACTTTCCCAAGTCTGAATGCACCCTACCCCTTTTTCTGTATGTGGGTAGGTGAGTGGCTACTACAGCTGCTACTGGATGTCAAAACACACAGACGAGGCCTCTGTTCAGTTTTGAGAAACAATGGATACTCTCTGTAAGGGAGCCTGCACCTTATCTGAAACGGTATTGCTTTAGTCCAGTGGTACAGAGACGTCCAGGACAACTGAAAACAATACCGGGACAAGCAGAGAGCCCTCCCACATACAGCACCTGGTATTCCCAGATGGTCACCCATTTCGTACTGACCAGGCTCCATGTTGCTTAACTTTGGTGATCGAACGAGAACCGGTGTGACATGATTATGTTTATATATATATTTTATATAAATTCCTTTAAATTCGCACAAATTGATCTGGAGAAAAAAAGTTCGTTATCAAGAGAAAGTATGTTTTAAAATAGACAGAAATAATTGTATGAATTAAAATGTTTTTTTAAACAAATTTGGAAAATTTATTAAATTATTATAATATTTGAGTTGAATTAATCAACGTTTGTTTCCTTAAGGCTTTTTTTCCTACATATTTTAATCACACAAAATACATGCTAAAATATTCCTTAGTTTTGGGATTTAGTAATATTTGAAAAAAAAAAAGAACCCCGAAAAAGCCTTCCATTTTAATTGTTCTAATTAACTGTTATTTGTAATTAATGAGTCATTAAGCGACCCATCTCTTACTAACTCTCTTTTTATCACTTTCATCTTCTCTTAATCTGTTGTTTGGCTTCTCCAGCCGTTATCCTATGCGTCATTTATTTCTCTCGCATCCGTCACTTTTTCTCTCTCTGCTTATTCATAGTCAAAGGTATTAAAGAAAGGAAAGAATAAAAGATGATACTAAATGTGAATTCATTAACGTTTGCTTCCCTTAGAATTTTTTTCTATGTACTTTATTATATTCTTAAATATAAAATATTAGTTATCTCCTTCGCTGATTTTTATTTTGAAGTGATTATTTAAAAATGTTTCATATTATTGGTCGTCTGGACCGGACTTAATAAATTATGTTATTAGATTGCAAATAATGCAGTACAACACTGACAAATGAAAATTGACTAGTCAGAAGCAAAGTTTGATTTGTCAGCTTAAATGCTATTTGGGTCCGACTTTCAAAATCCGGTAAGATTAATGCTAGGTCTGAGATTGAGTTATGTTTGAAAAAAAAAAAAAAATTGTTTTAATTAGTCGTTCAGTTAATTATAAATTACAAGTCGCCCATCTCTGTCTTAGCTATCTATCTCACCCCCTCACTATGTTGTTCCAACCACTCTATAATCAAATATTTCTGTGAGTATTTAGTGTGTGTGTGTGTGTGTGTGTGTAGGGGGGGGGTACCCTTACGAATTGAAACTTTACTCCATTCTTCAAAATGAAGATCTAAAGAGCAGACACTTATTTTTGGCCTGAAGATACCGAGCTTATCAAAGCTGCGGTTGAAACATGTCTTGATGTGTAGCCAAATGTTTGTATAAATAAAAATATTATATATATATATATATATATATATGGAGAGAGATAGAATGAATAGCGATAAATAAATAAATCAAAAGATTTATAACATTATTTATTACAGTTCCCAGAATTCAAAGCCAACAATGGTCTGGCATACGATTGTTTCAGAGACGATTAGGAATCATATTTAATTTTCTAATTTCATGTATATATGATTCACAATATGTCTTCCTCAGCGCCATATAGTTATATTCTTGTGATTTTTGCTTTTGTTTGTTTTGTGGTAAAAATTCAACTTTTTTGAACATTGTTGTTGGTTTGTTTTATAGGTACTTACAGAAATTTCTGTTCTGAAGATAATCCAATGTTTAGAAAAAATTCACGTTTCATTGTATGACTTAAAATAAACATTGCCTTGAAACACCTGTAAACAATCTGAATACCTTTTCTATACTTTTTATTGGAATATGATTTGAAAATGATTTAAATCGTCAAAAACATATATTTCGACACACCGATTTCTATCAGATCACCAAAGTTAAGCGACATTGAGCATGGTCAATACTAAATGAGTGTCCATTTGGGAATATAATACATAGATGGTAGTGATTACGTGTATTAATACATGGACAGATTTGCCTCTGGCCAACACAATCTGTCAACTTATTCATGTTCTAAGTTTAGAGTTAAATGGAGTTATCTCCCTTGTGTTATCTGGATGTTTGGAGTGAGTGAATGATGAATGAAGTTGGCCACGGTAACAATCGTTGTGTTGCGTTGTTGACCAATTAGAATTGACTCAAAGGCGCATTTAAGCATTTGAAAGCAAGAGGTCGTCAGTCGTTGCCTTAATACTGTATGTGTGCAGACCAGGATATTTTAAATTTCAACATCAAATACTGGCAACAAGAGACGTAACCTTGCGGTTGGAGATGGGGGGAGGAGCATGCTGGAATTGGCGACACCTAGTCGTATGTTTGGCATAGACTGAAGTTTATTTATACAAAAGAATGGTTGCATTGAGAAAGCTTATGTTAAATACTAAGGGGTGGGTTCCTATTTATTTGCCATATATATATATATATATATATATATATATATATGGCGTCCACAGACAGACTGTTTTACTGTATCACAGCTTTTCAGTGCGGCTAGACTAACACCTCTCTCCAGCCCGGGATCGAAGCTTCAACCATCTAGTTGATAGTCGGCAGTTCTAACCATTAGGCCATCGGGAGAAGCGCTCGTAAACGATATCTACAATGTCTATTTATATAAACATCGACCACCGCTTCCACCCTGCTCAATTTTTTGTTTATTTACAAAGAGCTTTGCATTAAGCAAAGAAGCAGCAGGGGACATCACCTAACGACAGTGCTCAACCCGAAAAGGGGCGGGGGGGGGGAGCGGGGCTTATATATAATGAGAGCAAGTGGGAAACATGAAACCTTTCCAAATAATTATGGAGATGTGTGGATCTGTGTAACCAAACTCTGCTGTCAAAGGCAGGTCTTGTTAATGACCTGAAAGTTTTTTCATTTATAAGTTGTTTTTTTTCCCCAAGACAGGCACAGAATCACAGCTTGTCATGCTCTCTGTGCCCTGAAGCGTGTCGATCAGCTAGTGGTCTTAAACATCACATGAAAGTGCACAATGATGAAAGAGTTTGAATTACCTTCTCGAGTGTTTTCGGTCTCTTTGTACAAGGGTTTGTCACAAACCTGACATGAGGATACTCCACCCTACAAGTAAACCCTGACCAAATATTCAAAACAACATAGGATTCGAAGCCCAAATACGATCCCCTCGACACGGCTATACACTTGCTCATACGAGGAATGGTGCCCCTTCTCCTAGTGATATTACCTCAAGTAACAACACGTAGCTGGATACTCCACCAGACTAGATGAATTTTTGTCCTGGAATCCGGTAAGACCAAGAGACCACAAGAAAGATATACTATAACATAGTTAACTGGTCAATTGAAGAGAGGATAATTCTTTACTAACTTAATATTTGATAGGTAAAGGAGAACTTTAATGGAATATTCAAATATCTATGTATCTCATATAGAGATCAAGTGTTAGCCCCAGGAAGGGGTCCCTTGATTTCTGATAACTTCGACTGAAGTAAAATGAAACAAAAAAAATGTACCCCCCCCCCCCCCCAAAAAAAAAATAAACAACAATACCATCCATGAAATCGTTAATAGAATTCACAATTCTTTCTGCAATCCAATTTATATTTGGTACAAATAAACTTTAATCTATGCCTGACTTGTCCACCAAGTTTCAGTCATGAATGCCCAACAGCCTCGGTTTATTGTTGTTCAATGATATGTGAGGACACTTTGATAATCGTCTCATCAGTAAGATGTATGACCATAAAGGAGCTAGCTTAACCTCCTAGATTTTATCTCAAAGATGATGTCTATCAAACCAATCTCCATTTCTGAACTGAAAAGGGTCAACCCATCCAAAAGAGGAGTTAGTGATACTTTTGCACGTCGTGTCCAGGTGTGCTTATCATTGAATGGTAAAGACTGTTGAACATTCATGACTGGAACTTGGTGGACAAGTCAGGCACAGACTAAAGTTTAACGATTTCATGGGTGGCATATTTAAAAGGTCACCTAGTATTTTTTTTATTTAAATGCACAAAATTAAAGCATTAGAAAAATGAAAACAGAGGGAGGGGGTCAAACTGTCAAAATATTCTCAGACAGTTTGAATCCGCCTCCTTTGTCGGTAAAATTGTTTTCTAATGCTTTATTCTTGTAAATCAAAAATAAAATTAATAATGAGTGACCCCTAAAAATACCAGCCATGAAATCATTAATCTTTTCTGCAATCCAACTATATTTGTTACAAATAAACTTCCATCTATGCCCGCCTTGTCCACCAAGTTTCAGTTATGAATGTCCAACAGTCTTTTTTTTTATCAAATAAGGTGTATGCGAATAAAATTATGTAAAAGCAGAATTTATTTTACGTCCTTGGATTTTTTAGGATTTGCTTGAAAAAAAAAAAAAAAAAAATGTTTTTTTTAGTTCTTTTTTCTTTCTTTAGTTTTTGTCATTTTTTTTTTTTAAATTCCTTTTACAATTTTCTTTTTCTCTAAGAAAAGAAAGAAAAAAAAAGTTTTTTTTCTTTTTGCTTTGAAGTAAAGAAAATATGAATTGATTAAAGTTTTTTTTTTTTTCATTGTCTCAATTTATGCATCTGTAACTTCTGCAAGTTTGACTTCCTCATAGGAAGAAGATCCAGTGCTGTGTTCAGAAGCCGTATCACTTTCTATTTCAACAAGTTGTGGAGACTGCGGCTGCTGGGATTGCTGGGGTTGAAAAGATTGCTGAAGAGGGAGGTGGATAGGTGGAGTTGCAGGGGCGGGGCCAGGAGCAGCAGCAGCAGCAACATCAACAGCCGGTGCGTTGTTGCTCCGCGCAGCCACCTGGTGAAGGTCAGAGGCCGAAGCATCTTCAGCCCCGAGTCCTGAATCTTGCAGGGTCGACAAGACCGACTCGCTGAACCCAGACTCCTCGAGATTGGAAGCAACGCTGTCCTGCAGAAGACTTACGTTTTCTTGCTGCACAGGCAGCGCTATTTCTTGCAGAGGAGACATGTCTTCGTTTTTTAACTGGCCGTCCTGCAGGTCGCCCAGTAGAACCAAGTCGGCAGAATCAGGAGTAGCAGGAGTCGTTGCAGTTTCTCGTGCGCCGGGAACCGATGCCTTGAGCTCTTCTTCATCTTGAGAATGAAAGTCTCCAAGATTTTCCCATTCTTGGTCATCGTCAATAGACACGGGCGAAGAATCCGATTGCGCTAGCAAAGGAGATGCCACTGAAACGGATTCCATCGTTTCTTGCCGAATCTCTTGGAGCGGCTCTTCCATCGCTGGTGTCAGTGACTTTTCTCTGCTGGCAGAGTTTGGGGAATCGGTGAACCCTCTTGAAGAACTACCATTGAAACATGCGGTCACCGTGGTGGTCGCGTGTGATAATTCACTTGCCTCAGTGGAGAAGGACGACAAACTTCGACTCGACTGCTCACTGGCCGTATAGCTGACCGACGCTTCATCATTCGTGGTGACGCTGCCTTCTTCATCGGAATCTTTTAAATCATTTGCTGCGGCTTTGGCCTCTTCAACGTAAAAGTCATTTTGCTTGGCCAATGGAGCAATGAAGTAGATGTTGCAGTCATCGTAGAGCTCCAAAATGGGATGGGCACACAATCGGCGTTCCTGAAAGAAACATGTGGAAAATGTTAGAATGGAAATAGATATCCCAAACAAACATTTTATTTTACTTAGTAGCTATCCCCCCCAAATTTTTATTTTCTTTAATAGCTATCCCAAACAAACATTTCATTTTCATTAGTAGCTATCCACAAACCAACATTTTACTTTCATTAATAGCTATCCCAACCCAACATTTTATTTTCATTAGTAGCTATTCCAAACCAACATTTTATTTTAATTAGTAGCTATCCCAACCCAACATTTTATTTTCATTAGTAGCTATCCCAAACCAACATTTTATTTTGATTATATCTAAATACTTTGAATGTGGGCACAGAGCTTTGCAAAACAAACAATGACATCAAATTTATTTTGGTTACACAATTTACGACTAAATTATGACCGTTCAAAGTTTGTTGGAAATTAGAAAATTTGCCGTTTTGTCTGCTATTGGTTCAAAACTCAATTTTCAGTGTATAACTGAAAAAGCAGGCTTTGAACAAGTGAAAAATCCTTACAAATGTAATGTCATCTTGTTGTAAATGAAAATTTATCATAATGAAAGCAATAATTATTCGATCAAATTAGTCTATACATTGGCCAAAATCCCATAACCCCTCAAAAAACATGCAAAAATGATATGGAAACACAACTCTGACTGTTCATATAAGATTCATTTTAACAGTTAATACATTGAATCTTCTTAATATGATTCATAGTACATTAAAGATCAAGCTAGATTTTTTTTTAAATACTAAATCAATAAAAAAAACTTGAAATAAGGCAAAAATTTAATTCACTAAAGTTTTCAACTTGGATTTGTGTTTGTGAAAGACAACTTAAAACCCTATATTAAACCCACTATATTGACAAGTGGCTTTTTTTCTTTAAGATGGGGCTATCTTTATTTTATGGTGCAAGTTGATCTACTTATTTCGTGAATAAATGAGCTTACCTAGACACAACAAATACAGTAACGAACAAGTATCATGGCAGTTATGGCCACAGAATCAGACGCATACTTTCAGTAACAGACTTTTGTTAATACACTTTTATTATTTATACTACTGTGTTTGTCTTGATTATTACCGACCCTTAAAGACCACAACACTTTATATGCATACAGACACAATATCGCGCGCACTAAATTTGAAACATACCAACATCACACGACTGTCCAGTAGCTTTAGCATTACGAATTCATCCCCAAAAGAGAGATGTATTCGAATTCGCAGATATGAGATACAAAATGTACATATCTTAATAAATAATACTAGCGGGACCCGTGTAAATTACACGAAATGATGTTTTTAATACTAATTATCTTGTTCCTAACCTATAAATGTTTGAATAAAATATGATAAGATTTGGACTTGTATATTTATTTTTTTAAATGAACAATACATGAAACAATTTACAAAACTTCTTTATATACGATATTTCTAGTGAAGGTAATATTTCGACGACGAAACCTTACTTTTTAAATGCTTTAGATTAAATTAAATTTGGTTCCAATTCATGAATATTTATTTACTCCTCTCCAGGAGTTAGGTACAAGGCCAGTTTTATCTTACTCCCACAAGTAAGATGTGACCCAAGGTCTGGTCAGGAAAGTAGGGGGTTGAAAAGCCAGCGCTCGGGAAGGTGAGCACTCTGGCCATTAAAAATTGCCTGGGCAGCCCCGTTGGCATTCCCCGATAGGGGCGCCCCAGGCAGTAAGTAATAAATTTACTCCTCCCCAAAGAGGGGAGACGAAGCCTGGGAGGGTGTACCTCCTATAACTGCACAGGACAGACCCATAGACCGGCGTAAATCAAGCCTCGAAGGCCAAGACAATGCCATTCTATGGAGTGCAGTATCCATCGGAACAGATACTACGCTTTGATCTTAGCCAAAAGGTCAAGCCAATTCATGAGTAGCATTTATTTACTCCGCTCCAGGAGTTAGGCACAAGGCCAGTTTTATCTTACTCCCACAAGTAAGATGCGAGGCAAAGCCTGGGAGGGTGGACCTTCTAGAACTGCACAGGACAGTCCAATAGACCGGCGTAAATCAAGCCCCGAATGCCAAGACAATACCAGTGCATACAAAGATTCGGAAGGTCGTTGCTTTTGATGTAAGCATGACTTACAAAATCACACACGCTATTGTATTACTATGTGTCTTCCCGGTCGTCCCCTCCCTACCTCTCTCCCCCTTCCCCTCGAAATGTAGAAAAAAAATCTTAGAGGTTGGTTGGGATCGAACTATAAACCAGTCGGGCCGAAGTCAAAAATTCTACGTCGCTAACCGTTGCGCTAAAGGAAAATACTTGAAAATGTTTAGAAAATTAGGCGAGTTGAATGTTTTTCAAAATCTAGGTGCGGCACGCATGCGCAGAGCTTTTGCCGGAAGCGTGACACAAGAACACACACGCTATCGTATTAATATATAGATAATATATATATATGTGTGTGTGTGTGTGTGTGGGTGTGTGTGTGTTAAATATGAAAATAAAGATAAAGATTATATATCTAAATTATATCCTATCTTGAATAGTCAAAGTTCGATCTACGAGATAGAGCAATAGTATTAAAAATAAATGAACATGATATTCAAAAAATTGTTTAGGTAATTTATCTTTTTTTTTATTAATTCACTTTAATTCCTGTTAATATCGACAAAACTATTGCATATATATATATATATAGGAAATAGGACAATAAAATTACAAATGAATAACACCAAACATTAATTTATTATAAACTATTTAAAAAATTGTTATGCAAATTAGGCATACAAATAACACTCTTTGGGTCTTTCGTCTGTATATACAGTGTTTCAAAATATTATGTATTAATTACTTAAATAACAGTATTGGGACGACATAATGTATGTAAGGGAGTTAACTCTCTCAAGCGCTTATGAAGCGCATCACTATTAGCTTTAACACAGCTATTATCGTTAACAAAAACAAGAAATAACGACAAATATATATATATATATATTATACAAGCTGTCCAAACCCAGGGTTGCCCCGAGAATATTTATAGTTTCATTTTTTTTTTTTTTACATCTATCAGATGTCTTTGCAAAATTACACTAAGTTCTTCTTGTAAATGTTAAAAATAATAAAAGGTCAAAAGCTGCATTTTTTAATGAAATTCTTTTTTGTAAACATTTAGCACCAACAACTAATCTATTTCTGTTCAGGTCTTTATTTATCCCTTTTTACTCTCAAGTCCATTTTTATCACTTCCTTCCCATGTTTTCTTTGACCTTTCCCTGTGAACTGAACCTGGTACAAGGATGGGTGCCCCTTTTGTGGGAACTGGATTTCCCACATTAAAAGCCAACATTGTATCTAACTTCCTTTGTCCTCGTGGGGAGGCAAGCAAATCAGGACAATTTTTATATATAAAATTGTTGTTCGCTTCTTCATTACAAGTGTTCACTTTTCAGCATTCTCTGGAGACAATTAATGATGGCCAACACGCAAAACAAACCAAACCGTACAATGGTGGAATCACCCATTCGGATGGTACATGACTATTGTGTTTAAGGATCTTTGACAGTATGGGCTTAAACGTATAAGCAATAGTATTGGTGCTATTCAAATCATGGAATGTAACTATCATAGCCCCATCTCTCGGAGCTGGTCTGGTGCCGTGTCATGATGATAAGAGCCCTTCCAGAGACGTTCCCATGGCACAGACACACCAAGATACACTCTCCGGTCAACGAGAGTGTTACACCTTGACTGTTACACATCTAATAACCCAAGAACTCTCACCCATTCTTTCAACGTGTCCAAACCATCAAACACTCCTGTTCTGCACACATCTCCCTATATTGTCCAGGTTTATTTTTCCTCTGAGATCATCAGATCTAAGCCTGTCTTTAAGACTCACATTACACATCCATCGTATCATTCTCATATCATTTCTCTCCATTCAACGCATGTCCTCAACCCTTACTGGCTATGTATCACTTCTATACATCATCACACTGCATACGTATGCCTGATAGATTCTTCCCTCGGTCAACAGTGGTAACGCTCTGCTGGTTAGTAATGGCAGAAGTTCCTAAATCTAAAATTAATTCTAACTTTAATTTTATTTACTAAATCTTTCTATCCGGGCTGACTATCTCGACTGACTTCTGATACTTTAAAAGGTTGGACCCAAGAAATATTCCATTAGTAGTAATTTATATATACAAGGTGACCCCCCCCCCCCATTCCATAAATAAATCACACCCATGGAATTATCAATAAAATTCACAATCTTTTCTGCAATACAACCATATTTGGTACAAATAAATTTCAGTCTATTCCTGACTTGTCCACCAAGTTTCAGTCACGAATGTCCAACAGTTTTTGTTTTATCGCTGTTTAATAGTAAGCTCACGACATGTAAAATTGTTAATAACTCTGACACACTTCGCTCTTAACACTACCCTAATTTTGGCTGTGATGGTCCTGTTCAGGGATTGTTTTGATACAAATTATCTTTCGTTATATACAGACACAAAAGCTCTATTACACAGGTTGATGCCTTCCACCCATAGAATCATTAATAAAATTAAATCCTTTCGGCAATCCAACCATATTTGGTACAAATAAATTTCTGACTTGTCCACCAAGTTTCAGTTATTAATGCCCAACAGTCTTTGTTTTATCGCCGTTCAATGATAAGCACACCTCGATACGATGTGCAAAATTGTCAATAACCCTGACACGCTTCTCTTTTGGCACTTGTCTGATTTGGGCTGTGATGAGCCTCATCAGTTC
Source organism: Sepiola atlantica (assembly GCA_963556195.1). NCBI lineage: Eukaryota > Metazoa > Mollusca > Cephalopoda > Sepiida > Sepiolidae > Sepiola > Sepiola atlantica. The sequence goes on along the minus strand of OY744539.1, from coordinate 9,409,936 downwards.
ATCAAATCAATAAGTTCATCAAATCAATAAGTCTCCATAAGTAATAAGTTTGGATAATCTGTTGGGATCGAAGAATTGGTCGTTGTAATCCGACACTCGTACTCCATTCTTCCTACTTGCAGCATCACATCCAGCGGTAAAAGTAAAAGGAAAAGAAAAAAAATGGAGGAAAATTTTTTTTTTTTCGAGCAAGGAAGCCGTACCTTTAAATATGAACCGAGTTCAGGATAGACTCTGATTAAAGCGATGAAGATAGAGAGTGTACATCTAAATGGGAATGTTGTATTCACTGCATGGCTGACCTCCGGGAAGTGTGTGACGTTATATCCCTCAGCCTTCATTTTAACCAGGACTTCCTCATCTGCATCTGCGCCTTCTTCGGCCAGGATGGCACCAACAATGTAACGGGTCTTATCAGCAGGAACCTTCAGAGAAAACAAAAAATTACGATTAATCTATTAGATAGATTACAAGATGACGTCCATAAGAAACATAAACAGAGAAGAAGAAGAAGAAGAAAGAGTAAGAGAGAAAGTAATAATGAAACTATATATGGGGAAACAATATCTTGTTAAATTTCTTCCCATTTTTATGGATGATGGGGGGAGGGAGATGGAAACGAGAGAGTAAAAACTCCTTCGCCTTTATTTATAATGAAAAAAAAACATTTCTATATTGATCAGGACTAAATAGTAAAATCGATTAAATCAATTTTTTTTGTTTTTTAAAAACATGGACCAATAATTGGCCTAAATCTCTGACGAAACAGATTTTTTTTTTACCTACCTTTTGTTATTAAAGTTATTCCTGTCAATGAAATAGGGGAAAATCTGACTTTAATTTATATATAATATAAAATTAGTTAATGTTGGTTTGTGTTTTTCTTGGGTAACTGTAACTTTTAATTTTATAATTACATTGAATTATTATTTGAATATTAATTAAATATCATAAAAGAAAATGAAATCTCATTTTAAAAAAATTAAAAATAAATAAATAACCACAATGCATTTTGTCTGAAAGAAAAAAAAACGGAAGTTGAAATTCAATAAAAAATTTGAAATTTTAACGGTCAAGGTCATATAAGATACAGTACTTCATTGGCTACAATATGGGCCAAGTAGTGAGTCTCTACTATGAACAGGACCAAAGTTATTACGCAAAGTGTGACTTTCACCTTTTCAGTAACAGTGACCTTGACCTTTGACCTAGATATCCCAAAATTAAATCAGTTCTAAGTTAGATCATGACAAATATTTTAACCAAGTTTGGTGACGATTGGTCAAGTGATATGGACACTAGGATGTACACAACCAAACAAACTCTACCAAAAAACATAGATTGGGTCTCAAAATATTGATTGCCCGGAAAACCAATGATATTAAATTTCCATACAAATAAATAAAATCCTTCCACTATTTTCCTGGCTTTATTTTTTTTTCATGCACTGCTTATTTGTATTCTGTTTTTCTTTTTATTATTCCTCTTTATTATCACTAAAACAGTTGTTTGTTTCTTTAAAGCATTTTTTAAATTTGATATTAGTGGGACTCGTGCCCCGGTGTTACCCGGGAAAATTGAGGAAACTAAGAAACTTCTGCTTCCAATTATTTTGTTGTGGGGGTGGGGGATACTCACTGACTTGTTTGCTAAGCTGTATGTGTGTGGGGTGGGGGCTACTTTGTTTTTAATTGACAATTTATAACTGGACTGCAACTTGTTAAAAATCAATTAAGTCCACCCAGAAGTAAATTGACCGTAAAGAACCGAGAAACCTTGTTTTCACCCAAAATATCCAGCCTTTATTCACAATATAAAGATATACGTAACTCGAACTATGAGTTATGTTAAAATGAAAGCAATCATTGAAACTGAAAACAATAGAAACAAAAGTTTAATGAGATGTCCTTTTGCAATGCGAAAGGAACGAAGCTGCTCCGACCCCGAAAGGAACGAAGCTGCTCAGACCCCGAAAGGAACGAAGCTGCTCAGACCCCGAAAGGAACGAAGCTGCTCAGACCCCGAAAGGAACGAAGCTGCTCAGACCCCGAAAGGAACGAAGCTGCTCAGACCCCGAAAGGAACGAAGCTGCTCAGACCCCGAAAGGAACGAAGCTGCTCAGACCCCGAAAGGAACGAAGCTGCTCAGACCCCGAAAGGAACGAAGCTGCTCAGACCCCGAAAGGAAAGAAGCTGCTCAGACCCCGAAAGGAACGAAGCTGCTCAGACCCCGAAAGGAACGAAGCTGCTCAGACCCTGAAAGGAACGAAGCTGCTCAGACCCCGAAAGGAACGAAGATGTTCAGACCCCGAAAGGAACGAAGATGTTCAGACCCCGAAAGGAACGAAGATGTTCAGACCCCGAAAAGAATGAAGCTGCTCAGACCCCGAAAGGAACGAAGCTGCTCAGACCCCCGAAAGGAACGAAGCTGCTCGGACCCCGAAAGGAACGAAGCTGCTCGGACCCCGAAAGGAACGAAGCTGCTCAGACCCCCGAAAGGAACGAAGCTGCTCAGACCCCCGAAAGGAACGAAGCTGTTTAGACCCCGAAAGGAACGAAGCTGCACAGATTCGATTCCACAGCCCTGGATGTAAGGAGGGAGATAGATGGTCCGAAATGCAGCTGGATATGTTCAAAGGTAAAGCCTGCTTTTAAATGCTAAATAACTAGAAGAAGCAGTAGTTGCAATCTTGGCCGAATAAAAGTGCAGGTGACTTCGTTTTGTTTGACTGGTGTTTTTTTTTCTTTCTTTCAACCGATTTGACATCAACATCACCCTCGATTCACAAACAGAAATTAAATGTGAAAGAGAGATGGGGTTGTGTGTGATAAAACTATGACTAATCAAAGAACGATACTCAGTTAATTAAAATGAGTACCATTCTTGATTTTGGAACCGCAAAAGAATTCCGTTATTAATGCTTTCAAGTGGACATTTTAATATACAGTATTACTCATTCGGATTTACCAAGAAATCCGGATACGAGGAGTTATGTCCAACTTTAGAATTAACTAGAATACCCGTCCCAGGGCAGGGGAAATTTATACCCCCCTCCCGAACAGAATAGTTTTGCACCACTTTTATGTCCCCTTATGAAGATTAAAATCAAGATATAATGCGACTAAAGTTTATGTCAAGAATCTTTATTCCAATTTTGATCAACGTCATTACATGAATTTGATTCTAGAAACTGTCTAAAATTTAAGCTTAAGGGGTCTTAAGAAGAAATTGAAATTCAGAGAATCTTGCTCAATTGGTGTCTAATGACTATAGATTAAATTCAATGAAAATCTGAAATATTTAACCCTTAAATGAGTTTTGTTTCAAATATAACACGTTCCAACAGAATGCCTATTAATATAATATTCAATGAAAATGCATCAAACTGTTTGCAACTGCGAGTAGGTATTAGTATGGTGTTGCATCAGCACACCCGCTAAATAGGTAATCAGTATCTTCGATAATAAAATTGTTTAGATTTTAACATAGAATATTTTTAACTGTAAAAAAAAAAAAAAGAAAGAAAATACGAAATGACGTTGCATGTGTAGCAGTCACATGACTGAGGTCTACTTCTTCTGTATTTACACGCAATCTTTTGCGCAGTGATTAGTTTGTGATTCGGTTGGCTAAAACAGGCATGTTAAAACTCACGTATAAATACATCAAGGCAATTCAAACACTTCTGCGCGATACTCAGCTTTCCTAATTTCCGGCCAGTCTGAGTTTGGCGCTAAAACACAAAGCGTTACTACTGAACGACGCTGTGAAGACCAGGCGCTAAAAATATCTCCTTGTCTCTTGCCATGAAGCGGCAGGACGAGATGGAAGTCCTGAACTCAATTCTTTTTCTATCGCTAAAGTCCGCCTACCGAATCAACTTGCCTTACATTGTGTTGTTGTTGTGTTCATGAAACTGTTAAAAAAAGTGGATTTAATTGCAGAGTAGATGTATTTTTACATGGAACTCTGGTGACCCCCCCCCCCCCCCGTCCCCCCTTCTCTATTTTCTCCTTCATTTTAATCTAGCTTAGTCAGATAGACACAGACGCCTCTACAAAATGGCTATCTCACGTCTCCGGCAAGTGTCGTCAGCAAGCGTCTCATGACACCAACCAACTCTCACTCTACACATGTGATAGGAAATGCATTTGTTTCATTCAGTTTGAGAATCATCGAGACGGCCTCTGCAGGTATATTTTCAGAGAAAAAGTTTTCTTTTGTGTTTTACTAATGGGTCACTGCTTATAAAGGTCCGAGGGGGGGGGGGGAGGGCCCACTCGAGGATAAAAGTTAAAAAGATCATCAGTTGGACGATGTCACCACCGCGAGAGGATTGGAAACAATGGATGGAATGGGCAGAAGATTATTTAAGAATAATTGATTATCCAAGAGGACGGCTCAACAAGTATTTGTTTATATTAGAATTAGGAGTGAACTTCTGCTTTTACTAACCAGCAGAGCCTTACTTACCCCTGTTGAGCAAGGAAAGAGTCTACCAGGCATGTGTATGCAGTGTAATGATGTATAGAAGTGAAACCTGGCCAGTGAGGGTTTAGGACATGTGTTGCATGGAGAGAAATGATATGAGAATGATACGAATATGGATGTGCAATGCGAGTCTTAAAGACAGGCTTAGTTCTGATGACACCAAAAGAAGATTAAATCTGGACAGTATAGGGAAATGTGTGCAGAACAGGGGTCTTTGATGGTATGGCCATGTTGAAAGAATGGATGAGAGTTCTTAGGTTAGTAGATGTAGAACAGTTAAGGTAGCAGGTTCAGTTCAGAGAGGAAGGCCAAGGAAAACATGGGAGGAAATGATAAAAATGGATCTGAGAGGAAGAGGGATAAATAAAAACCTGGCTAGAGATAGGTTATTTTGGAAGTCAATTTCTTAAAGCATGCCAGCATGCTGGCATAAAATCGCATTAAAAAAAAAAAAAGAACATAAGTCAGTCGTGAAACTGCATACTTCTGGCTGACAATAAGGTAAGGATCTGGACCTTACTTCTCCATATTGTATTAATTATTCCCAAACTTACGTCATGGAAACGTTGAGAACTCAAAAACTATTAATCTGCTCAGGCTGAAATTTTGCATGTTATCGAAGTGCATTGGATCCATACATGAAATGTGGAAAACTCGGAAGTTAAAATTCTGTCAAACTTTTGACCATGAACGAACTGTCATAAAATGCGAGACTGCATTGGCTACAATATGGACCGAGTCGCAAGTTTCTATGGTTAACAGAACCGAAGTTATCTCCAAAAGTATGACTTTCCCTTTTTCTGTGACCTTTACCATAACCTTTGACCTAGACATCCCAAAATTAAATCAGTTCTTGACCGATATTTTGACCAAGTTTGGTGATGATTAGTCAAGCGATGTGGACGCTAGGCTGTACACAAAAACAAACAGTGACAAAGCCGACTGAAAACATAACCTCCCTGGCGGAGGGGAAAAACAGCAGCTTGTGAATGAGGTATACTAAACAATTGACGTTGAGGAAGAAATTAAAATCTGGAAATTGAGAAGTGCCTACTCTTATGTAATCACAGCTTCACTCATACAAAAAAAATCTATAAGAGAAACCAATTAATAGAAATCGATTAGCATCAGTCGGTGTGTCATGTTACATCAAAACCAAATCTGTTGCAGTGGGGAGGGGGGAGGAGAGGGAGCAAAGAACAATCAGTGACTTTTTAAAAAATAGGAAATTGATCACATTTTAAAAAGAATCCATCAAGCATTAATATTTTATATAAAAATTTGAAAACCAAAAAACATGATGCAATAGAAAATGAATAAAATCATTTTTATTAATTATTTTTTTTTTTTTTAGGCAAGACTTTCGATAAATATATAATTTTCAAGCAAAATCCTTTCCTTTTTTATTTAATACCAACAAAATGTTGAGAAAAAAAAGGAAACCGTTTTGCTTGAAAATGATATATTTATCGTAAGTCTTGTCTAAAAAAATTAAATAAAAATGATTTCAGTCATTTTTTACTGCATCATGTTTTTGGTTTTCAAATTTTAATATAAAATATTTCAAAATAAATATTTTGAATTGTATTTCTATTTTCTAGCTATCAAAGTATATTTTAGGCAGCAAACCGTACATGGTTTATTGTATACAAGAAGAATACTCGTCCCCCATATAATTACTAACCAGGCTCAATGAAGCTTAACTTTGCTATTCTAGCGAGCACTGTTCCGTCAACATTTTGAAAAAGATTACGGAAATCAATCTGTATATGTAAAAAGTCAAAGCTGAGACGTTGACGTTAATTATTTCACTTTATATTTTCGAAAATTAAGTTAAGATAATTGAGTCATAAAATTTTTAATTAACACACTCACAGCGAGAACTCATCTAGCTACAACCACAGCAAAAAAGTTTTTTTTCTCGCTCTTTACCAAAAACAAAACGAAATTTGCATGAACAAAGTTTCTTTCTTTGAACATCCCATCTGGGGAACAAGATACCATGGGTCTGCTAACCAACCGACTACAGCATGATTGTCTTCAAGTCTAATGTAAACAAATACTTGTCGAGCTGTCCTCTTGGAAAATAAAGTCCTTTTAAGTAATCTTCTGCCAATCCAACCCACTGTTTCTAATCCTCTCGTGACAGTGATCATCGTTCAACCAACAATCCATTTTACCATTATCTTCGAGTGGCCCCCCCGGGCCTTGATAAGCAGTGACCCATTAGTACAATATATATATATATATATAGTAAGTTATGAAAATATATTTATGGTAATTAAACTACACAGGCTTCCACATTTCATTCCTGTAGGGAATCGTCAGGCTAAAATGCATGAAATTTGTGTTACCGGGTGTTTTTATATATACATGTGGTGTTTAGTCTAGCTAGCTAACCAATCAGATTCATTGTTATTCTGTCCCCTGGATTAATGTTTTCATTAGCCAATGGCAGGGCTTCACTCAAAGGTTTCGGTTGACTTTTACTTCCTCTTCTTCTGTTGTTTTGTATAGGAGTGATGCACCCTTTGTGAATGTGTCGAATTAATAGGTGACCTTATTTTAACATGTGCATGCCTGGGTATTGGTTTAATTTAGTTTTTTATTTAATTATTTTTCTATATTTTATATATGTGAATGCATATATATATGTGTGTGTGTGTTGTTACGAGAAGGAAGCAGCAGCAGCAACACCAACTGTATACACTGGAGTTCAAGTATCAGCAGCAGTTGTATATGACATTAATATGTATATTGATGTGTGTGTGTGTGTGTGCACGTTCACATATATATATATATATTTTCAGTTTGTATAATTTGGATTATTCAGACTATTGTTCTCCTCTTGGATGTTATTCTCACAACGTTTCGGTCGATGTAACCTACGACCTTCTTCAGGTGCATCTTGTCAAACTCGGGAATCTGTACAGAATTTCGAACGAAACCCTTTATTTTAATCCATTTATTTAATTTGTTACGTCACGGGTCTTTGCGCAAGGACCTCTTGTGTAATGGATAAAAGTGCTAAGTAATAATCAATTCTAAGTGGCAGTCTTCTGAAGGTTGAAGGTTCAATCCTCAGTGCGGGCGATACTAAGAATACAACTGCGAATTACAACTTCACCTGGTGATGGCTGACAGAACGAGAGCATGCTACCCCCGTGGATTAAATAAAGGGTTCCGTTCGAAATAATGTACAAATTCCCGTGTTCAACAAGATACACCATTACATCCAAGATGAGAACAGTAGTCCCAATAATCCAAATAATCAATCCTTATCTCAAATTCAAAAACATATTTTCAGTATTTCAACAGTGTTCAATACATGAGTAGAGCTTACTTGCCATATATATATATATATATATATATATATATTGTTTCATTTTACTTCAGTCGAAGTTATCAGAAATCCAGGGGCCCCTTCCTGGGGCTAACACTTGATCATATGAGATACATAGATATTCGAATATTCCATTAAAGTTCTCCTTTACCTGTCAAACGTTGAGTTAGTAAAGAAGTTAAGAACATTAATTTTCCTATCCCCCAATTGACCAGTTGATTATGTTATAGTCTATCTGTCTTTTGGTCTCTTGGTCTTACCGGATTCCAAGACAAGAATTCATCTAGTCTGGTGGAGTATCCAGCTAAGTGCTGTTACTTGAAGTAACATTACTTGGAGTAACAGTAGTTGGAAAAGGTGCACCATTCCCTGTGTGAGCCAGTGTATAGCCATGTTAAGGAGATCTTATTTGGGCTTCAAATACTATGTTATTTTGAATATTTGGTCAGGATTTACTTGTAGAGGAAGTATTCTCATGTCAGGTTATCCTGACAAACCCTTGTACAGAGAGACCTAAGACACTAGAGGATGTTGTCTAGTAGATAATTCAAACTCCATTATATATATGTGCGTGTGTGTGTGTGTGCAAGCTGTAAGTTTACTGCTGAAAGCAGTAGCAGTGACTGATTTTGTCAGGAGTATATTCTTTTTTCGGTTTCAGCAAATAAAGTGGTGAACTTCACACGTGTTTTATCTTTTTCCCTTCATTTGATTCAAAGTTTGTATTTCATTTTACTTCAATAAATCATAAATGAATGGATCTGTAGCTTATTCAAACACTCCCATTAACTTCTAAATAAATAAATAAATAAATAAATAAATAAATAAATGCGAAAGTTTTTTTCATTCATCACTCCTATATTACCAGCAAAACGGGTTACTATTATTTAAATCAATAATACAACATATTTTGAAATACGATATATACAGTACAGATGAACGATCGAAAGAGAGTTATGCCTAATTTGCATAACTATTTTCAAACAGTTCATAATAAATTCATGTTTGATGTTATTCATTTGTACTTTTATTGTTCTATTTTTTTTCTATATATATGCAATGGTTTCGTTGCTATCAACAGTAATTAATTAATTAAAGTATTTAAAAAAGGATAAATTATTAAAAACTTTTCTTAAATTAAACTACCATCGGTTGCTAGAAAAAAAGAATCGACAGGCATAAGCAAGAAGAGAAAAAGGGAAGGAGAGGGTGACTGACTAGTCTGCAGGCTTGCTCGCTTCCTCTCTCGCATTAGCGACACCGCATTTTAAAAACTTGTTTGTAAATTCAATGATTCTGTAGACAAAACATTTCGCATTTGTGTTTAAAATATTCCTTTCTGGCCTTTAGATTGATTTTCAACAAGTTACCATCCATTTCTAAATTGTAAGTTTAAAAAATGAGCCCATCCCCCTAGCTCAGGCGAATTGATTTCTTCTTTCTTCAGATTTCATTACGGTCTTATTTAAAAGATAAATAAATTTATATCAAAATTACCAAAATGTTAATGTTTCTCGATTCATATGAATAAATGCGAAAGTTTTTGTCTCATGTTTACAAGAACCTTATGAATGAAATGTTTATTTAAAATTTTTGTTCTAAACATTTCGCGTTTTGTGAAATGATAGCAAGCTGCAAAAGCAAGATAGAAGCAACATAAATAAACAAAGAAAGAAAGTATTTGTAACCCCCACGAAAATACACTTGATCCACCCGACTAACAGCAAAATCACACCCCTTCTCTGTAGAGGTGCCTAGATGCCGAAATATTGTCTACTCTAATAGCTCCTTTCCTCGGACCACTTGCCTTTGGAATTTCTCCCATGCTACCCGTTTCCCTAACTGTACCAACATGCAGAAATTTAAATGTAATGTGAACAAACATCTTGCTGCTCAACCCCCCCCCCCCCATAAATCTGGCCCTATCACAATATGATGCCTTGTTTGGGGTTAACAAAAGTTTTTAAAAATATGAAAATTTAAAAAATCCAATGTCAACAGATTCCTGTTATGAACTGTCCGCACAAATATTCAAACTTGGCCCATCTCATGATCGCAAGGGTTGTGGGACACATTAGTACGGGACTGCTTCACTAAAGAATACAACATGGTTGCCTTTAAAACCAATGTCAACAGATTATAGTCATAAGTAATCAATCTTGGTTCATTCCATTAATTATTCTCAAGGCCCTCATAACGTTCTTCATCTTTCAACTGACAATGATTCCATCATTATCCCTTATCCTCGACTGGCTTTTGGCCTTGATAAGTGGTGATATATTAGTAAGAAAGAAAGAAAGAAACAAACAAAACCCAACAATTTGATAATTTAAACGTTAAGACAAGAAGAGATAAGAGCAAATAAAATTAAGTCTTTTGGCAAATAGAATTTGACCTTCAAAGTCTTTTTAAAAATGTCCAAGGTCATGCGTTGCATAATGAGCCAACCGTAGGTCAGATTGTCTAAGGCATTGACAAAATAATTGATAAAAGCCAATTGCCTCTAATGACAACACCTCACCCTAAAGAACATCAACGTTGTCGTTTGCATTGTTCTTAATCTTATCAAGGCAGTTAAGTAAGAAAGAAGTGTTGCGGGGGGGGGGGGGGGGGTAGAGGGAGGAAAAGGAAAAAAGTGAACGTTTGCCAACCAGACTGTAGAGAAGGTTAATCAGAGATAAAAAGTGACCAAGTCAACGCACATATGGCCAAATAAGGTGCATCTGCGTGTGTCTATATAGTAACGTAAAGCGGTAAAGAGTGATTACGTGACTGAAATAGGAATTATTTAACCAAACGCATCTTTCATATAGACCTGGCCAGAGATAGGTTAGTTTGGAAGTTAATTTCTAAAAGCCGTCCAACACATGCCAGCATGTAAAACGGATGTTACACCTAATATGATTGCATTAAGTCGCCCTTAATAGGACGTGTTTTTGTTTTTATTTTATATGTATTTATTAATTTAATCGAGGGTTCGATCCTTGTCAAAGTTAGCCATGCTAATGACGGCTGATAGCCAGAAACAGGTGTCTATAGTTTACTTTTATGTACGTAAAAATTAATATATATATATATATATATATATATTAATTTTTTTAATTTATATAAACACATACAAAAACGACACTGCCATGGCGATGTTCTGATTTCTAAACTAAAACTACAATCTCCTCAGGAACAGAAAACAGGTCTGTCCTTTAGTTGTTCATAGAAAAAACAAAGAAAAATATAAATATGGTACTAGTATAGCTTTTGAATCGGACAGAACCCAACTCGGTTTGGGTTAGCTTAGAGTTATAAAAAAAATAGTTCGGGTTTTGTCCAGTTCAAAAGCTGTACCAGTCATACATATATATATATATATATATATAGTAAGCTATGAAAATATATTTATGGCAATTAAGCTACACAGAGGCTCCCGCATTTCATCCCCGGGGGAATCTTCAGGCTAAAAGGCATGGAGTTATTTTTGCCGGGTGTTTTTATATACACGGCTAGCTAGTTAACCAATCAGATTCTTTGTTGTTCTCTCAGCCAATCGTTGGGCTTCCCACGAACAAAGGTCTTGTTGGTGTTACTTCCTATATCCTGTTCTATTGTTCTGTTTTCTATAGATTGGCCTATATCCGGTTTCCTTTGTTGTGTCAATATAATGGATTAATTTATTTTAACACGTGGTTCCTTGCATTCCTATTTTAGGTTTTAATTTTTAAATTGTGAAGCTTTTTAGTTTTTTTTTTTTTACTTATTTGTTTAATTTATTCATTTATCGTTAGTCTAAGGTAAATTTATTTCTGTGTAAGGAGCTGTTTACTATCTCACTTCTACAGTTTAATAGATTTCGGAGATCTTTAAAGTTGAGGATTTCAAATTTTTCATTCAGGCATAATCTACACGGGTCGTCTAAATTTCTACATGTACTGCAGGGCCGGCGGGACAGTTATAAAATTGGGGGGGGGGGGACTGTCCGAAAAAGGGGGGGGGGGCGGCGGCCCACATTGTGCCCAGAATGCCAAATATGCGAATAAATTCAATATCTTGACTAAAAATGATCATCCAATAGTGGTTGAGAGCTCGTTAGAAGCGGAATGAAATTCTCTTGGTGATAGAAAAAGAAAAATTCTAAATATTTCAATTTTTTGGCGTCTGGGTTCAAATGACCTTATTTGGACATATTGGGGAAAAATCACTGTTTGTGGCATATTTTGGTTTAAAATGATCGTCTGGTAGTCGTTGATGGCTTGATAGAAGCGAGATGGAATACTCTTGGTATAGATAAAGAAACATTAAAAAAAATTCAATTTTTTGGCGTCTGGGCCCAAACTACCATATTAGGGCATTTTGGACCAAAAATACCATTTTTTTTGACATAATTTAGACATGAAATGATTTTCTGATAGTGGTTGAGGTCTTGTTGGTAGCATATTAGCAAGTCGCGTCTGGTGAAAAAAAAACAAACAGAAATTTCAATTTTGGGGGGCCTGGGCCCAAATTACCATATTTGGTCATTTTGGGCCAAATACACCTTTTCGGACTTAATCTAGACATAAAATGATTTTCTGACACTGCTTGATGGCTCATTTGAAACATATCAGCAAGTCGCTTCTAGTAAAAATGACAAAATTCAAGAATCAATTGGTTTATCAAATATAGAGAATACATAAAGTTAAAAGTATTAACTGACAAGGTGCATATAAAAGTACAAAAGTAAAAAGTATAAAAGTTTAAATGTATTAAGTATAAAAGTATAAATGTATGTATTGGAATTGGAATAGCTCGTTGGAAGCGTATTAACAAGGCAGACTTGCATTGTTTCTCTGTTCTTCACTTCAAATTGCGTTCATTGGACTTTGCTCAAAAGATACTGTATCGGTTGTTCTGTGGACAGAAGGACTGGAGGGAGGATGGAATGAATAACTTTGGATATTATGCGGATTCTTAACAATGCGAAAAAAGAATGTATCGATGCAATCTGAAAAATCACTGGTATGTTAATGGATGTACCATGTGCGAGTGGAGGAAATACAAATAATGGTCCGCTTTGCAACAGATTTTTCAGCCCTCAAAATCGCTTTTACGGATGGTCTCTCACCCGTAACAGCGTCGATTGCAAAAATTTTGAAACGTTCATGAGTAACACCAACATCATCCTGACTATCACCCAGTCTGTCACAAACAAATGTGTGCATGTGGAAGCATTGAAAACCTTTGGCATCGAGATAATGCTTCATCTCAGAATTGCCTTCGTCGATGAGAAGGCTAAACCATGGATTATGATAATCCCGAGCTACCATCTAATGTGTGCCCATAGTTCAAGTGGAATAACAGTATCTCAATAGCAAAATGGAGTGAGAGTCCAGTAGAGTCTTGGAACAAGCACGTTCGGTCTTTCCTAAGTGGTCCAGCTGCATTGTCTCAGCAACTGTCCATCAAGGACAATATTCATGATATACTTCTACGAATGTTAATAATGTCTCACCCTGAAATCGCTTCACGACGCCCCCGACCTTACTGTAATATTTGTGATGAAACTGGACACACAGAAAGGTCAATCAGACATACCAAGTCGACTGCTTCAACTATGGAACAAGCTCAAATAGTTTCATGGTATTATTGACAAGTTTACTTTTGTTTGTTCGTTCATTGAACATTTTCAGCAAAATTTTACTTAAATACCGGAAAATTTCAGAATTTTCGAGAAAATACTGTGTTTGACTCCTCAATACCTTTTGATTGGTCTCTTTTTAATGATAATGTGTATAAAATCTATTTTGTAGTACACCAGATGCCGACCAAATGTACAGTTCAACAATGACACGGTTTAGGTCATTTGTAGTTGATGAAATAAATGGATTTGGGCAAGTTTTCGATAATATGCGTATTAAAGGTGTATGATTTTGAAAATGTAAATGTATCGGGGTCTACGAGTATCTTGGCGTTTATTGAATTCAATAGGAAGTCGATTCGATCAAGAAATTCTAGCCGCCATGTTGAATGATTAAATGTTGCAGGAACTGTGTTCATTAATTTCATTCGCTTAATTCCGGAATGAATATAAATATAGACGTCATAGGTAGGAATAGAAATAACGTAATCTGATATTCGCGGAAAATCATCGGAATGAATGAGAGCGGTCATTAAGTCTTTGCGTATTGCTTTATATTATGTAGTAAAGTAATACCAGGCAAATAATAAATAAGAACGGAGTCTTTTGTGAAAATTAAACTGTGTTTATTAGTTCCCGGTGTTGATGAGTAGAGTGACAGTACAGAATTGTTAAGGAGAAAAGTTTTTGCTACCACCTATATGGAGTTGGTTTGGCGGAGAGTCGTAGATGGTGGGCCAAATGTAATATTTAGTGTTTATTGGTGAAAAATAATGAAAATTTACTATAACACGCTCGAGTGAATAAGCGTAATGAATTGGTGAGTTTAGTAGCCTGTGATGGATGGGGTTATTTCCCTATTAAGCAAATATGTACAGGGGAAAATTCTCTCTACTTTATATATAAAAAAAAGAAAAGAAAAGAAGAAGAAATAAAAATTTTGTATAAAAACTCCTAATTCTGTTATTCCGGTTGATTGTCTGCCACTGTCTTCAAAAAAAGACAGCAAATAAATTGTGATTCACAGCCAAATGCCAAAATCAGTTTAATTCAACTTTCACATGTTTTGCTTCGGGTGTCGATTTTTGGGAGAAGAAAATGAAAGTCCGTAAATATACCTATAGAATAGGAGCCTTTAACAAAAACTCACCCATTTCGCTTGGTTTTCGCTAAATTTTAGATAAAATTGATTGTTGGTCTTATATTGTAATGATGACAATATAAGACCAACAATCAATTAATAGATAATCTAATTAGATAGAATTAAACACATGCATATCAACTTAATTATTGATGACCGTAAAGTGGGTGGGGGGGGGTCAAGTCAAAAAGTGAGGGGGCTTGACCCCCCCCCCCCTGCCCCCGTCCATGTACTGGCCTGTCGTATTATTTTCCATTCAATTATTGGTGAGCGTCCATTTTCTTTGAGCTCCCAATAGTGGTTTGCTAGTGCTGTTTTAATTCGGCGTTCTGTTTTTAAATTTAAAAACAGAGAACGCCGAATTAAAACAGCACTGATATATTGTGTATTTTATCCTTATATATATATATATATATATCTGTGTTATAATGGAATAATTCCAGGAAGAAATCCGGGTATGAGAGCTCAATGTGGTAAACAGAGCAAGAATAACATAAAATATAATAACACGAAATTACATAATTGTCGATGCAATAATTTATTTCAACCTTGTGGTTTCCTCGGGCATCTAACTAGACAATTACATTTTTGAGACTAAAAAATGTAATTGTCTAGTTAGATGCCCGAGGAAACCACAAGGTTGAAATAAATTATTGCATCGACAATTATGTAATTTCGTGTTATTATATTTTATGTTATATATATCTATATATATGCATATATATATATATATGCATATATAATACTACAACCAATCATACTGTTAGAAGAGTAAAATCGGAGCTCTGAATGGAGGTAAGTATTGAGAGAATAATTAAGTAACAAATAAATCAGAGAAATGAAATGCAGTTTGGTTTTATGCCTGGGCAAATTACCATTGATGCCATATTTATCCTGAGAGAAATGCAAGAGAAGTACCTTAGTAAGAAGAAGAACCTGTATTTTTCTTTTGTTGATCTGGAGAAAGCTTTTCACAAAGTGTCAAGAGAGGTTGTCTGGTGGTGCAAACGATTAGTTGGTGAAGTTTGTTCAAGCAATGTACAGAAATGCTCAAAGTCGTGTTAGAATTACCAGCACATTTAGCAACAGCTTTAATGTTAAAGAAAGAGAGAGAGTACATTAGAGTTATGTACTGAGTCCGTTGCTTTTCATTTGTGTCTTAGAAGCATTGTCCAGGGAGTTTCGTACAGGTTGTCCGGAAGAGATGCTGTATGCTGATGATTTAATGTTTGCCTGTGAAACAATGGAAGGTTTACTTGTTAAGTTAAAAACCTGGAGGAAAGCTATGGAAAGTAAAGATGTAAGAGTTACCCAGACCAACGTGATGATCAGTGGTTGTATTGATTTACTCCTCTCCAGGAGTTAGGCACAAGGCCAGTTTTTATCTTACTCCCGCAAGTAAGATGTGACCCAAGGTCGGGTCGGGAAAGTGGGGTTTAAAAATTGCTTGGGTAGCCCCGTCGGCATTCCCCGGTAGGGGCGCCTCAGGCAGTAAGCAATAAACTTACTCCTCCCCAAAGAAGGGAGGCAAAGCCTGGGAAGGTGGACCTCCCAGAACTGCACAGGACAGACCCATTGACCGGCGTAAATCAAGACACGAAGGCCAAGACAACGCCAGTATGATCAGTGGTTGTAGTTTTATGAAATACCACAGAAAGAGGAAAGTTCCCTGGCTCAGTTTGTGGAAAGGGAGTTCGGAGCAACTTCATTTTTTGTGGTACTTGTAAGGATTAGGTACACAAGAAGTGCAGTTGAATTACAGATAGGTTGAGAGAGAATAACCAATTTGTGTGCAAGAAATGTAAGACAGTGCAGAGAACTCAAATGTGGAGAAAGTATATTTGGATGGCGAAACTATTGAGGTTGTCCAGAAATGTTGTTACCTTGGTGAGGGAAGAGCTGGTGATGGTATTATAACAAAGGTTAGGAGTAGATGGAGTAAGTTCAGCGAACTTTTGCCATTTTTTTTTTTTTATGGAAATCGCCCCAGACAAAGCATAATGCCACTTGATGTAAGGAGTTAAAAAAAAGAAAAATACTACTTCAAGGTTAAAAACTAGCCAACAACAAGTGTTAGATGGATACATTTCGACCCAGAAAACAGCAATTCTTCCCCCTTTGTAAAAAAACATTGCTCATGAATGTGAGGACTAAAGGACAAAATAAGGAAAGCAAGAGTTACGAGGCTTTACTAACCAATAGAGCGTTACCACTGTTGACCAAAGTAAGCGTCTTTCAGGCATGTGTATGCAGTGTGATGATGTATGGAAGTAAAACCTGGCAAGTGAAGGTTGGGTACATGTGTTGCATGAAGAGAAACGATATGAGAATGATATGATGGCTGTGTAACGTGAGTCTTAAAGACAGGTTTAGATCTGATGACCTCAGAGGAAGATTAAATCTAGACAGTATAGGGAGATGGTGAAAGCATGGATGAAAGTTCTTGTGTTAGTAGATGTAGAAAGTAGTAGTGTCAGTTGGTAGGGGGAGACAAAGGAAAACATGGGAGAAAGTGATAGGAATGGATTTGAGAGGAAGAGAGATAAATATAGTGTGCTGATATGCGGAGAGACCAGGGTATGAGCGGCCTTGGCTGGCGTGCGCCCGCTGCAGGGAGACGGTTTGCAGTCACGAACCTAGAACCGTTTGATTATGTGAAGAGACACTGCTGCTGATGCTGCAAGCGAAGACTCGTGCTGTCAGAGAGCGAAGACAGACAGGCAGTGAAGGAACTATGATGGGGGGGGGGGAATAAAGGAGAGAAACAAAAGGACGAACTCCAAATTGAATACTGAAAACGACATTTCTGTGTGCTCTGTCAACTCTAAAGGATTTACGGGACTGAAATAGGAATTATTTAATCAAACACATCTTTCATATAGACCTGGCCAGAGATAGGCTGGTTTGGAAGTTGATTTCTAAAAGTTGTTTAACACATGCCAGCATGTAAAACGGATGTTACACCTAATATTATGATGATGTTTTATCATCACTTATTTAAGCCTATATTTTATATTCTATGCTTAAAACCCCATTGTTACTGCTGATTTAGTATTATTAGACTCGGCTAGTGTTCCGGAGAGATGAAGAAAAATGATAGGTTACTTGGGCCACCCACAACTATGAAAGTCTGATTTTCACAAATAAATGCCTTGAGGGGAGCAATCATTGTCTCTTTTTAAAATTTTTTTTTTTATTAAGAGAAATAACAAAAAACTGAACAATAATGAAACCGAACAATATATCCATTGTAATCTTGGCATATACACAATTAGTAAATTATCTAATTTGAGCAGAACTTCGGCTGACATTTTATCGCATTTCTATAAAAGTTAATTCAAACTTAATTCATGCAAAACCGAATTAAATGAAACTTTATTGGCATGCGTAAATGGAACTATTTCTTGGACCTTATCACTACTTTGTATATATTGTTATCTCACTGGACGCAGTGATACTGGCCCGGAAGAATGAACAGGATGTAACATGATCTTGTCTTATGGTGTCCTATTTTTAAGAAAAGAACTTGGATTTAATTCATTTTGTAAGCAAATAAAAAAAAAAAAAGGCCCCAATCTTACATTATTCATACTTAAGCTTTACTTTAAGGCTTCTTTTATTAGTGTCTTGACCTTTCTACGAGAGGCCATTTTTTTCTTTTTTGTCAGTCGGCCATGCTGAGTAGGTGTTGTTTATACTAGTTGAGGATATGTCTTCGACAATCAGTCTGACAGTGGCTTGCTTCTGTCGGGCTGAGGTATGGTTCTGTTCAGTCCTAGGAGGTCCACCCTCCCAGGTTTTACCTTCTCGCTTGGAGAAAGGGTTAGTTTATTGCTAATCACCAGAGGCGCCCCTGCTGGAAATTTAGACAGGGCGGCTCAGACATTTTTTTTGTAGGTCAAAGTTCACTTCATCTAGTGCGCTGGTTTTTCAAAACCTGACTTGACCTTGTGTCTTACCTCCTGCAGAGGATTGAAAATTACAGCTAATTAGAACAATAAAAATGGAAGTTTCTTTCAAACATAACTCAATCCCAAAACTAAGCAATATTTTAGTATGTATTTTGTGTGATTAAAATAGATAGAAAATAGCCTAAGAGAAACAAACGTTGATTAACTCAGCTTTCGTACGTACGTTTCACACACATTTGAAAAAAAAAAATGAGATTGTGAGATTGTCTGATCAGCCAAGATGGTGATTGGAGATTAATTGATGTCGCTAAGGTAAACAATTCCGATTTTACCCATTTAAAAATGAATCGTTCCAAAATCAAATAATGTCGTCCTGTCGACTAAAACCGTACAATTTTAAATAAATACATTTAAAAAAATGACATTCATTTTGTTGATTTGAAGAATATTTAGCTGACAATTATTTTTACGGTAAAAAGACAGAATATTTATTATTTTTAAAAGAATTAAATTTCTACAATTTTCAATAAATTAAGAGACATATTCGATTTATACAAAGAATATTTAGCAATGACAATTATTTTTACGGAAGAAGAAAGAGTCATAGTATAGTAACTGACAGACATTTATTATTTCAAAAGGAATATTATTTTTCACAGTGAATTTGGCCTTTTGGCCAGGAGGAAAGTGTAGTATCTGTTCTGATATTACTCTTCATCTTTTCTGTCCTCAGTCAGTGAAGGAGAAATCCTTCTATACTGAGGCAATTAATTTTGTTTTTTCTTTCAATTCAGAGTTCTTATTGGGAGAGCTGGATTTTCCCCACATAAAAAAAACAACGTTGTGCCTAACTCTACTTTCGTGAAGAGGCAAATAAATAGGAACAATAAATTATACCCTACCTGGTACGGCATTCACCCTGTGCGGGTTGAACCGGCTTCGTCCGAAGGAGGAAGTTTCAATGGGAATATCAAATTCACAAGCGGTCCCCAGTAGCATGTATATCCCAGTTAGGGGGGGGGGGAATGACAACGTTAGGTTTTTGCAGTTCTTGCAGGGAGGTGTCAACGTTCTCTTACATAAGGTGCCTGGTATTCCCAAATGGTCACTCATCTGGTACTGACCAGACTCAATGTTGCTTAACTTTGGTGATACGCATTAATAGATTTACGCTTTGATCAAAAAGAAGGAGAATCTGCAGCAGTCTTTTTTTTTATCTACTGGAATCCAATAATCACAAAGAGAGAAATAAAAAATAAAAAAAGAGGGAGAAAAAAAAAGGAAAAGAAAAGCAAAAAGAAAAAAAGAAATAGCGAAAAAACAAAAACCAGAAAAAAATAAATATTAAAAAAAGAAAAAGATTTACAAGAACCTTTAAAATCTTCCTCTGAGGTCACCAGATCTAAGCTTGTTTTTAAGACTCATGTTACACATCCATCATATCATTCTCATATCAATTCTCCCCATGCAACGCATGTCCTCAACCCTCACTTGCCAGGTTTCACTTTCATAATCATCACACTAAGTCTAAGTACACATGCCTGATAGACTCTTTTGGTCGACAGTGGTAACGCTCTGCTGGTTAGTAATGGCAGAAGTTCCCTGAACTTACTCCATCCACTCCTAACTCTTGCAACCACACTAGAACCTGCTCCTCCCCGTGCTCCAAACAAAGAGAATAAAAAGAGGATAAAGAATGAAAAAGGGAAAGAAAAGCAAAAGAAAAAAAGAATTTAAAAAAAAACACAGACCAAAAAAGATATAAAAAAATTGGAGAAAAAAAATGTACAAGAATTTTTTTTTTTTTTTTAATCAAAGCTGTAAATTATTTATAGATTTTTTTAATTTACTTTTATCATTGATTGATTGATCTGATATTTACTCTTTTCGAAGACTATTTTCTATGTATTTAATTGGAAGAAAAAAAATAACGAGAAAAGTCTATTGATTTATTAGTCGATGTTTGTAAAGAAATTAATCCGCCCCCGTCAGTCAGAACATTCCGGGTGCGCATACATGCACACACACGTTTGATTAATTCTACCAGAGTTGCCTTTTTTTTTCTTATCTGTGATTCTTTTCGCATTGTGTTTTCCAAGGCAGAAGTTCCATTGAAAAAAAAAAAAAAAAAATGGTGGAGGCGGAGAAAGAATTTTCAGTTCATTCACCATTTCTCTTTCTTTTTTTTTTTTACCCACCCCACATGCCGTTCCACACAATTCTATTGTTTTTCAAGGGGGCTGAGACGAGTGGCAGCCCCTCATAATTGTAGAATCAAATTGACACTTACTGGCATAAGAGAGCTTTATAACAAATTATCCACTCATGGACTAGCAGCCAATCAGAATGCAGAGAATAAACATTCCAGTCTTCTTATAAACCAACTTTCTAGGCTTCTGTCTCAGTTTATTTGTTTGCAGTTCAACTGGTCATACAGTTGAGCACTGACTATTAAATTCATTATTTTGAAATTTTCCTTCTGTACTAGATGTCTTAGCACGGGTGGCGCAAGTGTGTTGGTGGACAGCTGAGGATCTGGACAGCAACCAGTAAGGAGGACTTGGCTGAACTCTCAGGTTCACCGGTGATAGACCTTCAACAGTCGAATCCCATCCTGTGCGACCTTACTCAGGACCACCGTGCATGGGCCACCATTTTGAGATGTAGGGCAAACCAGGGAAGAAGCCGCCAAAAGTAAACCCGAGGTTCACTTTCTACTCTCCATATAGTTCACGGGGGGGAGGGGGGGGGCTATATTTTTTGTCTGCTTTTCAAAGGTCATCACCTGTCAATCATACCTAAGAACTCGGCAAAGTAGTTGAGATTCACAATAATGTAAGTTTTTTTTCATCATATATTCTTGAAAATAAAAACAGATAAATAAAGTCTTTTTAGTAATAGATGTTTTCTTTGTCAATCTGGCAAGAAAGACGAGACGACGAAATAGTAAATGGGGGTAAATTGGAAGATGTCGATTCCCATCGATTTCCTTAGCCATAAAAATTTTGAATATAAAAATAAATTGATGTTGAACATATTCGACACGCTGGCAATGCCGGGTAAGTCTTCTGGTATATAACAAAATAATATAAAAACGGAAATTGAATGATTACATAAAATCAATCATTTTTCGATCTCAGATCTCATCGTACCATATAGATGATGAAAACGTAATTACATTTATGTAGCCATTCAATTTCCGTTTTTATTATAAGATTTTATTAATAGTGGGACCTGTGGAAATTCCACAGTTGTATCCTTTATCTGTCGTATTTTTAGTTGGCATTATTCCCAGGTCCACTCTAACCCGGAGTGGTAGTACCTGTCAGGCTCCCATCTACGGGTTAAATAAAATCTATTATTTGTAGACTATCTTTATAAAGTTTGGTATATTTATATATTTGTATGTACAGGATTCACTCCTAAACTAATTTACTCATCATGATGAATTTGGGAACACAGTTGCTAGGTGTAAAGGGGTCAAAATGTGGGTTATATTTAGTTTTATGCCAAGGGGTAAAAAAATGTGCGGAAGCCTTTTGTGAAAATTCAGATATCTTCGATTTTGTGAAATTTTATCGGTAGGTTTTAGACATAAATTAATAAATATTCCCCAAATTTCAATTTCTTTGTGTTGTGGACTGATCCGGATTTACCCATAGTTACACGATGGATTTGTCAGGTCACTACAAAGTCGACACCTTTGCCTAACCAAAAAAGAATCGCTTAGCGCCACTGCTTATAGGAAATCTGCCTAGAGCCTGTATTTGCGACTGACTTATTGTATGTAATTAAGTATTCTTAATACATTTCTTATTCCTTCTATTCCTGTCTTGTGTTCTTATTTATTTATTGTTATTACTACGATATAACAAATTGGTCACGAGAGATTATGATTTAAAATCCAGTGTGTTAACACATAACAAATTGACGATCTTCAATCAGGACTCACAGGAAAAATTATTTTTTTTAGTATAACAAATTAGTGATATTTGTGGAGGAAAAAAAAAAAAATTTCTCCAGTGAATTTGAACCCTCGACGGTAACATTACAAAGACAGGAGGAATTGCTTTTGTTTTTCCAAAGGAAATTGCCAACCAAATTGTGTTTTACAATTTGCCAGTGACTTTTTGAAAGAATTTGAGAAAAGATATTTTGTTGTCATTGTATTTGAACTGTATGTAATATTTTTTTCTACAGCTGTTGTCAAAGGAAAAACAAAACCTATTTTTTTTAAAATGGAGGAATTGCAGCAAACCATGGTCCAATTTTTAAAAATACAAGTAAAACAACAACAAAGAAATGACGAAAAGTTTGAAAAAAAAATGTTGGAATTTATTGTCCAGCGAATACAAGAACCAAAACAAGTGGTATTTTCTTTCACCAGATACGGTTGCGAATTTAATTGAAGAATTCACGTATGACCCAGAAAATGGTTCTATTTTTTCTGCCTACTTTCGGAGGTTTGCCGACATTTTCAAGGAAGAATGTTCAGAATGATCGCAAGAAAAAAAGGTTTGCCTATTTCTTCAAAAATTGAACCCAGCGTACCATGATAGGTACTGCAACTATATTCTGTCAAGGGTACCGGGCGAAACTGCAAATCCTGACAAATGTTTTTGGCGAAAAGTCGTCCCTTTTCAACCTACGTTAGAAATGTTTAAACCTAACAAAAAAGACAACGAGGATTTTTTTAGCTCTGCCGGAATCGTAAATAGAGGATGCCAGCAGTTTTAACTGGAAAAACTGACTGCAGGCAGATTCCGATGTCTAATTTTTGTTCAGGGCTTAACCGCAAGCAAAGATTCCAGGATAAGGGCGAGAATCTTGACGAAGTTGGAGCAGGACACTACGTTAACGTTGCAAGTGATTGTTGATGAATGTAATTTAATTATAAGCATGCTACACGATTCGGTCAAGATCGAAGAAAAAGACATGGTTCAGGTTCGATATGCCAGAAGAGACGGTTAAAAACAGACATTTGAAACCTATTCGTCGTTACGCAGAAAGGTCTAGATATGTCGCGATTTTTGATTTTTTGAAATATATATTTTTTTTTTTTTTCACGTCAGTATGATGGAAAATCAGTCAAAAATAGGTTTAAACTACTTTTTACAACTTGAATTTAAAAAAAATATCAAATATCTCGAGATTTAAAAATTGGCTAAATTTCGCGATTTCTGTAAGGTCCGGATATGTCGCGATTTTCGATTTTTTTAATTTTTTTATTTTTTCGTTTTTCACGTCAGTATGATGAAAAATAAGTCGAAAATAGGTTTTAAACCTATTTTCGACTAATTTAAAAAAATAAAAAATAAAAAATTGGTATGTTTTTAAAAAAAAATTTTTTTGGACTGTTTAAAACAAATAATTTATTGGAATGTTTAAAACAAATAATTTATTGAAATGTTTTAAAATAATAATTTATTGAAATGTTTTAAAATAATAATTTATTGAAATGTTTTAAAATAATAATTTATTGAAATGTTTTAAAATAATAATTTATTGAAATGTTTTAAAATAATAATTTATTGAAATGTTTTAAAATAATAATTTATTGAAATGTTTTAAAAAAATAATTTATTGAAATGTTTTAAAAAATAATTTATTGAAATGTTTTAAAATAATAATTTATTGAAATGTTTTTAAAAAATAATTTATTGAAATGTTTTAAAAAAATAATTTATTGAAATTTAAAAAAATAATAATTTATTGAAATGTTTTAAAAAAATAATTTATTGAAATGTTTTAAAAAAATAATTTATTGAAATGTTTTAAAAAAATAATTGATTGAAATGTTTAAAAAAAATAATTTATTGAAATGTTTTAAAAAAAATAATTTATTGAAATGTTTTAAAAAAAATAATTTATTGAAATGTTTAAAAATAATTTATTGAAATGTTTAAAAATAATTTATTGAAATGTTTAAAAAAAAAAAAATTTATTGAAATGCTTCAAAAAATAATTTACTGGAACGTTTAAAAACATAATTTATCGTAACGTTTTCAAAAATAATTTATCGTAACGTTTTAAAAATAATTTAGCATAATGTTTAAAAAATAATTTATCATAATGTTTAAAAAATATTGATTGGAATGTTTAAAAAATATTGATTGGAATGTTTAAAAAATAATTTATTGGGGAGCACGATTATAATAAAAAGGAATAAATAGGAATAAAAAATAGTATCAGCTAAGAAAGAATTTTAAATATCTGGTTCTCTGAAAGAGTTAATGTCTGGCACAAAATTGACTTTATATTGGTAAGAGGAGACAATAAAGAATAACCAAAAAGAAATTGCTCCAACGTTCTCGTAACCGGCCTGTTGGCCAAGATCAAAGTGTAGTATCTGTTCTGATGGGTACTGCACCCCATAGACTGGTATTGCCTTGGCCTTCGGGGCTTGATTTACGCCGGTCTATAGGATGGTCCTGTGCAGTTCTAGGATGTCCACCCTCCCAGGCTTTGCCTCCCCTCTTTGGGGAGGAGTAAGTTTATTGCTTACTGCCTGAGGCGCCCCTACCGGGGAATGCTGACGGGGCTGCCCAGACATTTTTTGTAGGCCAGAGTGCTCACCTTCTCGGGCGCTAGCTTTTCAAATCCCACTTTCCCGACTTTGTGTCACATCTTACCGCTGTGGGAGGTAGATAAATAAAATAGAATCTGAATAACTTAGTTAAAAAAAGCGCGAGATAGTCCTTCATTAGATTTAGTGTGACTATTAAATTTAGCAGTCAGTACTTAACTGTCTGACCAGTTGAGCTGCAAATAAACTGAAAGGAACACAAGAAAGCCGGTTTATAAGAAGGCTGGAATGT
Source organism: Sepiola atlantica (assembly GCA_963556195.1). NCBI lineage: Eukaryota > Metazoa > Mollusca > Cephalopoda > Sepiida > Sepiolidae > Sepiola > Sepiola atlantica. Next base: position 9,384,624 of record OY744539.1, on the reverse strand, counting down.
TACATTATGATGGGCAAGTCCATTCTCTGAGTTTTAATTGGCTGAGTGGATAATCTATTAAGAAAAGTTTTGCTTGAATTAAGCAATATTTACATATCAACTATTAGAGCCCTTTATGCCGGTAAGTGAGTCAGTAGGAGAGTGTAATGGTCTTTGGGAAAAAATTAGTTTGGACAGGGCTTTTCCCATTGATGTGACTCCCTAGTTCTTTGAACACGGCCCAATCCATCATTCGTAAGTTCTCCTTTGTCAACTTCTCACTTGCAAATGTGATAGCATAGGCTTTGGCTTAGCTGACAGAGATCCCGGCTTTGACAAAATAATGTTCCCAATGTTGAGGATCCATGCATCCTGTTTACAATGCCATATTGAATTCAGTAGTCAGTGCTTGACTGTCTGACCAGTTGAATTGCAAACAAATAAGCTGAAAAGAACACAAGAAACCGGTTTATAAAAAGGCTGGAATGTTCCATTATGCTCAGATGGGCAAATCCATTCTCCGAGTTCTGATTGGCTGAGTGAATAATCTATTTGGAAAATTCTAGCTTGAATTAAGCAATATTTACATATCAACTATTGGAGCGCTTTATGCTGATAAGTGTCGATTTGATTTTACATATTGAACGTGAAATAACATAGGTTAGCAAATAGAATCTATGGGGTGAGATTTGGTCGCATCTGGAATTCAAGGCTGGGTTATTTTGACATGTTATGATTTGGGAAAGTTGGTCGGTCGATAAATTATTAAAATAAACATGTGTTCTTTGTTGCTTAGTGAGGAATGCATAAAAAGAAAACAGATTTTTTTAAATATGGTGAGCTGATCAGAAAGCAGGAGAGGCTTACTTGATTTTGACGAGTCACGACATCTTTTGCTTTGCTCCTCCAGTGAGGCCTTCGTTAGGGAGCCCATTGTACACAGAGAAATGAATGCGAGAGTAAGCAATAAGAGTTAAACAATGTATACTGTTTTTTTGTTGTTTCAATTCTTCTTTGTGTTTTAACTTGCTGGAGAAAATGCTGTCCGAAATTATTAGGTGACACATAAACATAAGAATCAACGCCACACATAAAGATTAGAATCAATGTTACACTGCGAAGAGTTGAAGATACGTCTACGTTACAAACTTATGTGGAACCCCCTAAGGAAATAAATAAAGAGGGCCATGTTAGATATGTCTATTTGATGCCCTTTAAAAAAATAGGGAAGTCATTACGTTACACTAGCACCATTTATTTTTTTTTTTTATCTGACTTGTTTCGTAATTTAAGCACAAAAGATTAATATCAACTAAGAACTTTCTCAGACTGGAGGCCATTTTAACATTTCTGAGTGAGGATTAAAGACATTTGAGATCGATGAGAAGTGACTGTTGAGATTCCCAGATGCCGACAGGTTTTCTACTTTGATAGCTTCTTTTCTTTGAACTGCTAGCCTTTGGAATTCTCTCTCTGCTCCCTGTTTCCCTGACTGTACCAACATGTAGAAATTAAAATGTAAATCTCGCTGGACAATTCCCTACTTAGAATGCACCTAGAAATATGTCCTCTAATTCACAGTAGCACCTTACATCTCAGTGGTAATGAGCCTTGTTTGGGGTCAAAAGTAAAAATAAATTTAAAAAAAAGAAAAAAAGATGTGGAGAAAGTATTTCTGGATGGCGAAGCTAATGAAGTCATCGAGAAGTTTTGTTATCTTGATGATACTATTGGAGCACAGGGTGGAGCAGGTGCTAGTGTGATTGTGCGTTAGAGCGGATGGAGTAAGTTCAGGGAACTTGTGCCATTACTAATCAGCAGAGCGTTACCACTGTTGATCAAGGGAAGAGTCTATCAGGCATGTGTACGCAGTGTGATTATGTATGGAAGTGAAATCTGGCCAGTGAAGGTTGAGAACATGTGCTGCATGGAGAAAAATGATATGAGAATGGTATGATGGATGTGTAATGTGAGTCTTAAAGACAGGCTTAAATCTGAAGACTTAAGAGGAAGATTAAATTTGGACAGTAGAAGGAGATGTGTGCAGAAGAGGATACTTCAATGGTTTGGTCACGTTGAAAGAATGGAGGAGAGTTCTTGGATTAGTAGATGTAAAACAATTGTGGTAGCAGGTTCAATTCACAGAGGAAGGCCAAGGAAAACATGGGAGAAAGTGATCAGAATGGATTTGAGAGAAAGAGGGATAAATAAAGGCTTGGTCAGAGATAGATTAATTTGAAAGTCAATTTCTAAAAGTCGTCCAACATGTGCCAGCATGTACAATAAACGTTAAGCCAAATAGTACCAGCCAATAAAAATATATTCCATATTCAAAATATACTAATTTATCTCCATTGTGATGAGTTCTGCATGAAGGGAGCCATGATCTTCAGACGGATCAAAGAAATCTTTGATCCGTCTGAAGATTGTTTTGCATGAAGTGATGCACAAAGATAAGTTAATGTCTTGCTACACTTGTTTCTTTCAGGTAGAAAAGGAATTCTTTCATTTCTAAGAATTACTCCTTGATAATTTGGCACATTTCAGGTAGGATTTCTCGCTTTCTTTTTTGAGTTTTTATTTATCTCCCTTCTACGGTGCGGCAGGAAGATTAGACACAAAAGCCAGCGCCCTCGAGAAGGGAGAGCACTCTGGCTGAACAAAAATCGTCCCGCCTCAGGCGATTAGCAATACACTAACCCCTTCTCAAAAGGTAAGAAGGTTGGTTGTTTTGTTTTATGGCATATCAACCCTTTTCGGTTTATTTAATGCCGAATCAGGTCGTTTTGGTAAAAGTTTTTATGCTTCAAGTTCTTTATATGTTCAAATATTTATTCATGGTGTTTTTTTTGCTTGTTTTGTGGAGTAAAAATGTTTTTGTTTTTAGCTTTGCAGAACATGATTGAGTTGTGCAAAGGGAAAGGAAAAAAAAAACAACATCAATGTTTGGTGCATTTTAAGTCAGGAAGCCAGTATCTTCAAACAGCCTGATCTGGTAGCATCAGGATCAAAGGGTAAGAAGACAAGGCCTGGGAAGGTGGACTTCTTAGAACTGCACAGGATCATCTCTCAGACCGACAAGCCATCCTCAAAAATGGCATAGTCTAATTTTGGTACAAACTAATCTTGAAGGGTTGATTTGGTTTGGTTATTTTGTTTCATTTTAAAAATTTTTTTATTTCAGTTAGTTCGAAGAGATCAAGGGGCCCCCTCCATTTAATTTTGTTAAGAGTTAAATATATATTCGAGAGCTCTTTTAAGGATAGATGTTGTCCATTTTGGGACCACTATCTGTACTTCACTACAGCTTGGTCTTCCAGGGATTATGTCCAAGTATTTTTTAAGAGTTATTTTTCAATAAACCAGTTGCCCCTACCACAACCTGTATAATGTTTATTTCTTTCAGAGACGATGTCGTTTTTAAGTAATTTTTGATGTCCTGATATTTTCTTGTCTTTTCGCATTCAGCTCTATTGAGGCCATAGTCATTCGGGACAGTTACAATAACGAGAGCAGTCCTTTCAGGTTTGTTTTACAGTGTAGAGGCAAATGTGGCCATTATCGGGGGAAAAAAACGACAAAGTCAAAATCCGAATAACTTTTATTAAGTCATTACTTTGCTTGAACAGTATATTTTCTCATCAGAAAGCAATGATTTATCAACACACGAAATTCAGATTTTTTTTATTGTTTTGAAAATTTGCAACAGTAGCTTCACTTAAATAACTGTAATTTGTAAACTAATAATCCGATTGGGCTCAAATTTTGACTCGTGTCATTTGAAGGTTAGTACTTTATAAAAATCATATGAATTTTTTTATTAGTGGTGCCATCTATATGCCAGACCCGGGACTTATTGAGTGATGTGTTAGGAACTTGTTAGAATCCTTCACTCTATAATAAAGACCAATGTGTATTTATTTGTATATTTTTATATATAGTATCTTTTCTGCAGGCTGCAAGTATGCTTGCAAAGGGCTGCATGGGATCCATGTATTGTATGTTGAGAGGTAAAATAATAATAATTCAATTGGGGTGTCATACTTCCTTGGGGGACCATCCTATAAGTAAAAAGAAAGAAACCAAGGTCACACTCAAACAAATCCATATAATATATATATATATATATATATATATATATATATATATATATATATATATATATATATATATATATATATATATATATATATTTAATTCTTTCAATATGAAGAGAGAAAGAGAGAGAAGAAAGTGGATCACGGGTTTACTTTAGGCAGCATCGTAACTCTTTCTACCCTTATTTTGTCCTTTAGTCTTCTCATTACATGAGCAATGTTTCTGACAAAGGGGGAAGAATTGATGTTTTGGTCGGAATCTATCCATCGAACACTTATCGTTGGCTAGTTTTTGACCTTGAAGTAGTATTTTACTTTTTTAGCTCCTTAAACCAAGTGCCTTCATGCCTTGTCTCGAGCGATTTCCATAAAAAAACAAAAAAGTGAGACAGGACTCCCATACGATATTCTGTATAGATAGGTGATCATTCCTACAAAATTTCACGTTCCTTTGTCTTATAGCCTAAAATAGTTAGCAAACACAGACAGACAGGTGTCTCTCATATTGGTATAGATCTCTGAATTGTTTGTAAACAAACAAGAGGTGTATAATGTTGCATGTCTATATCTTTTTGTGAACATAAAAGAAAGATCAAAGACAAACAAAATATATTCATAAATTATTCAATGAATGACCATCTGGATGGGCAATTATTGAGTTTTTCTATCTCCTTTGGTGTTAGATCGTTTGAAAATCGTTCCCCTGTTGTCATGGATACAAAGTATTGCACCCCCAAAGATTATTCAAATTAAACAAAATTGTAGATATTTATCCCCCTCCCACTATAGGAAGATGTGACACAAGGTCGGAATGTGGGAATAGAAAAGCCAGTGCACAAGAGGCATGTGCATACTGGCCCACAAAAATGCCTAAGCAGCCCTGTCAGCATTTCCCGGTAGCGGCGCCTCAAGCGATTGGCAGTTAACTAACCTTTTCTGAAAGAGAGAACATAAAGCCTGGGAGGGTGGACCTCATAGAATTGCACAGAACCATATCTCAGCCTAGTAAAAGCAAGGTGACCACTCACTAAAAAAATGGCCCAGATTGTCAGACTGATTGTCGAGGACGTATCCTCAACTACTATGAACAACACCTACTCAGCCTGTGCTAGAAACAGTATAAAGCGTAAGGAGTACGATGCCACTTCAAAACTTATGAGGAGCACCATATGCATTAATGGGTACTCATGGGGATTATAGATTCGGTTTAAATTAATGAGATCGATTCATGGCCATCGCTACTACAGGCCAGGCAATCGTGCAACTGGCGTCTTTTACTGGGGGCCATGTGAATTTTCTTAAATATTCGATATAGAAGTTGCAAACTATATCATCAACTGGTGCGGATCCTTTTTTTCTTTTTAACCACAATATACAAGTAATTATCTTTTGACATAAGTACAAAATCTCTAAAAAAATCCAACATTGAAATAAAAATTCTTCATTGAAATATGCATTTGCCTTTGTTTATTCAAAATTACCTGTTTCTTCATTTATAGGAATTTGTCAATTATAAAATTTATCAATTAGCTCATTGTGGTTCTTATTATTTGGTATGTAAAACACATAAAAACATCAAACTAATATCACAGAGGAATTTTACCTTTGTTTGCAACTTCTATATCGAATATTTAAGAAAATTCACATGGCCCCCAGTAAAAGACCCCAGTTGCACGATTGCCTGGCCTGTAGTAGGGATGGCCATGGATCGATTGCATTCACTTACCCCCCCCCTCCACTCTTATTATTCGTGTATGAACGCCTAATATTACAAAGTTATACATTTTATTCTTCAATAAGTTAATTGTTAAAAAAAAAAAGAAAAAGGGAAAAAGAAAAGAAAAAAGAAAAAGAAAATAAAGAAAAAAAAAAGAAAATAAAGAAAAGAAAAAATACAGAAGAAAAATAAACCGTCATCATAGTTTTTTTGCTTTTTTTTACTGATTGGTGGTTAATATAGTGATGATATAGTTTTGATTAATTCTTTCATTTATGTTAAACCATAAAATTGTTTTTTGTTGTTTCGTGTGTTCGTTTTACAGTGTATCTAGTCTTTTTGGTTTATTTACTGCCAAAACACAATACTTATCATAAATGAGTCATTGCATACAATTTAGTAAACACTAGCTGTTCCTATCCGGCATTGCCCGGTAGTGTTTTCACTTACAATTTTCTTTTTTTTCCTTTTGAACTATGAAAAACAAAAAAAGGGGGGTGGAAAAAAGAAAAAAAAAGAAAAGAAAAGGAAAGAAAGTTTTTCCAAATATTTTTTGTTCCGATTAAAGGGAAATAATGACGAATACAAAGTTATATCCCAGTTTTTTAAAGATGGCATCAATATGAAAATAATTCCAACCCACTTAAAGTATTTTCTGGGAGCAATTGAATCGAATTAGATTTTATTGTACTTAACAACATGCTGCAACGAAAGAACCGAGGAACCAGAATCAAATATTGAAGGAAGCTATTGATGACAAAAAAGAAAAATTGAGAAAGACACCAATTTTAGTTTATATATTAGATATATTACTATTTTAGCCACAGCAGAGTGGAGTGAGATGGAGGTGAGGCTTGTGGGTTCATACTTTTCCCAACAGTATTAGTGCAGAACTGAACACAATCGATCCCTTAGGATTTGACCGTTGCACAGCTGAACGCAGAGTCAGCAATGGTATCCATTTCACCAGTCATGAACCCACATTATTTTTTTCTCACGCTTGGTAAATATTTACAGAAAAAAAAGAAAAAGAAGAAAAAAAGAGAAATTCCACTTCTAATTTGTTTTAAAATATGAATAACAATTGCAATACAGTTATTAGTGTGAGACCTGACGGGTCAAGCGTTGTTTAACAATAACTCTGTATGAAATAAAAAAAATAACAAGAATGTCAACCATAAAAGATAGGCCATGTTCAAAAAAATTAGAGTACCAACTGATCTTCTGTAATACATATATAAATAAATATTACACTCCTATTTTTTTTAATTTTCTTAATAATCAAGCACTCTGCTGGGATTCTCTGCCAGTAACCTTATATTTATCTATCTATATATACATATATATTAGAAGAGTGCGAAAATATGTTTTAGCATATACCTTCTATTCTGTATGCATACCAACCTTTTCCAATTGAAAGCTCGATGATTGTCAACTTGTAACAACAGAGCATATATAAATAAACAAGATTTTGTTACATAATTTGGCTACCTGCCCGAGGTGGTGGTTTCAAAGACGCTGGGGATGGAAGGAATTCGATGTGGGTTTGTTTTGATCTTCGGACTTCTATCTTTGTCACATCACAATGTATAATTTTTTCGAATTGAGAACTTTTTTGTCTTTCTGATGAGTTCAGAGAGGAAAGATTCGATATCGACACACAAATGTTGGTTGGTCCACTGCTGAACGAAACGGAACCGTAAAATTGTACTAAAAGTGATTGTTTTGAAAAAATGTTTCGTAAAATAAATAACGTCTTGGCCTTTGGAATGTAATAAAATCTTGTTTATCCATAATTAAAAAAATTATATATCAAAATGAATAAATGCGGAAGTTGTTCCCATTTCTCGGACTAACAGCAAACTCAAAATGCCTTATATGAAGTTAATTCAACTTTACACAATAGACGCACCATCTTTTTTTATATACTGGGTACATAACATGCAATATTTGGAAGGGTTTTTTGAGAGAGCCAGGTAAGCCGGATTAAATGTAAGAAATATGGAAAGAAAAAGTGGTGAATGCATAATTTCTGGAAACATGCATGAGGGCTTAAGATAATTGGAATGAGATTCAGATCATCATATAAAGGTTTTGGTTCAAAGTCTATAATAGTCAAAGTTACAGGGGAAAAACGACTTTACTTTATAATAGAAATTTTCTGGAACTTATACTTTTAATTCATGTTATCTCAATGAAAAGTTGGGCCCATTTCTCGCACGAACGATAAAGTCAAAACGCCTTATTTCAAGGCAATTCAACTTAACACAACAGACGCACCATCTTTTTTATATTGGCCTACTGCTTATATATATGCGCTATAAGTCGCAAGGTTAACTAATTTGAATATTGATTTTGAAAAGGGGCATTTTAGTAATTATTATTTTTATTGTTTTTTAATCAATGATTGCTTTGATTTTAATATAACAAATAGTTCTCTTTTGCGATATTATTTCCTAGACATTTACCATTTGTGTTCAAATCTTCCTTTTTTTAGAGGGTCCGACTTGATTTTCAACAAGTTGCAATCTATTTCTAAATTGTAAGTGAAAAGACAAATTGATTTCTTCTTTCTTTTCTTTTCAGTAACATTTAAAAGATAAATAAATTTGTATCGAAATGACCAAAATGTTAATTTTAAATTAATTTTTCAAATATTTCAAGTTGCAAACTTTACAAAACGATAGCAAGCTGGCATAACCAGTTAGTATATATATATATATAGTGTGTAGATTTCAATTTTGTGTTGAGAATCTGAATAACAGAGCTCAATGTAATTTAAACAGAGCAAAACAGAATTATAAAAAGAAAAAACTATACACACATTAAGGTTGTACACATTATAACTTATTTCGACCCCTTAATTAGGTCTCTTCAGATGTATAAACAACCACGTCAAAAATAAATTATAATTCTATATATATATGTGTGTGTGTGTGTGTGTGTGTGTGTGCGCATATTTGCTTACCTTCTTTCCCAGACATATTTAAATTTCTGTTCAAATTGCTATATAGATTCCACCCCGACATATTCCCAAATTAAAGGTCTTCCCGTTTTTCACTCTTGACAAAGCCTTCTTAACAGTGGGATGAAACATCGAGATGCATCATTGACTTTTAGATCTTCCTTTTTTCCTTTTTTTCTCTCCTGTCTGATTTATCTCATTCTTTTAATTTGTCATATATATATATATATATATATATATATATATGATTATTGTTTCTATTAATTCTTGTTGGCATTTTTTGTCTCAGCAGATTAGTCTGTTGCTAAATTGTTGCGTCTGCTGTGACTGTGCAAGCCTATCCTGGATCGACAGGCTCTGTTGCAGTTGCCACAGATATAGGTGTGGTCTGGTTCTGAGAGCTCGTTTGCAGCCCTCTGCCGTCTGTGCTCTTTCCTCTCCCTCCACTGCTGGTTTCTCCTCGCTCCTCTTGGAGCATGTCTTTACAGTAATTCTCCAGTGGCTGCGTTATTCGGCCACAGACTCCCAGCCTGTTGGGTCAATGCCACCTGCCCTCATGTCTCGCTTGCAGACAGATTTATAGCATAGGACAGGTCTTCCTGCTGGTCTGGAAGCCAGTTGTGAGCTCACCGTATAGAATATCCTTTTGGACCATTCCATCGTCCATTCACCTGGCATGGCCAAGCCACCAAAGTTTTTTTTAATAAATATTTAATATCCACAGACATATGTTTCATGTCCAGTAGTAATTATCAATGTGGCTTATATAATTGCATCACCCGTCGGACAATTTGAACCCAGGACTCCAGCCACCATTGACTTTTCTCAAACACCCTAATCAATGCGGCTGCTGTGACAATTATACAAAAGACTAGAGAAATAAAGGTTATTTATATTTTACGAATATAGTAAACTTCAGAGAGTATTCTATCTCCCAAGGGGAGAGAACTTAACGTTACTGACTGAATATAAGCTTTTCATATTTCTCTCAGAGTGCTGGCCATTGAATTAAGCAATATTTATATATCAAATATTGGAGCGCTTTAATCCGGTAGGTGTGAATTTGATTCTACAACGGTAAAAATGGAAGAACTGGAATTAACCGTATATTTCTGGGAATCACGAGACTTTGTTGGCATCATTTTTGCACTTTTAAGTAAGTAGTTTCCACATTTATAAGTGCAACATTCTAAATATAAATAAGAATGTATATTAGAAACATATCTTCATTATATATATATTATATATATATATATATATATAAAGAAACATCTTCAACTTCTCTGCCAGTTGAACACGCCATCCTGCATATCTAACAATGTGACTGCCAGACAAACTATCCCCATTTTTTTTTTTTTAGAACCTCTGCCAAGTTTTCTTTCTGGGAAATGGTTTCTTTAGTTTGGCATTCAAGTTTTTGTTTGTTTGGTTTGTTTTTTTACACGTATAATCCAAAAAATTAGAACATAAAAGGCCAAAGAGAAATAAGATAACAAGGAGGTAGAGTTAACAGGACAGAACTAGGGTGTATTTTAGGATGTACTTTGTGTGAGTAAAGTATAGAGGAAAAAAGCTTTAAAGAAACAAACGTTGATTAATTAATGGGTTGTCTGTAAACAAACGGACAGTCAAACAGGAACTACAACTTTATATAGATATTGATTGCCATCCAATTAGAATATCATCATCATATTCGGCTTAACGTCCGTTTTATATGCTAGCATGTGTTGGACGGATTGAAGAAATTTATTTCCAAACTAACCTATCTCTGTCCAGGTTTTTTTTTTTATTTATCCTCTTTCTCTCGAACCCATTTTTTATCACTCCTCCCATGTTTTCCTTGGCCTTCCTCTGTTAACTGGACCTGATGCCTTAACTGTTCTAGATCTACTGACCGAAGAACTCACATCCATTTTTTCAATGTGGCCATACCATCGAAGTCTGCTGCTCTACATACATCTTCCTTATACTGTCCAGATTTAATTTTCCTTTCAGGTCGTCAGAACTTAGCTTGTCTAAGACTCACATTACACATCAATTGTATCATTCTCATATCATTTCTCTCCATGCAACGCATGTCCTCAACCCTCACTGGCCAGGTTTCACTTCTATACAGCATCAAACTGCATGCATATGCCTGACAAACCCTTCCCTTGGTTGACAGTAACGCTCTGCTGAATAGTAAAGGCAGAAGTTCCCTGAACTTACTCCATCCACTCCTCACTTTTGCAATCACACTAGCACCTGATCAACCTTGTGCTCCAATGGTAACTCAGGACCTCCGGCGTCCTGCGACGCATGAGACAGTCAAAGTAAACCATCGTTTTTCAGTCTGAAGCCAGATCCACAGCGTCTCCCCCAGCTTCTTTGCCTTGCGATCAAATTTCTCTTGATTGTTTGCTTCCGGTTCATTTTTGGTCTTCCTCTTCTTTTTCCATCAAATATATACAACGTACATAGTTATTCAACCATGACCCCCCCCCCCCCCCACACACCTGTTAACCTGTTAATTGTTAAAAAAAAAAAAAAAGGAAATCAATTTCAAATATGTACCAATGCAGCAGCTGGACTTACAAAAACTAATTCCCATATTAGTGGTGTGTAGTAATATATATATATCTATATAAGATTTTATATAAAGTAAAATCAAATTGAATGTTAAAAAAAAAAAAAAACTATTATAAATCTGGTTTGTCTGTTAGGAATGTGAGTATTTATTTACTCCTCTCCAGGAGTTAGGCACAAGGACAGTTTTATCTTACTCCTACAAGTAAGATGAGACCCAAGGTCGGGTTGGGAAAGTGGGGTTTAAAAAGCCAGCGCCCGAGAGGTGAGCACTCTGGCCATTAAAAATTGCCTGGGCAGCCCCGCTTGCATTCCCCGGTAGGGGCGCCTCAGGCAGTAAGCAATAAACTTACTCCTCCCCAAAGAGGGGAGGCGAAGCCTGGGAGGGTGGACATCTTAAAACTGCACAGGACAGACCTATAGACCGGCGTAAATCAAGCCCCGAAGGCTAAGACAATACCAGTCTATTGGGTGCAGTATCCATCGGAACAGATACTACACTTTGATTTTAGCCAAAAGGCTGAAATCAAAAAGAATTTTCTAACCAGAGGGGGAGTCACGGCCCTCATTTTTTTTAATTTTTATTTTTTTATCTTTCTGTTTTTGCTGGAGATGGGGCATCCTACCGGATGCCAGACATTCACCGGCTATTTCAGACACTCCAGCCTAGAGATCTTTTTTAAGATTCTAACCGTCCCTTTAAATGCAATTGTTTGTATTTCTCTTGCATTCGGTTCACCGGGTATACTCGCCAGATAGCGTGTGTGTGTGTGTGTGTGTGTTGAAAGGGCATCCCCAAAAAGCAACAATGAAAAACAACTTGGATAATGTGCTAGTGATAAGTAGTAAAAACACATTTAAGATAATTTGAAAAATGTTTAATTAGTGAAATTAAAATCTTGGTAAACCCCCCCAAAAAGGCAAATTTACAAATAAATCAATCATCAGATTAATTGAGCTGACGACAGATTAATTTTTCAGATTTTGGAAGGAAGGGGTGGGTAAGCTTGGTTTTTCATAAACAACTCCAATCAGTTTGAGTTAAGAAAGTCAAAATTAAGAGAAAGACACCTAATGCTGCGCATATGGAGGGGGGGGGGGCAGGAAGTCATTTTTTGATGAAACAGAGGTCATCTAACCCCCCTACCCCTATCATGAATCGTTTGAAGTTTTAACCTTCACGGCAAAATTAGAAACTGCCATAAGAGAAAGGCAAGACAAGACAGAGGGAGAAAGAGGAAGAATAATGAACAGAAGCAGAGAAAGAAAGAGAGAGAGAAAGAATGAGAGAGAAAGAAAGAGAAAGAACGAGAGAGCGAGAGAAAGAACGAGAGAGCGAGAGAAAGAACGAGAGAGCGAGAGAAAGAACGAGAGAGCGAGAGAAAGAACGAGAGAGCGAGAGAAAGAACGGGAGAGAGAGAGAAAGAACGAGAGAGAAAGAGAAAGAGAAAGAGAGAGAGAAAGAGAAAGAGAGAGAAAGAGAAAGAGAGAAAGAGAGAGAAAGAAAGAGAGAGAGAGAGAAAGAAAGAAAGAAAGAAAGAGAGAGAGAAAGAAAGAGAGAGAGAGAGAGAAAGAGAGAGAGAGAAAGAGAGAGAGAGAAAGAGAGAGAGAGAAAGAGAGAGAGAGAAAGAGAGAGAGAGAAAGAGAGAGAGAAAGAGAGAGAGAGAGAAAGAAAGAGAGAGAGAAAGAGAGAGAGAGAGAAAGAGAGAGAGAGAGAAAGAGAGAGAGAGAGAAAGAGAGAGAGAGAGAAAGAGAGAGAGAGAGAGAAAGAAAGAGAGAGAAAGAAAGAGAAAGAAAGAGAGAGAGAGAGAGAAAGAAAGAGAGAGAAAGAAAGAGAGAGAAAGAAAGAGAGAGAAAGAAAGAGAGAGAAAGAGAGAGAAAGAGAGAGAAGAGAAGAGAGAGAAAGAGAGAAAAATAAAATCCAGCCAAATAGCAACGAAAAAAAAGGAGGTAAGGCTCTAGAGATTTGGCAGAAATCAGCTTTTTCTTATTTAAAAAAAAAAAAGCGGATTTCGACCCAAAAGTGGCGAACTTACATCCACGAGAGGCAATTTAAACAGAAATCTACTTTTTCTGAGTTAAAGAAAAGTGGAATTCTGCTAAAAAGCGGATAAATCACATTCACTCATGTCCAACGATGCGATTTTAAACAAGCATTATTATCATCATTACTATCAATAATCTGCTCTCCCCTTTTTCTAGTATATATCATGTAAGTGTTGAGTTTGCTCATGAACAGCTAATTGTGACAATTTCTTGTTGACATACACTACCCCCCCCCCTTCCACACCAAAGGAGGAGGTAATGCCTGAGGGTATGGTCCCATGATAACAGAAGAGATATTCCCCCCCCCCCCCCCCCAAAAAAAAAGGTAATCCCCGGAAGGATGATATGAAGGCAGAACAGATACTACACTTCACTCCTCAATTGAGCATTGAAAGATAGCACAATTAATATAAGTGATAGTATAGTTACGGCTTCAGACAGATAGCTACCAAATCTCCATTGGTAATAAATTGTTATTATAATATCAATAGAGATAAAAATCACGAAATATTATCACAGAGAGAGAGAGAGAGAGAGAGAGAGAGAGAGAGAGAGAGTGAAATCAATCTATTAGTATCTGCCTGAGAGAGAGAGAGACACACACACACACACAGACATAAAGAAATGTCGACATGTTCGATTCGAACAGCCTCCTTTTCGATTCGACTGTTCTTGCTTAGTACAGCCATAAATAAATGAGAGTGTGTGTTTATTGCGTCAGTGAGAATTGCAGCACATGAGATGGTCGGAAAAATGATTGACAATCGGTGTTAAGCAAAAAAAAAAAAAAATCTGTTATAAAAATAGCACACAGTGAGCAGGGTGTCAGGAAGGGAACTTTGAAGTGAGAGAAAATTATGTCCTCCGGCTACGTCTATGACATCATTAATGACAGTAAATTAAGTAGACAAAGTAAGAAATCGATTGGAAAATATTTTTTGTACATCACTAGAAACGATGTGTGCACTATCTTACATAGTAAACAGATTTTTCTATGTAGCTTTTGTTTATGAAGCTATATCGGTCAATCAAATAGGGGACAGTCTAACTTTACTTTATGTATAAACTAGCATGGTTACCCGGCGTTTCCTAGTGGAATGGACAACAATTTGGAAGAGTTAAAAGTGTGTGTCACATATTTCTTTTAACCCCCCCCCCCTATTTCTCCCCTCTCCATCACTCATCTAAATGTTGACCCCCCCCCCCCCCGACTAATTTTGTTCCTGTTGACCTCCAAAAGAATATTAAAAAATAAATAATTGTGTCCATATTGTGTGCGAGGCAATGCTGAAAAAGAATATATCAACCTTGTGGGTGTGTCATGTGTAGATCTGACTTTTAGGTGGACACACATGCACACAAAAGACAACAGAGTTTGAATTACCTACTGGAGAGTTTTAATTACCTACTAGACTCCATCCTCGAGTGTTTCCGGTCTCTCTGTACAAGGGTTTGTCAGGACAACCTGACATGAGGATACTTCTGCCTACAAGTAAACCCTGATCAAATATTCAAAATAACATAATATTCGAAGCCCAAATAAGATCCCCTCGAAACGGCTCAGACGAAGAATAGTGCACATTCTCCTAGTGATGTTACCTCAAGTAACAGCACTTAGCTAGATACTCCACCAGACTAGATGAATTCTTGTTCTGGAATCCGGTAAGACCAAGAGACCACAAGAAAGATATACTACAACATAGTTAATTAGTCAATTGAGGAGAGGAAAATTAATGTTCTTAACTTCTTTACTAACTCAACGTTCGAGAAATAACGGAGAACTTTAATAGAATATTCGAATATCTATGTATCTCATATAGAGATCAAGCGTTAGCCCCAGGAAGGGGCCCTTTGATTTCTGAAAACTTCGACTGAAGTAAAATGAAACAAAAGACAACTACCCTTTATATAAGAGATAAAATGAAAATAAGAAAGAGAAAATTATAGAAATTAAAAAAATAATAAAAATGGTAATATAGAAGTTCAGGGCTAGGAGCAAGAGTAGACAAAGGTTCTCATTCATTCCTGGGAAATACTGAGTGTGCATTTAGATGTGCATCTGATTTTACAGATATTTTATTTTATTTTTATTGTTTAACAAAAAAAAAAACTAACTCATACATTATAATTATTTTAATAACTTAATTCTTGTTTATAGAATGATCCCCCTCCCCAAATGCCACCCCTGGAATCGTTATATAAAATTCACAATTCTTTCTGCAATTCAACCATATTTGGTACAAATAAACTTCAGTATATATCTGACTTGTCCACCAAGTTTCAGTGATGAATGTCAAACAGTCTGTTTTTTGTTTTTTTTGATAAGCAAACCTGGATGCAACATGCAAAATTGTCAATAACTGACACACTTCTTGATTTTTGCTCTTCAGTTCTGGAATAGTCTGGGGAGTATTTTGAGGTAACTCCACCGATAAAAATCTGGGAGGGGGGGGGGTTTAAGATCCGGTGAGTGTGAAGACAATTCAGGATTACATCTACTACTGATGAGACGATCACCAAAGTTAGCCCCACCTCTATAATTGAACAGCGACAAAACAAAGAGTATTAGACATTCATGACTGAAACTTGACGTGGATTTGTAGCAAATATGGTTGGATTGCAGAAAGAATTGACTTATTATCGATTCCACAGGTACCATTTTTGGGGGGATGGGGAGGAGGGGGACTGTACAAAGGCCAAAAAATATTGCTAGAGTAGATAAAATTCCAAATCTATTTGATGTTTTTGGATAGAAATATTTTTTATTTATTTCTATATTTATAAAATTATGAGACAACTTCACGTGAGTGTGTGTGTATATTTCTCATGTCAACGAAACTTTGAAAATTATACATTCAATTTTTTTTTGTTTACTATTAATCGAATATTTACTAAAATAAAAAATCCAATATCATAAAATAAAAAGATTTTTTTTAAAAATCCTATTTAAAAAATAAATTATGAAATTAAATCTACCAAAATGCATTTTGGTTTCTTAAATGCTTTTCTTCGTTTCGCTTACACCCAAGATGTAGCCAATTTTTGCAAACTTGTCAATAACTGTGACACACTTCTTTCTTGGTATTATCCTGATTTGCATTGTGATAGCCCTTCAGTCCAGGGATAGTCTGGGGATCGTTTTGATAGACGTTGTGTTTGAGATAACCCCACAGATGACAATCTGGGACCGGGATTATTGTCCAGTGAGTGTGAAGTCCATTCAGGATCACATCTCGTTACGAGAAGGTCACCAAAGTGGCCTCCCCATATCATTGAACAATGATAAAATAAAGACTGTTAGATATTTATGACTCAAACTTAGTGGACAAGTCAGGAATAGCCTGAAGTTTATTTGTAGCAAATATAGTTGGATTGCAGAAAAGATCGTGAATTTTATTCGGAAATAAATATTGATTGTTATCTTATTTAATGACCATTGTCTTTTTCTTTTTTTTTGTTGTTTGCTGTGTCTTCAAGTATTCGAACATTAACAGGGCATGCAACCAGACTACAAAGAGACATAAGGGACAAGGTAACTGTAGAACGGATTTTGGTATACACACTTAATTTAATCATCGTCATATGAATTTAATGGCACAACTGAATTCTTGTGCGAAAAAAAAAAAAATGCCAGATAAAATGTAAAAAGGTTGACCACTCCCGATTTAAATAAATCCGCTTAAGTTTTCATTTTTAACTTTGTTTCCGGCTAATTTTTTCCCCATCCTCATCCATACATCTCCTTTTTCACTGAAGAGACATTGCTAGTCTTTCTCTATTGTCATTTCCATGGTTCCTCCTTGTAAGACATTCACAGCAAGAACTTATCTTCCTACCACAATTGCAAAGAATTTTCCTTTCTTCCTCTATGAGCCTAGTATCAAATGGAATTTTTATGAACAAAGTTTCTTCCCAAGAACTTCCACTCTGGGGTAATTCCATGTCAAATCATCCAGAAAAAAACACTTTTGTCACCCTTACCTCTCAGATTTTCTTGAAATTTTTACCAGTGGTAGATACCATAAAAGTAGGGAAATCCTGAAAATTTGAGCACCTGAATGAACACGGTTCAGAAATTAGAGCACTTTTAAGATTAGGGGTGTGACAGGATTCTCGTCAAAATCACGAGTTTTGGAAATCATGGTTTTGTGAATAAAATCATTTCTAGATAACATAGAGGGCTGAAAATTGGACCAGGAAAGCTTTTCAGGCCGAGGAATCCAAATATCACATCTAGAACCACTGAAAAGCAACTATTTTTGAGCTATTTAATGTTCAAGCAGAAATTTGAGTACCGGGTTGTCTGGTCATAAAAAACCATGTGGCACTATTGGAAATTAATTTTTTTTTATTTCTGGGCATTCTTATAAGTCTGAAAAATATTTTGGCCAAAAAATACGCAAAATTTTTTTATAAAATAAAAATCGTGAAAAATGGGTATTTTTAGCTGAAATTTACACCAGTTATAACTTTTAACCTAAGAAGTTCAAAAGTATTACAAATACCCACATTTCTTCCTGTATTGCGCAATATGAGGGTTCAAAGTTCACACTTTTTGTATTTTTGACCGCCTGCTTCCAAAAAGTGTGTATATTAGGAAGATGCAACGTTAAAAATTTTCAATTTTTTGATAGTTGCGAAGTAGAATGATAAAAACTCAGCTACTGTGAATTTCAGAGGCATAGCAGAAGCGGAAGTATGTGAAAAACGGAAGCAACAAAATGTTCGGTGGTAACCACCCCCATAATAGTTTAAGGGTTAAAAGTTGAGGGTTTAACAATTTCGATAAAAGAAGAATCTTAAATAACGCACCCTTGCTTTAAGTCAGACAGCGTATCTAAACAGTTTTATATATATACAAAAGAGTCAAACACACACGCAATCTTCAGGCGTGCAATACAGCATATGCTGCGACGGTTTCATCATAATCCTTGTCAGAAATAGTATACATCCTTCCGCTGGAGTTTGTTTTAGGTACCTGGATACTACAAATGATGTTTTTGAGAGGTAAATCAGGACACTGGTCAGCAATGGAAGGCCAGTTGAAAGTTTTACGTGGTCCGTGGGGATGCATGAATGTCACGCTAACTTCACTTTCAATCGTG
This sequence comes from Sepiola atlantica, assembly GCA_963556195.1. NCBI lineage: Eukaryota > Metazoa > Mollusca > Cephalopoda > Sepiida > Sepiolidae > Sepiola > Sepiola atlantica. Next base: position 9,366,150 of record OY744539.1, on the reverse strand, counting down.
TTAACTTTCTCAACCAATCCGACCCACCAAGCAGAGTCGTACACACATGTTATATAGGTAGATGGAGCAACATCATTAATGTCAACATTCCTAGGAATTTTGAAGTCATAAACATCAAAAAATGCATTGTCCTCACTACAGAGTTTGTGCCCTATCTTAGATCCTGATTGTGGGATAAAGTGATGGCTGCTTCTTGTCCCAGGTACTGTTTGCCCATCCGCGAACCTTTTGTTGATCCTCTCTCGCAACTCAACCATGTCTTCTTTGGCAATGACAAAGAACACAATTGATTTCATTTCCTCTTCGCACACGTCCAGCACTGCCCTGTAGTCCAGAATCTGATTGTTCAGTGGTCTCTGTAAGCTACGCTTTGCTGCATGGCGTTTTACAGCACCACCAATTCCGTCACAAGGGGATTTCCCATGACTGGTGGCAAAAAAGATCCACTCAGCATCGATTCCATAATCCTCTTTGTGGAAGCATAGATTAAGAAAGTTTTTGTAGTTCTTATACTGGCCACCGCATCCATCTGAAACATAGTATATTTTGTCGATGTGTGGTAGATGTTGCTTGATGTAGTCGATCAACAAGCTTTGTATCTTGTGTACAAAGCAAGTATCATGTGTATTGTCATCGGAGATGAAACAAATAGACTCGTGTTTGAGAACTCCATCTTGGTCTTTGTAGTAAAACACAATTGGGTGTAGGGTGCAGTACTCTTTACTCCAGTGAAAACTTTGTATCTCATCCTGGATTATAAACTGGTAGTTTTCAGCAAAATCACCCAGCACCATGACCTCGTTTTCCCCCAATTTTTCTTTTTTTGACTTGACATAACATGCTTGGGCTTTTGAAAGGTACGAGTGGCGGGTCATATTGTTTATTGTTTCCAGAAGAAGCTCCTTGTATTCCTCATATGTTGTTGTAAGTGTGAGAAGAGCAGCCCGATCTGTTGTCTGCCACTGGCAATAGTGGAATTCAGATTGCATCAACCAGCAATGTTGCATTTTGATGGGTGCTGCACACACAAACTGAATGAGTCCCTGATGACCCAGCAAGAACACACCATTTTGGCCTCAGGGAACAAAACTTGGAGAACCCAATTTTCACGTCTGGGCACTTTTCTTTGAATGCAGCGAACATTTCAGACAGATTACAAAGAACCAGTCGCTTTTGTTTATATTCATTGCGTCCAACACTCACACAGTCTTTCTTACCCGGCATCTGTCGACTGTATTCATCATCCTCGTAGAAGCTTTGCACTAGGTCAAGAGTTTCTTTAGGCAGAGACTTACCTTTCTTAGGGTTGGGTATGGCTAGAATGCCACCAACATTCTTCAGTTCACGGGCCGTTCGAATCAAGTACTCGCTCACTCCAAATTGCCGAGCAGCAAATTCACGCGACCACTTGTCTGGTACCAGTGTCAATATCTGGATCTTCAGAGAGTACGGCGCAGTTTTCAGTTTTTCTCGCATCAGATCATGTAGTCGCTCCAGCTCAGTTGCTTTTGACTCAATGTCAGTTCCCTCAAAAACAGATTCTGATGTATCCAGCATATCCTCCTCGACACTGTATACTTCAGCTAAGGATGATCTATAAGTACCCACCACTTTCTCTAGTTTTTTTTTGGCACTGCTCACACGACTGTGTTTGGGCACACTATGGAGATTCACTGGAGACACACCAACTATTTCTAGACTGGTGTTTATGCGTTTTCTTGGAGTTTCTTCCAGCTCATAAGGTTCGTCGTCTGGAGCATCTTCATCAATGTCACTTTCACATCCCTCAACTCCAGCGTCATTGGTGGAACTCGTATCAGAGGAACTTTCTACCATAAGGTTTTGGTAGAATTTGTCACATTGTCGGCAAAGCATGAGCCCGGGTGTCATAGCATAGCCTTTGGCTTCCAAATGTTGCGCCATCTCCAGATTTACGCGTTTCATTCCCTGACACAGACGCCGGTGTTTTATCAGCACACCACAACACTTGCTTGCATGATGCTCAAAGGCTTTGCCAAACACTTGTTCGTGGTGGAGACAGACAGTTGTTACATTGTCCCTCTCACATAAGTTAGCACGCCATAAGAAGATAATTCGGATTTCATCATCAAAGTCATCCATATTTCTCAAGCCAACAGATCTGGTGTAGTGATTCTCATGGCATGAAGTCTGCAAAAGCTCGCCAAAGCTGCATTGTTCTGCTTTCTCTCCCATTGTATTTCTTGTTCTGAGAAAAAGAACAGATATGATATGGTGTTAATTCAGGACTTGAGCCCTAAATTGTTTTCTTAGCAATTCGAATCAAATTTAAATGCATATTTTTGTGAGACAGGCGGTTTTAATTTGATCAAAGCCAGACATTTTGGTCACAGGTCATGACCGGACAGAAATAGCTCAATACACGGTTTCACGATTACAGAAAAGTTAAGTAAAAACAGTGATCACTTGAAAAAAGTTGAGATAAAACCAGGCAGATATTAGAGTGGGTAATGGCCCTTGAAATGTTATCGTGAAAAGGTGTATTAGACACTTATTTGGGACCCTAGATTAGCTATAGCTATGAATAGTTTCTCTCGCTGAACGCTTGAATCTCTTACCTAGCAAAAATTTATTCCATCCTGCAAGGGCAAATATAGCGAATTATGAGAGGAAGATGAGTTTTCAACCAAATGTACCTTATTCGGATAAATTTTCGCGCCGATTTATTTTCACGCATTGCCCTACCCTAGGTTCCGCAGAAAGAACAAAAGCTCATCTCTGGGAAAATTAAAGTTCAGACTTATAAGGATGCCCAGAAATCAAAAAAAAAAAATTTCCAATAGTGCCACATGGTTTTTTATGACCAGACAACCTGGTACTCAAATTTCTGCTTGAACATCAAATAGCTAAAAAATAGTTGCTTTTCAGTGGTTCTAGATGTGATTTTTGGATTCCTCGGCCTGAAAAGCTTTCCTGGTCCAATTTTCAGCCCTCTATGTTATCTAGAAATGATTTTATTCACAAAACCATAATTTCCAAAACTCGTGATTTTGACGAGAATCCTGTCACACCCCTAATATTAAAAGTGCTCTAATTTCTGAACCGTGTTCATTCAGGTGCTCAAATTTTCAGGATTTCCCTGCTTTTATGGTATCTACCACTGGTAAAAATTTCAAGGAAATCTGTGAGGTAAGGGTGACATGGTCTGGATGATTTGACATGGAATTACCCTCTGTGGAACACATTGCTTCCCTGCAGACTGCATGACTGTCTTCAACTCCAATGTCAACACATACTTATCATAAACCGTCCTCATAATTCATCACTTTTGTCCATTCCATTCATCATTTTCAATTCTCTCCTCATATTCTTCATCATTCAACTGACAATCCATCCACCCATCTCATTAATCCTTATCCTCGAGTGGCTTTTGACCTTGATAAGTGGTTACTCATCAGTAAAAACAATCTTTGATTCCATAAATTCACGTAAAAAACATGAATAAATATTTGAAGAAAATGAGAACTTGAAAATCTTTTACCAAAATGACCGGATTCTGCATTAAATATAAATGATTAAATGCGCGAAAACATTTTTCTTTTATCTTTTACTTATGTTACCATCAAAACGGGTTACTGTTATTTAAATCGATAACATAGTATTTTGAAATACTGTATATATACATATAATTAAAAAAAACTAAACTAAACCAACACCTAAAATAGAAAAACTTGTCCAAACATGCATGTGTTAAAATAAGGTCACCTATCAATTCAACACATTCACAAAAGGGTGCGTCACCCCTATACAAAACAGAACAAAAGAGGAAAACAGAACAAAAGATGAAGTAAAAGTCATCCAAAACTTTGTTTGAGAGAAGCCCTGCCATTGGCTAATGAAAACATTAGCCCGTGGGAGGGAATAACAATGAATCTGATTGGTTAGCTAACTAGACTAAACACCACGTGCATACATAAAAAACACCCAGTAACACGAATTCCATGCATTTTAGCCTGACGATTCCCTATGGGGATGAAACGCAGAAGCCTTTGTGTAGCTTAATTGCCATAAATATATTTTCATAAATTTCTCTCTCTCTCATATATATATATATATATATATATAGTAGAGAGCAGAGAGCCAAACGCAACTATTTAAATGCCTAATTTGCATAATTATTTTTTTAAACAGTTTATAATAAATTAATGTTTGGTGTTATTCATTCGTAATTTTATTGTCCTATTTTCCTATATATATGCAATAGTTTAGTCGATATTAACAGTAATAAAAATGATTTAATAAAAAAGGATAAATTACCAAAACCTTTCTTAAAATATGTTCATTAATTTTCAAGGGAGGAAATTTAAATAAAAACTTACTTTTTAAAAATTACAATAGATTTATATTAAAGATATGTAATATAAGCTATAGATTTAAAAAGAATAGAGCTAGATAAATAGCCAACGGATGGTGAGTAGTGTTTTGCTTTTTAAGACGTAAAAGGTTGATATGCCGTAAAATCATAACGAACCAAATTCTTGGGTTATTTAACGTTGGAATGCAATAACTATTGTAAACAATTGGATGATGAATCGCTTTTTGGGTTGGGGGGGGGGGGGAAATGTTATTAGGATGAAATAGGGTAATTCACATTCGAAATGACGCAGCCTCATTCCTCAGTCTGCTTTATTAACTTCTTCCACTTTATAAGGAGAAAATACAAGTAGAAAGAATGAAACAAAGTAAAAAGAAAGAAAAAAAAGAAAAAAAAGGAAGAAAAGAAAAAAAGAATGAAACAAAGTAAAAAGAAAGAAAAAAAGAAAAAAGGGAAGAAAAGAAAAAAAGAATAAAACAAAGTAAAAAGAAAGAAAAAAAGAAAAAAGGGAGGAAAAGAAAAAAAGAATGAAACAAAGTAAAAAGAAAGAAAAAAAGAAAAAAAGGGAAGAAAAGAAAGAAAAAGAATGAAAAGAAAGAAAACAAAAGAGAAAAGAGATAAAAAGAAAACAAAAGGAAAAAAGGAAAAGAAAACAAAAAGGTAAAGCAAACAAAAAGAAAGGAGATAAAAAGAAAAGAAAAAAAAGAAAACAAAAAAGAAAAGAAAAAGAGAAAAGAAACAAGAAAAGATAAAGAAAAGGAACAAAAAGATAAGAGATAAAAACAGAGATGAGAAGAAAAAAAAAAGATAAAAGAAAATTAAAAGAAAAAAAGAATAACATTTTTTTATGGGGGGGGGGGGACAATGAAAAAGGTTGAGGTAAATAAAGAGACAAGAATAAAAAAAAAAAGACCCAAGATGAGTAGATGATTTGCATTGTTTAAAAGAAAAGGTCAGGGTACTAAACAACCATTAAATAAGTCATCAGTTGTATTTCAACAAAAGACTCATTCACTTCCAAAGTTGACTTCATTTTACTGACACAATTAAATGCACTTAGGTACAGCCGGTTAACATCTCCTTCTGTATAAAGTGAGGTATATTTACATGTTTATATATTTATATGTATAGGAATCACTCCTAAACTAATTAACAGATCATTATGAATTTTGGAACACAGCTGTTAGGCATAAGGTGTCCAAATGTGGGTTATATTTTAGTCTTAGTTTTGTGCAGAGGAGATTAAAACCCTTTGTGAAAATTCAGATACCTCCGATTTTTGTGAAATTTTAACATCAGTTCATAAATATTCTCTAAATTTCAGTTTATTTGGAGTATTAACCTCCCATTTGAAAATTCAAATATATCTAATTTGCATTGAATTGATCCATACTCATTAGACACCAATTAAACAAGATTCCCTGAATTTCAATTTCTTTTTAAGACCCCTTGAGCATAAGCCGTAACTTCTAGATACATTTTAGAATAAAAATTATGTAATGGATTTTGATCAAAATTAGAATAAGGATTCCAGACGTTCGGTTTAGTATCATTATATCTTTATTTTAATCTTCATAAGGGGACATAAAAGTGGTGCAAACCTGTCTTATTTGTGGAATTAATTTTACCCATCCTGGGACGGGTAGTCTTCTAGTTGTCTTATATATGTAAATAATTACTGTAGGTCAACCGTGCTTTCTGCGTATATGTGAACTGGATAGACACACAGTTATGTACATATTAGACACAACTTATTGATTGGACGATTGATTTTAGACGTAACCTATATTTATCTACATTTAACCTATATTTACCAAGTAAAGATAAGTTGTTCGACTCTTATACAAATGATTAAACTAAGGCTTAGTAATAGATTTTAGTCAAATGTACTTTTGTTGTATTATTCAGATTATTAAAACTACTGTTTTCATTTTAGATATTGAACGGGTAGATCCTCTATTATATAATTTAGTTAGTTGAATGAAATGGAACCGCTGAAAATTTTTAAAAATTTAGAAAATGATAAATGAAAATAAGTATATAATGACGTGGAATTAAGGAAATAATAAACTAATAAAATAGAGAAAAAAATGGTAAGATATTTAAAAAGGATACATTTTTAAATTCAAAGTTAAATAAAGTTAAATAAATTAAAAATATTTAACCGTTACATATTAATTTAAAAAAAACAAACTTTTTTTTTTAGAAAATCCTATTTTTTTGGAAATAATTATCCATAGCATCTTTCCACCAACCGGTTAGATTTTAATAAATATCGAAGGTGCTTTTTTACATCGGGACCTGCGCTAACTTTGATCCCGTCGTTATAGTCAGGGTTAAAGTGGGGGTTAGGGTTAGCGTTAGGGTCAAAGTTAGCACGGGCCCTAATGTAAAAATGCACCATATTGAATATCCACAGACATGTTTCATGTTCAGTAACAATCATCAGTGTAGCTGGAGGTTTGCCATAGCAACAAGGGTTTTACTTCGATGAAGTAAATATAGTTTTAGTCAGCAGCAGCAGTAGCATCCGAGTCGGGGTAAAACAGTGTGTTTATTTTTTGTCGTAATATCTGAAGCTTGTTAGTGAAATCTCGTTGATTTCCTTTAATTTGAAAACAGGCGATAACTTTATTCTCTAATTCCCCCGATATACTTATAGAATATCTATTTACCATCACAATCGTTTAAGAGAACAAATAATGTACAATGTAATAACGTTTACTGAAAGGTCATGGATCGTCTAGTTGTATATTAAACATCACTGGAATCTCGGGCTCAGGTGATAACAATAACTAAGTTCTTACGGAAGACAGTAGAACTAAATATAGAATAATGAACAACATGAAAATATTTTAAAGTACTGAAAATAACTCCCCACTTATGATTGCCCTATAAATCTGGCCCCTAATTCATAGTAGCCTCTTACGTCTCAGTGACAACGTGCCTTGTTTGGAGTGAATATAAGTAAAATAAGGAGTGGTCGTCAGTCGCAGTTGGCCTTGTGTTCGATATTGAACGGGTAGATCTTCTAGTATATAACTTAGTTTGTTGAGAATAACAGGAAATGGAAACCACTGAGGGATTAGCAGAGGTCGACTCATTGGTTCCGTGTTGCAAAATTACTTAGGCTGTGGGAATGTATAAAAAACAGATATGACGTCAAATGGCTCAAAGAGAGAGGGTGATAGAAAAGAGAGTCTGTTTGGAAGCACGTAATGCGTAGGACGTGTAATGACATGGGCTGACAAGATATAACTAATTGGTGATTTCGAGGTCTCTGCGTCTCCCACTTCCCATTGGTCAGTGATTTGAAACAAAGATCAGGTTGAATAAATGACCGCTGTCTTCCATCAGTTTTATGCCGAGTTAGTCTTTTTGAAGGTATGAATAAGAAGCTGTAATTACAGGAAATATAATTTAGTTAGTTGAGAACAACATGAAATGAAATTTAGTGTTAGTTAATTTAGGGGTTAGCAAAGATCAACCGTATGAACCAGAGTTGAAAATTATTTAGGATGTAGGAATGTATTAGAAATGGATCTAACACCATGACTCGAAGAGAGAGGGTGATAGCAGAGGAAAGCATGCGCGGCGTTTGGACGTGTCATGACAAGGTATGAATAAAAAATCTCTAATTACAGGATGGCATTCCCTCAGTCTGGTAGGATAACAAAGTAGCGCATACAAGAAGAACGACCCGCAAGGTATGAATAACTATTGTGAACTTTATGTTTCTGTAATGATTCGAGCAGGACACAAGGTTGAATATGCAACATTCTTATACTAGATGTTATTCTCACAACGTTTCAGCAGATGTAACCTCCGACCTTCTTCATGTGTCTCTTGTCGAACTCAGGAATCTGTATGGAGCTAAACTCCTTATTTGATCCACGGGGAGGGGGGTAGATTGCTCCCGTTCCGTCAGTCATGACCGAGTAGAAGTATTAGAAGAATTAAGTAATTCTTAATTATATTCTTAGTATCGTCCATACTGAGGATTGAACCTTCAACCTCCGGAAGACTGTCACTTAGAACTGATTATTACTTAGTACTTTTATCCATTGCACCACGGGTGAACAATTCTAGTACAAATTTTGGTAGACTTAAACCTATTCTTATTTTGGATGTGTAGTTTTACGACTTATTACCATATATTAGTGATGGGACGATTCCAATATTTTTCCTGATTCCGATACAATTATTGATTCTGTTCTAAATTCCCGATTCCGATTTCTTTAAGATCTCAAAATATTTAGCTATAGAATTTTTGTTTGTTTTAAATTCATGGATCACCGTAAAAATCTATGTAATATGTGCTGCATATATTTTTGCAAACGTAAAAAAAACGGGGGGGGGGGTGATCTATAGATTCAATTTTATTGGCACTTTAAAATCAATAAATATTTATCATTTTATCATTAATACCAGCAATGGAAAATTAAGTTTTAAACAAAAACAAAAGCAAAAGAAAAAAGAACAATAAAAGCATCTTTTTGGAATCAGAAAATAGGCCCAAATTTTCCCCGATTACAATACCCTAAAAAGTTCTGATTTTTGGATTCCGATTAATCGTCCCAACACTACTATTTATATTTTTTATGTTCTAATCTACTATTTAGAAGTATTGGTTCCCATATTGTATTAAATTCTATACTAGGTTTACTTAGGAGGCCGTTGTCGCCCAACATATGCGCTGCTTCTTTGAGAAGTCTTACTCTCCACCGTTTTTCTCTGTCTATGATTTTTACTTTTGTTAATCTCAAAGAAACTTTAACCATGCCTCTTTGGTCATCTTTCACTTTTCTCGATCTTTTTAATTTAATCCTTAAGAAAAAACTTTTTTCAAATAAAATGGCACAGAACATTTACACCATTAATAAAAATGATGGTACTTGTCCAGATTAGGACCCAAGCTAAAATTGACTTGGCGTCGGTAGTTTCCGGATGTTCATGTAGACGGCCGGAAAATGCTGAAGTGCTTATCCAATCAGAATGTGAGAAAATAAGTAGACGACAAGTTAACCTTTTAATTGATTGAATCGCGAAATTCACTAATTTGAAATAAAAATTGATCAAAGCAATAATGGATTTTAACACTTGTTCAGTGAAAAAAACAAAACTTTTTCATGCAGAAGAAAACATTATTCATTCACCGCAACCAAGCAATAAAAATATACCATTATATTTTTATACATATATTATTTTAATCACAGCCCCCCCCCCCTTCCTCACCATGGTAGAGGGAGTGGCAACGTAGTAGCATCAAAATTGCGCTGCAAACAGGGCTCTGGTGAAAATCCAGGAGAATCTTCTCGTCTATGCCTCTCGGGTATCAAAACCGCAAATCAATGGAATAAAAGTGGCAATGTTGCTTCTGCGCGAAACCTTCCTCGACTTTGCATGCAACCGCTGAACCTTGCTGTTCTTGGTATCGCGGGTAAAACATACAGTCTTGCAGATTAACGAATAGCTGCAACCAATGAAGAGAACTTCATGCAGACCAAATGATGACGATGACGATGATGATGAAATTCCATCTACTCCCGTGCACCCTCCAGCCCTCTCGCTGAATCTACTTGTTCGTCGCAACCGGACAATAAAGATTTACATTATATTTTCATATATAAATGTCTATCGTTATTCTTTTAAGCACTGCAGCAATATAAAAAATGGTTTCCCAAATGCTAGAATCCGATTCCTGGAATTTTTAATGGTATAACTCCAAAAGTAATCAATTTACTTTGATTTCAACTCCAAAGTCTTGCATAGAGTTCCAAACCAGCATGAAAAAAAAAGTTGGGCATGAAGAAAGGCCGGAAACAGAAGGTTATAGGGAAAAGAAAAACACACCTTTTTATGGCTAAGGAAATGGTTCAGCCGCCAAGTGTGCCATTGCCGCTGGGCAGGGTCTTCGAGGAAGCAAACCAAATTAGTGGAAAATTATATATTTGCGGTTGAAAATCTGCAAGCAGTTAGTGATGTGTGCATAAGCTTTGTTGGTGCCACATCTGGTATTAAAAGACAAATGAACCATTTTTCTCTTTTTTTTTTTTGTTTTTTGAGAATACTAGAAAGAGTTGAATGAAATCTCCATGCCGTGAGTCATTGCTTGGAAAGATAAGAAAATAAAGAGAAAAATAAATTAAAACATTTTCTTTTCTTGCTATAAAAATAAACGAGCCTCTTTTTTTTTAGATGCATCCATTTATCTTGAAGAGAGATTCTGTCTGTCAGTCATGTTTAAGTTTAAAATAACATTTTCACTGCTAAATGCGCAGATTGAATGGACACATCTTATTTTAGATGCAACCAAACATCTTTATAAGATGCTCTGTCCGTTAGTACGTCATATTTAGGTTAGAAATAACATTTTTGCAATCTGTTTCACTTAGTTCAAAAATAGCATTTTCGGTGGTCTGTCATGCTTGGGTCAGAAATAGCATTTTCGGTGGTCTGTCATGATTGGGTCAGAAATAGCATTTTCGGTGGTCTGTCATGCTCGGGTCAGAAATAGCATTTTCGGTGGTCTGTCATGCTCGGGTCAGAAATAGCATTTTCGGTGGTCTGTCATTCTCGGGTCAGAAATAGCATTTTCGGTGGTCTGTCATGCTCGGGTCAGAAATAGCATTTTCGGTGGTCTGTCATGCTCGGGTCAGAAATAGCATTTCTGGGGTCTGTCATGCTCGGGTCAGAAATAGCATTTCCGGGGTCTGTCATGCTCGGGTTAGAAATAGCATTTCCGGGGTCTGTCATGCTCGGGTTGGAAATAGCATTTTCGGCGGTCTGTCACACGCATATTGAATGGCTGCATCTGACGCATATCTGTTCTAGTTTCTTTATCTGTGTTGAATGAGTCACTGATGTAAGAGTTTTACAAAAAAAAAGAAAAAAAAAAAGAAAAGTAAATAATCATAAGAGTTTGAGAAAGTCTCATCACACATTATGACACACTGATAACGGGTTTAGAGCAAGAAGCTAAATTCATTGCATACACAGATCTTCTTAAAAAGAGAATTTGTATTCAATCCTAATTAAATGCCATAAAAATGTTATTTATGATTAAAAGCAAAAAGTACTTATACTTCCTGTTTGTGCATGTAATATATATATATATATATACTAGCAAAAAGTACTCGCCCTCCGAGCAGCAATTAATGTAACTGTAGCTTTATCTAAAGAAATAAAGAAACTTTTATTGCCTTTGGTAACAGTTATTTGTTTATTATTTGATTTATGTGCACCTTGTCGTATTATTGGTTATTTTTTGTCAATCGCCAACTGATATATTTATATAAAAATATACTAATAAATACACATTGGTTATTATTTTACATATCTGTCAATATGTTTTTTCTCTCTAATATATATATATATATATACAACACCTTGTGATTTCTATACGTAGGCAGAACACGTGTCTGTGGATAACTATATTTTATACATATATATAAATAAATGTTTGGAGGTACAACATTTATATATGATTTTAAAAACAATTAACATAAATCTCTCTAAGACCCTTTCAACTATCCTCTCGCCAGGAGAAAATCGATAGTTCAGATAGATAAATAATATTGGCGAAAGTAAAGAGCACAACGGGAATTGAACGTGCCAAGAAATTAACGATGGGCGATTAAAATGAATTTAATTCAAAGTTATTAAATTCATTTAATTTCTTGGCACGTTCAATTCCCTTTGTGTTCTTTACTTTTGCCAATATTTTTTATCTATCTGAACTACCGATTTTCTCCTGACGAGATGATAGTTAAAAGGGTCTTAGAGAGATTTCCGCTAATTGTTTTTAAAAGCATATATATATATTATAGCAATATAAAAATATACTTATGACTTGTATTTCATTCCCGAAGGAAATCGTTAGGCTAAATGATTTAGCCTGATGATTTCCTTTGTGAATGAAATGCAAACATTTGTATAGCTCACTTGCCATAAGTATAATTATTTTATACTACTATAATGCTCTACCCATACACGTATAACCCATCTATCAATAAATCCAGCTTCTGACATATAGATGGGGCCACTAATAAAAAGTCCATATGATTTTTATAAAGTACTAACCTTCAAGTGGCACGTGTCACAGTTTACAAATTACAGTTGTTTAAGTGAAGCTACTGTTGCAAAACAATGGAAAAATCTGAATTACGTGTGTTGATAAAGCATTGCTTTCAGATGAAAAAATATACTGTTCAAGCAAGGCAATGGCTTGATAAATGTTATTCAGACTGCTCCGTTGGAAACAATGGTTAAGAGGTGGTATGCTGTCTTTAAATGCGGCCGTACAGACACAAATGATGCTGAACGCTCAGGTTGCCAAAATTTGTCTGTTTTCTCAGAAAACAAAAAAAGTCCAAACTTTTTTTTAGGTCGATCATAAATTAAAGTTGCGTGAGATTGCAAAGATATCAAAAGGTAGTGAATTCAGAATTTTGCATGAATTTTGCGTCAATGAGAACGCTGTGTTCAAAGTGGGTGCTGTGTTTGCTCACAAGTGATCAAAAACAACAACGCATCGACAATTCAGTGAGTTGTTGCCAACTGTTTCAATGCAACAAAAACGAGTTTTTGCATCAATATGTGACAATGGATGAAACATGGATTCATCACTTCACTCTGGAGTCTAATCGGCAGTTAGCTGAGTGGACAGCAGCAGGTGAAAACCGTCCAAAGATGCAAACTTACACAGACATGGTTTTTGCCTCTGTATTTTGTTCATCGATTACCTTGAGAAAGACAGAACCATTAATTGCGAATATTATATAGCATTATTGGTGCATTTGGAGAAAGAAATTGTCAAAAAACGGCCACAAAGGAAGAAAAAAAAGTGTTTTTCACCAAGACAATGCACCATGTCACAAGTCGATCACAATGATGGCAAAATTACATGAATTGCACTTTGAATTGCTTCTGTACCCATCCCATTCTCTTAATATGACCATCAGCAACTACTGGCTGTTTGCAGACCTCAAAAGAATGCTCCAGGGAAAGAGATTTGTCTCCAATGAAAAAGTGATATCGAAAACTGAGGTGTATTTCGAGGCCAAAGGCAAATCGTTCTACAAAAATGTCATTTAATTGTTAGAGAAGCATTGGAATCAGTGTATCACCCTAGAAGGAAACTATGTTGACGAATAGTCGAATTTTTCCTAAAAGTTGCTGTTTTATTAGTTAGGCCCGGGACTTATTGAGTGATGTGTTCTATATACATATTAGAAACATTTCTGTTTTTATAAAAACAGAAATTTCTAAAATATATTCTCAAATAGGCTGTGGTGTCGGAGTCAGAGCAAGTTGGCCGATTGACTACAAAAAAAAAAAAAAAAAAATGATACCATGTCAAATAAAAAATATAAAAATCTGTGTCACCTTTTAATAACACACAAGAGTTTTATATTTTTTTTGTGTTGGACATTTTTCATCTTGTACCAGAGTTTTTTTGTTGTTTTTTATTTATTTTTTTATTTCTTTAGATTTTGTTTAAAAAAAAAAAAAAATTAATTTACAGAGCCTTAAAAAAAACAAAAAAACACCTATGAGCTATGTACAATAAATTTTCCGGAATGAGTACATAAGGCAGGTGTAGTTATTCATTTTTTATTCATCATCCCTAAAGATGATGGAAACAGGCTTTCCTAAGGAAACAAAGCCAATAGGACACATATTACTCATTCATTCATCCATGCACATACATGGCCATATTACAACAGATTACAATGGTTGTCCCTAACATACATCAATGGACATATTGATACCAAATCACTATCAATCCTTGGCCTCTGTTCAGTCTCGAGAGACAATGGACACTCGCTGTAAAGGTGCCTGCACGGGGAGTCAATTGTGAAGCAATCCCAAACCACACCTCTCCTGAAACGGCCCTCCTTGATTCCAGTGGTAAAGAGAAGTCCAAGACGACTGAAACAATGCCAAGATAAGCAAGAGAGCTCTACCACATACAGCATCTGGTTTTCTTAATTTTAGTACTGACCAGGCTCAACTTTGATTAACTTCGGTGATCTAACGAGAATAGGTGTGTCAACGTGATTATACTAGTGGTGGGATGATTAATCGGAATGGGGAATCAGAAAAATCGTAACTTTTTGGGATATCGGATAAATTTGTGCCTATTTTCTGATGGCAAAAACGATTCTTTTAATTGTTTAAAACAAAATTTTCCATTGCTGGGACTAATGATAAAATAATAAATATTTATTGATTTTAAACGACAAGTCAAACTTAAATCTATAGATCACCCCCACCCCCCCCTACAAGTGTATTATTACATTTGCAAAAATATATGCGCATATTACATGGGTTTTTAAGGTAATCTGAAAATTACAAAAAAAAACCCCCAAAAAAACAACAACTCTATAGCTAAATATTTTTTAAAAATCGGAATCGGGAATTTAGAACAGAATCGGTAATTGTATTGGAATCGGGAAAGCTATTGGAATCGTCCCATCACCAGATTATACCCTATCAATAAATATAATGGATATTAACTGTATCTACCCTGTGTTGGTCGGGAGTCTTTACTTTCATTTTTGTTTCGTCCATTGTCCCCCGCCCCATCTCCTGCCTTTTCTCTTAATTTCTGGTAAGAAAATATTTACATTTATAAAAAGACAATTCAACGTTATTGAAAAGAAATCGGTTTTGCAATAAAACCAATCGGACGTCTTTAAATCGTGCAAATACTTCGAATTTTTTTTTTTTTACCAAATTATTTTTTTAAATTCGATTTTGAAAGAACCAAATTGTTATACATTGATAACTAAAAGCAAAGAAAATGCATTCTGGTGGATTTAATTTCGTAATGAAATTACTTATTTTAATTAGGATTGTTTAAAATTCGTTTTATTTTATCCTATTGCATTTTTGATTTCAATAAATATTAGATTAATAGTAAATAAATAAAATATTAATTCAATACCAAAGTTGCAAGACATCGGAACAGATACTACACTCTGAACTTATATTCAATGCCAAAATTGCAAGACACACATTTTATTATTAAAATCGAGATGAATTATTACTAGTAGAAGAAGATTTCTTAGGTCAGGAATCCATGTCGGGCATTTGGAATACTGATTTAAGTTCTGTATGTAATGCAATCATACCACTAAAAGAACACTCCCAAAATCATACTTCTACCACGCTGTAGCACCATCGGCATGATACTTTAAAGATTATATAAAGGTGCACTTTCTTTTTTTCTTTTTTTAATTTTTATTTTAGACAAATAGCGGTTCTGTTTCGGAAACGTCAACCATAGATTTTACTGGCGTGACGTACGTACAACGAATGCTACGGAATCGAGAAAGACGAAGCAAGTACGCCGTTCTGAATGTTACAGAATCTCCCTCCCTTCCCATGTTAAGAATGTATTCTAAAACTTCGCCAGTAAAATCTATGGTTGACGATTACGAAACAGTACCCAAATAGCAAACTAAAAACTAGAGGCAAAGAGTCAGAGTCGAGGTTTTTAAAACTGTCTCCAGAGTCAGATCCTTTTCAGACTCTTCATCTCCGAGGTTAGAAGTCGGAGTTAAGAGTAGTTTTGCAGGAATTTAGAGTTAGAAGCAAGCTCCCCTACTCCCACCCAACCAAAATAGATCTTTTTGGTCGACTCCCACCACCTCAACTGAAAAGTTCAATTTTTATCTCGTCAGACCATAATATTTTATCCTGGAACAAAGCAGATTTCTGTAGATGATTCCAGAAGCTGATTCGGTACAAGTCCGACAATGCAGTCCTACACAGTGGGGTATGTGATTAATTGTATCCTTACTCACTACGATCCCCAATACCTGCGGATCTTTCCTATGGATTTCTCTCCAGGTCGTGAATGGTTTATAAATTACTTTCTCACTAATGGATCTACCGGTTTATTCGCAAGGAAATCCAGTAGATCTCATTTTCCAAAATAAACCCACAAAAGTATCTCATTTTCCAAAATAAACCTACAAAATATCCTATATCACAAAGTACACACCCAAAAGTGTACTATATTTTAAATTAAACCCTCGAAAGTGTTTTATTTTGCTAAATAAAACCCCAAAAGTATGCTATTTTATTAAATGAAATGTATTAAATTTCATCAGCATTGTTATCTTAGTTAAGGCTTTTTCAACAGAATATTCTGGTAGTGTATAATTATTTAATCTTTTTAACTTTCGATTTACAGATTATATAAATTGAAATTCATGGCAATCTTGCTTAGTGTCTAATGACTATGGATCAAATTTAATGCAAATATGAAATATTTTAATTTTCAAACGGGATGCTGAGGCCATATTATTAAATACTTTTAAAATACTCTTAAGAAACTG
The DNA here is from genome assembly GCA_963556195.1 of Sepiola atlantica. NCBI lineage: Eukaryota > Metazoa > Mollusca > Cephalopoda > Sepiida > Sepiolidae > Sepiola > Sepiola atlantica. The sequence goes on along the minus strand of OY744539.1, from coordinate 9,349,446 downwards.
AAATTTGTGGAATATTTATTAATGTCTAATACCTTTAAAAAAAATTTTTTTTTTAACATATTTCACCCCAAATAAGGCAGGCCGCCACTGTAAGGGGTAACTGAGAATTAGGGTGTAGGTTTTGGGTGTCACCCCAAGTTGGGAGCAGTGTAGCGAGATGTCTGTTCACATTAGTTTTAAACCTCTGCATGTCGGTACCGTCGGGGAAACAGGGAGCAGGGAGAGAGTTCCAGAGGCCGGCAGCACGAGGAAAGAAGCTATTGGAGTAGAAGGCTCTCCGGCATCTGGGGACCTCCACAGTGAATGGATGGAATTTAGCTGATTGTCGGGTTGGTCTGGTGTATTTATGTCGAGGGGGAACCAGAGTGGCTAGTTCATTGGAGCACATTCCATTGAAGTATTTGTAAAACAAGCACAAGGATGCAACATTGCGGCGATGAAACGGGCTGGAGCTTGGTTGATAGTGAGGGACCTATTAAGTTGGCAACTCTTTTTTGGACCTGTCTAAGAGGGAGAGACTAGTGGATGATGCACCAGCCCAGATGTGGCAACAATACTCCATGCATGGGTGGATGGTGGCTTTGTAGAGATACAGGATAATGTCAGGTGTGAAGAGTTTACTAGCACGGTAGAGGGAGCCAACCTTCTTTGTTGCAGCCTTGGCAATGTCTTCAATGTATTTGTTCTAATTCATGTTACCTGTGAAGGTTAGGCCGAGGAGTTTGATTGTTGAACTCTCAGGTAGGGTGTTATTTGCCATGACAATCGGTGGTTGGAGAGGTTTCTTGCAGTTATTGAAAGAAAGGAGCTTTGTCTTTGCGGCATTAAAAGTTACCAACCATTTATGACCCCAATCCACTACAGCCTGGAGGTCATCTCCTAAGGATTCAGCCATTGCCTCGGATATGATCGCATCCGTTTTGCCCACATGACCAGAGTAAAGCGTGGTGTCATCAGCAAATATACCAATCTCAGACTCAGGGAGATCGTTTATGAAAATCAGGAACAGTAAAGGTCCAAGGATAGATCCCTGGGGTACACCAGCATTTATGTCATGTTGCTTAGATGAACAGCCATTGAAGACAACCGGAATATTTCTTTTGGTTAGGAAGGATCTAATTATATTAAGTATTTGCCCAGTAATACCATATGAGTGTATTTTCAGGAGAAGCCCTTTATGCCACACCTTGTCAAACGCCTTGGATATATCAAGTGCCACTGCCCTAGCTTCACCTGCCTTGTTCAGTGTATGATATATGCGTTCAGAGATGACCGTTAGGATTTCTGCAGTAGATCGTGCTTGTCTAAATCCATACTGGCGGCCAGAAAGAAGTTTAGCATTAACTAAGTGCCGGACTATCGCTAGATTGATTAAGGATTCAAAGATTTTAGCAAAAATCGGGAGTAGACTGATTGGGCGGTAGTTCTGAGGATTAGTTCTATCTCCAGAATACTTGAAGACTGGTACCACAGAGGCAATTTTCCAGCTAAATATAAAACCTGAAGGCGAAAATGAAAATCCCTTATGTATCAATTGGGATCATGTGGATCAATGGAGACAATTTCCTCAAACAGAGGAAGTAAGTTATCAAGAACATGCAATTTTGCTTTCTTCTGAACAAGAACAAGGAAAAGATGTGATTGATGCAAAGAAAAGAGAATTGGAAAATATGGAAATTCATGACGTATATGAATGTGTGCCTGATAAAGGGCAAAAATGTATATCAACAAGGTGGGTGATAACAGAAAAATTTGTGAAGGACAAAAAGATAATGAAGGCTCGTCTTGTTGCACGTGGTTATGAAGAAGATTCTCATAACCTAAAAACAGATTCTCCAACGTGCAGCCGTGAGGCTATGCGTCTAGTATTGTTAACGGCCTCGGTTATGACGTGGCTGGTGGAGACTCTTGATTTTACCTCCGCATTTCTGCAAGGTAATATGCTGGAGAGAGAGGTATTTCTTAGACCACCATCTGATGTGTGTCCAGAATCACAAGTGTGGAAGCTGAAAAGATGTATTTATGGATTGAACGATGCACCTCATTCATGGTACAAGCGAGTTAATCATGAGTTAACGCACTTAAAAGGAATGGTGAGTGCATATGACAATACACTGTTTCTTTGGCATGATGCCACTGGTGAATTGATGAGCATTCTGGCAATACATGTTGATGATTTCATATTCTGTGGAAATGATTTATTTAAGAAAAATGTGATCGCAGAATTGGAAAAGATTTTCAAAATTGGGAAGCATGAAAGTGGAACATTCAAATTTTTGGGATTGAAAGCGAACAAAAAATGGGATTATTTTGGATCAAAATCTATATGCTTCGGCCTTATCCCCAATAGACATAAAGAAAGGAAGATCATTAAGAAAAAATGATGAATTGAGTCAAGAGGAGAAGACAGAGTTAAAAAGATTGACAGGTCAAATGATGTGGGTATCTACCCAAACGCGACCAGATGTATCATTTGATGTGTGTAGAAGGAGTAATATTGGAAAATATCCAAAGGTGAAGTTACTCTTCGAGGCAAACAAATCATTGCAACAAGTCTCTCAGAATTTCGGAAGAGGCTCCCATCTTCGTCGGGCAATCCGCGACCTGTTCTCGAACCCTGATCCATTCAATTTCGTCACACAAGCCTCGGGCAGTGAGGTCAAGAACAGGTCGAGAAGTGAGGCTTGCTGGTCTACTTTATCAGGGATGCGGGCTGGGAAATCGACAGTCTGAGAGGGAGTGAGCTCACGAGAAATTATACGTAGAGTTGCCGGCTGCGTCAGTAAGGCTAGAGAATCCCAACCAGTCATGGTGGTGTACATTAAAATCCCCAAATACATGTATCTGGGCATTCGAGTCAAATGAGAGTGCTCTATCTATGCTTTCAGAGACAGAGTTTAGCAGGGTACAGTCCTAGGTCAAAAGGGAATGGTATAAGAAATATAAGTAACTGACGCTGTGATGTAAAGTCAATCTAAAGCACATGTAGTCTTGGTCATCTGATTCTAAGCTATGTTCTCTAGTCAGGGGGAGGGTGTTCCGAACATAAACTCCTAGCTTGTGCATATGTTTGTCAGAGTCTTTACGGTAGAGTGGGAGGTAGTCAGTTATGTCAAAGTGGTGAGAGGAGATTGAGGATTGAAGGTTTGTTTCACTTAGTGCTAGGATATCCGGGGAGTTTGTCAGGAGAAAGGTTTCTACGTCGTTGATGTTGGTTCTAAGTCCCCGGATATTTGTGAATGCGAGCCTCAAGGGTGGAGGCGAAGGTGTTTTTTGTTAGGTGTCTGGTTTAGGTTTGATTTTATTTATTTGCAATGACATGTTTGTTTTGATATAGAGTGGGGTGGGCAAGGTGGGTGCTTGTTTGGTGCCAATAAGCTCACACAACCAGTCCATTAGTCGCAACCTGGTTCATGGGGGTTGTGGCCTCAGAAAAGCCCACCAGTGATAACTGCAAGGTCCCTTTCCATGCACGACATGGCACGTACAACTACCTACAGTATTATGCAACTGATGATGGAGCAGTCGTTCTTAGCGCTACCTAAGAGTTTGGGCTCCTGTCCTGTTAGTCGGAAACAGCGGCCAGACAAGCTGTCAGAACAAGAGCGACCCAGACTGGTCATGTAAGACTTAGTGACGAAAAAACTTTCCCCTAGTTGCCCAAATAGAGAGAAAGAGAGACGGTGTTCATTGTCCTAGTAAGGAAACAAGGCCAGGCACTGGTGGTTTTGAAGCGTCCCAGCGCTGGTACCTCTGCGCCTGGCTAATAGACAGACAAGGAATGCAATGGCCGGTGATAGGCAGAACCTATCTACTCCTTAAGCAATTGTAAGTTTGCAAACCGGATATTTTGTTCGATATTCCAGCTCTAGGAGGGTTGTTGATCAGGACTAAGGAGGCCTCCCTCCCCAACGGTTTGCTGCCACGACGTAAGTAGTTAGTAGCAAGGTTTTATTATCAGAGATTTCCTTCTTTTAGATGGATGGCCTGACAAGGTCTTACGGGTCCAACACACCGAGAGGGGAAAATAGTCTGCGCCAGTGTATTAGTCGGGTATTTCCAAGCCCCCGCAGGTTAAAAAAAAACAAAAAAACTTCCATATATGTATATATATATATATATATATAAATATGTATATATGTAGATAGAATAAGTTTACTGTATACTCCAGAGGGAACAGAAAGTTGAAGATAAGTTTCTCCTCTCATAAGTAAGTACAAATAAGAGAAAGACAGCCATAACTTCAGGCCAGCATGTGAGTTCAGGAATTACTTCAGTGGTAAATCAAGACAGGCAATAAGACAGTATATGTAAATATATATCAAGAATTAAACACATTTAAGTCAAACACAGAATTTAGTACATTCAAATAATACACATTAGAATTTAGAGAAGTTATATGTGAGTGGCCAAAAAAGAGAGAAAGAAAAAGTAGTTATCTTTGCGTCGATGGCACCTATTTGAGGAAAAATATCGGGTTTTGCTTTGTGTGCCTAGCCTAGAAATTTAACAAAAATTGGAGGCATCTGAATTTTTACAAAAGGCTTTAATCCTTGCATAAAACTAAAAATAGCCCACATTACCCACTCTAGCAGCTCTGTTCCAAAATTCATAATGATCGATTAATTTGTTTAGGAATGAATTCTGTATATACAAGTATACTAACATATAGACATACCTAATTTATATAAATAGAGATATGCTTCATATCGAAGGATTGGTAAAATTCAATATTTATATTAATCTCTTAAAATGGTTGTAGAAGTTGGGAATAGAATAGTTTTTGCAACTCTTTACATATGCCAACTATCTGGATTTGCTTTGTCCAAGTTCGAAGTTCTAAAATGGACCTACCCTAATTGTTGAATATCAGGTCTGGTATACCGGAAGTGACACTTGGCAGAAATAAATAAAATCTACTTGACACAGACATGCACCTGGCCGGAAGAAACAAAACACGGCTGATTGACATGGAAACACAACTCACCGGAAAATGAAATATCTGGTGATTTGATGCAGACATATCTGCAACGGTCATCTTGCAGACGGAAATATGCCCGTCACTAAATAAACGCCCTAGGGTGGCATGGCTAGAACGAAGCAGCATTCACTCTAGATGGGTTGAACAGGCTTCCTCCAAAGGAGGTAGTTCCTAGGAAATATCAAATTCACAAGCGGTCCCAAGTCGCATGTATATCCCGGTTAGGGGAAATGATGACATTGAATTTTTGCAGTTCTTAGGGAGGTATCGGCGTCCACCTACATACAGCGCTTGGTATTCCAAAACGGTCACCCATCTGGTATTTAGCTACAATTTATTTTAAGAATTATTTAGTCCAGCCCAGACGACTGCTAATGTGGAACATTTTTTTAATAATTACCTCAAAATATAAATCAATAGGGGCACAACTCATTTTAGATTAAAGAATATAATAGTTGTCTCCCTTAAGTTTAAAAAATGTGCAAACTGCTAACGATTAAAAATTAAAATGACTTCACTGCATTCCGGATAACGCTGGGTAGGTACAGCCAGTAGATAATAAATATAACAAATGCTGATCCATTTGGTCACAGGTGGTTCAGTAGATTATAAACCTCCAAAATCATTCTAGATTGTATTACTTGACACATGGTCAAGTGGATAAAGGTGTTTGTTACACTGAATTATATCTAGAGGTTGAGAGTTTTGTGTTAAGTATCATGTATCAATTAGTCTCTCTTAAGTTACTGGTAATTAACCAGTAACTTAAGAGAGATCAATTGATACACAATGTCTAAGAGGCATCGAAAATGGAATAATTTACTCCCCCCCTCTCCAGTAGATGGCTACATTGACGGCAAAATTCCAAAATAGGCGCTTACAGGTGGATGCATGGGCGTCCAAAAGTGTTATATAAACTTACCCAAATTGAGATCAAGAGAGTCTACTGGCTAATGAGTTTTAGAGATCAACCTTCATCAATTCCTGTCCACTCTCTCTCTCTCACCCCACTTATTCGTCGCAACTAAATAAAAAATATATCATATTTTTATATATAAGCGTTTATCATTCTTATAAGCACAGCAGTAGTACAACATAATAATACACACACGTTATATGTAAAGAGACGAAACAGGGAAATCTATGGACGGCCATATGAAAACATTAATAATAGAATTGCAGTAATCATAGGAGCCACTGAGCTCATGAAAATGCACTTTTTTAAAACTACCTGGCGAATATACCCTGCGAACAAAGTGCAAGAGAGATCCAAACAGTTGCACTTAGGAGGACGGTTAGGATCCTAAAAAGGTTTCCTGGTTGAAGTCTCTGAAATAGCGGGTGAATGTCTGGCATCTGGTAGGATGCTCCATCCCCCAGCAAGAACAAAGAGAAAATAAAATTAAAAAAAAAAAAAAATGAATTGCAGTTGTAAGCAAATATTTTCTTGTTCATAGCAGCCAAAGCATGTTTTCATTGTGGTTGGTTTATTTAAAAAAGAAAATAATAACAACAACAGAAACGTGGAGTTTTGATTCAAATTTCGCTTATGTAGGCAAATATGTTCCTGTTCATAGCAGCTGAAACGCTTTACGATCGTGATAGTTAAAATTATATATATATATATATATATATATATATATATATATATATATATGAAGCAATCCAACAAAAGATATAAGCGTCAACTAATATCTTATAATTAGTGAAACATCCGGATAAAAAAACTGAAGCTCAATATACTGGATAGAGCATTAATATTATAATATAAAATGAAGTAATAAAATAAGGTGTCAATCAAATTTTATTAGAATTCAAAGTTCATGCAAAGCATCCTTAAGTCCTTAGCTCATGAGTTTTCAAAGATAATTCTTCTCTTCAGAGGACCATTACCGCAGTTATACTACTACAGGCAATAAAATTACGCTTTGAAAATATATAAAAATTATATACACAAATATATAAAAATACATAACATCAAACATATCAATCCAAAAACATACTTTTGTTGAATCCATACAGTCCATCCAGGTCATACAAGTTGAGAAGCATAATCAGGAAGGACATTACTCCAAGATACAAACAGCAGTCCAAATATAATTATATATATATATATATATATAAGAAATGAAAAAGAAAAGAAAAAGGGGGAAAAATAACAAGACTTGATTTAAATCTCCGGCAACCCACATCTTAACAACTCCACCAGAGACTTCCTCCACTTACAGTCTCCTTTCGGAATGTTAGTGGTTTGGCTTCAGGCTAGCGCTCTGTCCCTGTAAAAAAACTCTTGCTATGAAAACAGTCAAAGTATGCCTTTACTTTGACTGCCTCATGCGTCGCAGGACACGGGAGTTCCTAAGTTTAAGTAAAAGCTGTAGAAACAAAAGCACAGAGATATTTTCGGCAATACCAAAACAGCCGATATCAACTGCGGTGAATTTCATCCATCTTTCTCTCTTCTTCATCATCAAATTCACTTTTAGAAAGTATTCCTTGAATCAAAACGGAAATCATAGGCGCTAAATAGTTACAGTTAAAGAAAAACTAACAATAAAAAAAAGCGGTATTATTGGAGCCTTGAACTCCGTGTTACTTCAAATACATGCAAAAAAAATGTATACTTTTTCTTTCTTCCTTTCTATTATATTTTCATGCCTGAAATCAAACGGCGAATTGCGTTTGGATGGACAGCCTTTTCCAAAGTAGACAACATCATGAAGAGTAGAAAGTCCACAATGAACATAAAGCAAAAAGTGTTCAATGAATACATCATGCCTGTTATGACATATGGTAGCGAAACATGGGCACTTAATAATGCAGCAATAGAAAAGCTAAGAGTGGCACAATATAAAATGGAACGCATTATGCTCGGCATAAGTTTACATGATAGAAAAAGAAACACATGGATCAGACAGCAAACTGGAGTAAATGACATAATCACTACCATACGAATGGCAACACATAGATGGACAGGTCACTTTTCAAGATGTACAGACAACAATTGAACATATGGAGCGACAGAATGGGCCCCGAGGCAATGGAAAAGACCTAGAGGAAGGCCAAAAACCTGGTGGAGAGACGACCTCGATAGTCAACTAGGTCCTACTTGGTCACGTCTAGCCAGGGATAAAACAAGGTGGTAAGAAACCAGGAGTGAAATAAAAAAAGACCACGATGATGATGATGATGATGATTAGATTTTAGCAGTTGCAGAAGTTTGTGTATGAATTAGAGAGAGAAGCAGTTGAAAGGGAAAGGGAGTAGATGTGTGTTAGAAAAGTAACATGACTAAGAGAAAAAAGTTTAAAAAGAAAGATGTTGCATATATTTATTTTTTAAAAAACTATTCCATTTTCTTCTCCAGGAACTGGGCAGCGCCAGGTAGTCCTGATAATAAATAAATAAATGTAGATTAAATATTCCAACATCTATTGTGTGTGTGCGTTTCTTTTTTTATGGAAATCACTCCAGACAAGCGGGTATTCTTATGATATATTCATTCAAGCTGCGTGTTTAGCAATGAGAGTGCAATTTTAAACTTAGGCGTGACAGATTGTTTTAAAGTGCATTGACGCATCTCAAAATGCTATTTAAAACTTAAGCGTGAACGACCGACAGAATCATTAAGAGAGATGTACGGATGCATTTAAAATATTCAATCCTAGCATTTAGCGTGACAGACAGACAGACAGACAGACAGAACCTCGTACAATGTAAAAATGCAGTAGGCTGCATTTTTTTTAGTGATGCATGCGAATGGCAGACATGCAGGTTAGATGCTCGGTCAGAGGAAGAAGGGGAGGCATAGAGAAATTTTAAAATGTCCTTTGTTTTATATTGGACTACCAAGAGCATCATTTACCTTTGAACTAAAATAAGTATCCCGTAAAAACAGAATCATGCCGAGACTAGAAAGTAATGTTCTTAGATTGTCTACATGATAAGCCCCTGAGTAGACTGTCTGGTAGTTATCTCTAATGTGTGTCTCAAGTAGCCAGTGCCTGGGTGGTCCGGTGATGACCAGTGAGAAAGATTCAGTCAGGAGGAAAGGAGATGGGAGGAGGAGATCTGTCCCTCTGGATATGACAGGAGGTTGTGTTTTCAGAGAGAGATGGCAATCAGTTGAAGCTGGGGGGGGGGAGGGATCAGGCAGGATTGGCCTTTTTGGGGCTTTTAGCTAAAGGATTATGCTGGCTAAACTTATCTTTTTCTGGTCGGGCAAGAATCTCATTTTGCAAGTTTCTCATTCAACCGGGGAACATAAGTATTGTTTGTAACATCCAACAAATAAACTTGTTACCTGTTTGTAAACTGGAGCTTGAAATAGGAATACTGTCTTGCAGTGCTGACTTAATCGAACAACAACCTTTGACCGGCACAACGCGTCGCGTAGGAAGGTTAAGGTCAGTGCAGTGAACGCACGCATACATACAGGTTCACAATAATAGAAATGTGGACAGTTTTTATTCACCTCCTCTCCATGAGGTTAGACACAAGGTCAGGTGTGGTCAGATATGAAAAAGCCGGCGCACTAGGAAAAGTGCACCCTGGGCTACAAAAGAAAAAATGCCTGTACAGCCCCGTTGATATTCCTTGGTAACAGGCGCCTGAGGCGATTAGCAATAAACTAACCCCTTCATCTAAAATTACTATTTCGAACTTAAGGAAAAAAACAAATTTGTGGACAGATCTTGTAAAAATGATATGACTCATCTGAAATATGATGTGTCCATTCGCTATAGGCGTTTATCAATGTAAATGCGATTTCAAAACTAAGGCGTGAGCAACATGTGTGATTGACGAATAGAATCTCACAGATGAAAAAACACATCTAAAAATTCTATTGGAAACTTAAGTGTGACCAACAAAGGAAATGCTATTTTAAACGTAAGCCTGACAGATCGACAGACAGAACCACTTATAGAGATGCGTGGACAAGATGAAAATGCTATTTCAAAATTTAAGCATGACAGACCAACCTCTTACAAAGATGTTTTGACGATTAAAAAAAAAAGAAAAAAAAAGGTGCGTCCACTCTATATGCATGATTGGAAATGAAAACGATATTTCGAACTTGAGCATGACAGACAGACAAATAAAGCCTAGCATAGAGAGTACTTTAAAAAAGCAATGCTAAAAGTCTTCTAGACAGGCAGTCTAATGCACCTAAACAAATACAGACAAGAGTGACAGACCGACGAAAATGCTATTTCAAACTGAAGTGTAACAGACCAACGAAAATGCTATTTCAAACTGAAGTGTAACAGACCAACGAAAATGCTATTTCAAACTGAAGCCTAACAGACCAACGAAAATGTTATTTCAAACTGAAGCCTAACAGACCAACGAAAATGTTATTTAAAACTGAAGCCTAACAGACCAACGAAAATGCTATTTCAAACTGAAGCGTAACAGACCAACGAAAATGCTATTTCAAACTGAAGCGTAACAGACCAACGAAAATGCTATTTCAAACTGAAGCGTAACAGACCAACGAAAATGCTATTTCAAACTGAAGCGTAACAGACCAACGAAAATGCTATTTCAAACTGAAGCGTAACAGACCAACGAAAATGCTATTTCAAACTGAAGCGTAACAGGCCAACGAAAATGCTATTTCAAACTGAAGCGTAACAGACCAACGAAAATGCTATTTCAAACTGAAGTGTAACAGACCAACGAAAATGCTATTTCAAACTGAAGTGTAACAGACCAACGAAATTGCTATTTCAAACTGAAGTGTAACAGGCCAACGAAAATGCTATTTCAAACTGAAGCATAACAGACCAACGAAAATGCTATTTCAAACTGAAGTGTAACAGACCAACGAAAATGCTATTTCAAACTGAAGCGTAACAGACCAACGAAAATGCTATTTCAAACTGAAGCGTAACAGACCAACGAAAATGCTATTTCAAACTGAAGCGTAACAGACCAACGAAAATGTTATTTCAAACTGAAGCGTAACAGACCAACGAAAATGCTATTTAAAACTGAAGCGTAACAGACCAACGAAAATGCTATTTCAAACTGAAGCGTAACAGATCAACGAAAATGCTATTTCAAACTGAAGCGTAACAGATCAACGAAAATGCTATTTCAAACTGAAGCGTAACAGACTGACAAATACGCTGTTTCAAACTGTAGTGTGACACACATACAATTCTCTCCTAGCGAGTTGCAAAGAAAATGCATGTAAAAAAAAGCTACAAGTCTTCTAGACCGGCAGCCTGATGCACCTAAACAAATAAATAAAAAGTATCCCCCAGCTCAAAGAAAACAAGAACAAAGATAAAAGAACTAGTTTCCTTAAGTCAGCCTCCTCATCAACCTGCTACCATCTATTTTACCTTGAAAACAGCTTAGCAGACTTTTGTTCTCATGAGCAGCTTGTCATCATGAACGAAGTCTTTCACTCGTCGCCTCCTCCTCCTCCTCCTCCTCCTCCTACCTTTCTCTTTCTTTCACTACTTCCGGGATACACATTAACCAGTTGCAGATCAGCAGCAGCAATCAACTCATATTTGCATCATCTGTATAAGAATAATACGCTTGTACCTTCTTTTGTACGTACGTTATCACCTTACACACTCATTTTAATAAAATGAGATTGTGCGATCGCAAAAAATCCAGATTTTTATCCATTTCAAAACAAATTGTTCTAAAATCGAATAAGACGTCATAAAAAAATTCTGTCATCGTCGACTTAAAAGTGAGATTCGTTTTATTTAGCCAACAGTTATATTTATAGAAAAATCTTTCTTCCTACTGTAAAAATTAAATCCATCCGAATACATTTCAATTTTTTCTTAAAATAAATCAGTCATTTTAACCGTTTGTTAATAGTTGAAAAAAAAAAAAATTAATTACTCCGTGGCCCTTTAAATGTGAGAGGAATTTGGAAGCATTTAAACTGTAGAATAGAAAGTCATTTAAACTGGCTTTAAAATTCTTAGCAAATCCTCATTTAATTACAAGTTTTGGAAGCTGTTTACATCCAATAATTTTATAGAGATTAAAACAGCATTACCATAACAACACGACTAGCAGCAAAATCTCACTCCTTCACTGTAGAGGTCCCCAGATGGTAGGAAAACTTTTTACTCTAATTGCTTCTTTACTCGGACTGCTTCTCTTTAGAATTCCCTACCTGCTATTTCCCTGACTACCCACATGGAGACATTTAAATATAAACAAACATCTTGCTTCACAACTCCCCACTTAGGATGGCCCCTTGAAATCTGGCTCCTAATCACAGTACGTCTCAGTGGCAAAATTCCTTGTTTGGGGTGAATAGAGGTTTAAAAAAAAACAAACAAAAAAAAACATTAGTTATAGTCTTATAACCATTTGGTTCAATTAATAATTTAATGGCCAAAATATACCGTTAACAATGAAACAGTGAACTATTTTCTATCGGTCTACGTGACCGGCAGTGAGATGTGATTCGGCTTGCAATTATGTAACCATGGCCTCTTCACTGCACGAGATTCATATGCAATGAATCGTATTTTGGCGTGAACACAAACCACGTGATCAGCGGAGATCACCAGTTCCAGTATTACTTTCAAGCAGACAAGACGTATATTCCTGCGCTCTCTACCAGGCCAGCGGTAGAGGAATCGAGAAACTTCAGGATAACATTATTTCTTCTTGTCAACATTAACCAACCCTCATTGTACAACCATCATTTTGTTCCTGTGTTCCCGCGAATAAAATTGCATATCTATTTAGTTGTGGAGCCGTTATTATTTTGTGGAAAAACGGTGATCCCGTTTTTCTTATGTAACATTTTTATTTCAGTCAGATTCGGCCAGACGAATTACTCTTCCAAGTGAGTTCGTCATTCTGATTTTCTTTCCCGGTTTAAACCTCAAACAGAAATCGGCTTTCTTAGCTACAGTTGTTATTGTTATCACGGTCTAAGTTCATATTTACTCAAACTTTAAAGTGAATCAATATTATCTGGTTAGTTTACACTAGTTTCAAGGGTTGACACAAAAACAGATCATATACAGTAAAACATAAACGAAAAACGAAATGTCTCGACTTTAGACTCAAACAACAGATTAGTAATAATTATCTGTACAATAATTTTTGAGTACAAAAGAAAATCCGGTTTCTTTGTGTGTAAATTTACATAATCATATTCGATTTAACATCCGTTTTATACGCTGGCATGTGTTGGACGGCTTTTAGAAATTGACTTCCAAACTAACCTATATCTGACTAATTTTTTAATTTTTTATTTATCTCTCTTTCTGGAAGTCGTAGCTGAGTTCTGTTACCTGGGCGACTCCCTTTCAGCTGATGGTAGTTGTGAGACTGCTGCTATTACCCGATGCAAATCTGCCTGGATGGGCTTTAGAAAACTCCTTCCCATCTGGACAAATAAGCATCTGCCGATCACAACTAGAGGACAGGTGTACACCAGCTGTATGAGGAGAGTTATGCTTTAGGGTCCCGAGACATGGGTTGCATCGGCGAGCACTCTCAAGAGACTGCAGCGCAACAAAAGAGCCATGATTCAATGGATCTGCCATGTCAAGCCGGAAGATGACACTCTCCTCAAGACTCTTCTCTCTAAGCTTGGTATAAAATAGATATTTAATGTTCTTAAGCTGGCAGAATGAGATGGCTTGGCCATGTTGAGCGAAGCTCCAGCTGGATCTCCCGGGTCAGAAACATGTTCATCACATCAAGTGGGCAGGCCGGAAGACCAAAGCTCTCTTGGAATGAGCTGTGTAAACGCGACCGTGCAGCTCTGAGGATTGCAAACTTAGATCCTTGCGACCGCCAAGCCTGGAGAGGAAGACTTTGATCAAGACTGAGAGACAGGCCCCATCCTCTTATAGAGGACTAATCAAAGGCTGTTAAAAATAAATCTGATGATGATGCTGATTTCTCTCAAGTCCTTCCTTATCACTTCCTCACGTTTTTTTAGGCGATCCCCTGTGAACTGAACCTGCTACCTCAACTGTTCTACATCTACTAACTCAAGAACTTTCATTCTATTCTTTCAACGTGGCCATACCATCATAGTCTACTCTTCTGCACACATCTTCCTATGCTATCCAGATTTAATCTATCACTGAGGTCATCAAAACTAAGCCTGTCTTTAAGACTCACATTACACATCCATCGTATCATTCTCATATCATTTTTCTCCATGCAACGCATGCCTTCAACCCTCACTGGCCAGGTTTCACTTCCATACATAATCACACTACGTACACATGCTTGATAGACTCTTCCTTTGGTCAACAATGGTAACGCTCTGCTGGTTAGTAATGGCTAGAAATTCCATGAAGTTACTCCATCCACTCCTTACTCTTCACACTAGCACCTGCTCCACCCTGTGCTCTAAAGGTATCACCAAGGTAACAAAACTTCTGAATAACATTAATAGCTTGTCCATCCAGATATACTTTCTCCACATCTGAGTTTTCATCCATCTCCATTGTATTACACAAACTGGTTATCCTCTTTCAACCTACTAGTAATTCCACTTCTTGTGAACCCAATGCTTACAAGTATCACAAAAGATTGAGCTGCACCTGACTCTTTTCACAAATGGAGCAGAATCGGCTAAATCGTATTTTGGCTACAGTGAAATGAGTTTGGGCGGGCATTAAAAAAATGTTTTTTAATGGAAATCGCTCCAGACAAGACATGAAGCCACTTGATGTAAGGAGAAAAAATGAAGAACAGAAGATGATTATTCCAAAGACAGGATATATCTCTTGGCCTTAGTCTTGAAAAGACCAAGGCTATAGGTAGGAGAAAAACAAACAGAAGGAAGAGAGTTCCACAAGCCTGCAGTTCTTGGAAAGAAGCTACTAGAATAGCTGTATAACAATGAGGTATCAAAACGGCGAATTGATGGAAACCACTAGACCAACGAGTCAAACGGGCTGGAACAAAGGAAGCAGGAAATAGATCAGACAATTCTGAAGAACACATGCCATAATAGTATTTATTGAAAAGACCGAGAGAGAGAGAGAGAGGGTGCAAGGAGTCTCAAACAACTTATGTTGCACTATGGGGAACAATCCTTTGATCGCAGCAGATTAACCGGACGGTTGAAAGGTCGCATCAGCTTATCCCCTACCTGTCACAACCGACTTCCTGGTAAGACGCAATATCCTGACACGTAAACCTAACTCTAGTTTGACTTCTAATGGAAAATTTAATCATCTTGCTTAGCTAACCTTCAATGAAATTTTCCATCTTTAACTTTATTTTTAAACATTTGCATCTAAATATTGCTAAACCGATTCCCATATATTTGAGGCATGGAGTCAGAGTCGGCAGCCAGCAAGTTTATAGTAGTTTGAATCAGACACGTGAAATGATGAAAAAAACATCTCATCACTGTGGATTAAAAAAATATGGCTGATGTAAATAAATATTGCAAGACGAGATTCTAGTAGCTTCTTTCCAAGAACTGCAGGCGTGTGGAACTCTCTTCTTATTGACTGTTTTCCTCCTACCTTTAACCCTGGTTTTTTCAAGACTAAAGCCAATAGGAATCTCCTGTCTTTGCAAGAATGATCTTTCGTTCTTGTTACATTAAGTGGCTTCATGTCTTGTCTGGAGCGATTACCATAAAAAAATTTTTTTTAAAAGAGGTCTGTTCTGAATATGTCACAAAGGAAATATCCCCCCCTCCGCCGGCCATCACTTTTAAAAAAAAAAATGAAATAAATAAAACCTTACTTGAAAATAGGCCATTTAAAAATATATTTACCCCCTCCCCCCCATCACCATACACACACACAAGCCACCATAAAACAAACGAAAAAAAAACACATTTCAAAGAACACGAGATGATGATATCAGATATGAGCAATTCTGCTGTCATTCTTAAGTTACTGGGGTCATAACCTATAAGCTATTGGCACAATTGTTGAATGATGTGGAAGGAAAATGAAATACGATCAAGTAAAGAAAAAATATAAAACACGTTTGGAGATTTTAAGTTTATTTCTGGAATTAAAGAAAAAACACTTGCGCGTAAATTAAATAGCCACCACCAAACGTGCAGTATACATCAACTGTTCATGCTACCTTTAGTATACACAGCTATCGCGGATACATTCTTTCTAACAATGCAGTATAGTTAAGAAAAAAAGGGGTGAAAACAAAAAACTGTTTCCAAACACAAGAAAATTTACTTTTCTACTTACCTGTATAATTTTCACGTATGTTTACTGATTGTAAGATTTATCATCTATGAATTTGTTATCGTCACTTTTTCTTAGCCAACCATGTGTGCTTTCCAACATGGCAGACAATCTTAAAAGATAGTAAAAAAAAGGTTGTTTGTTCTTTTTACATTAACGGTCACGGCTTATCAAAGCCCGAAGGCCATTCGAGGATAAGGGTTAAATAGTTTAACTGGTGGATGGTGAGACAACATCGCGTTCATTGGCACGATGGTTGTAGCAGGGCAGGAATTGATTATTTACGGAGACGGTTCAACAAGAACTTGTTTACATTGGACTTGAAGACGACCATATTGTAGTCGGCAGGGAAGCAGGCTCGCGCCACTATGTTCCACAGACCGGCAGTTCTAGGAAAGAAGCTCTGCCCATGGAAGTTTCGTTTCGTCTTGGGCACGCAGAGGGAGAAAGGGAAATCATTGACAGTGATGGTACCTAGGCGGGTTCTTATTGTGAATGTTTTACAAGGGGGGGACCATAGAATTGAGCTCAGTCGAGCACCTACTATGAAAATAACGGCAGAGCAAAGAAAGACTAGCAACATCTCTTTTGTGAGAGAGTGACTGTAGGGAAGAGAAGAGGGCACCCCCCACTAGATTTCAAAGTCGGTTTTGGACTCTGTCAAGGCAGGAAAAGGTGCTCTGAGCGGCACCTCCCCATATGTGGCAACAGTACTCCATCTTTGGGCGTATTTGACTCTTGTACAGGTAGAGGATGGCATCGGAGCGGTAGAATGATCCAACCATTTTTCCAGCGGTCTTAGCAACAGATTTGATGAATAAATTGTATTAGACTAATTTCCCAGCTGTATTTCCTTTCAAATGTGAAATTAATCTAAAACAATTTATTTGGGTTTACTTACTCATTTGTGAGGTCGGAAAAAGCAGACGGGTCATTGACGTCAGAGTTATCCGCCATTTTAGTTGGGAAACAACAAATTTACCAATAAATCTTACAATCAGTAAACACACGTGAAAAATATACAGGTAAGTAGAAAAGTAAATTTTATTACGTTTGGTAACAGTTATTTGTTGTTTATTTGTTTTTGTTTTTCACCTCTTTTTTCTTGTTAACTATACTGCACAATCGTCCAAGTCTTGTTTTAAAAGAAAATGTAACAACGTCGATCGATCAATTAAATCTCATATTGCACATCATTCTTTGTGATAATAATAAATGCTAATCAATGAGTTAGCTCAGAAATCACAGCTGTAAACAGTTTGCTGTATTTGTAAATCAACACGTAGTAATTGGAACACACACATACAGACTTAGCCCAATGGGGTTTCAATTGCGTAATGCGTAATGTAATAAATGCGTACTTCGTCATCAACAATGTGTGTATAATGGAGGGAGAGGGGAAACGTTAATACTTGTTCGTTTTTCTCACAAAAAGGCTTTGTTGGATAGAAGCACAATAGATACCTGATCTAACTTTCTCTGCTTAAATCAAATGTATGCCAGTGTCAGAGAGTTTCTACTGTCGTACAAGACAAGTTGAAGGTTGGGGTAGATCTGACAAGGGAGGGGGGAGGGGATATGTGTTGCTTTAAAAGTTTTCAGGATTTCACGCCTACAGGCCGGATCAACACGTATCGGTTTCTATTAGGTCAGGAGGCCACTCTCCCATGCATTATCTGAAAGCGTAATTTGGTTTATTGCCGATCGCCTGAACCGCTCCCATCGGTGAATGACAACGGGGCAGATCATAGCCACTTTTTCACCCGTCTAGAGTCCCCCCCACACACACACCTGGGGGGAGGGAATTCCACACTATAAATTGACCTTGTGTCTAACTTTGCCGCAGTGAAAGGCAGGTAGATTCTTTTTTTAGTAAGCAATGTCATGGTAAGAAAATAATGGCACTTCTGGATCAGTGTAATATCTGTTCCTATCTACTTACCTTCCATATGAAGAGAAAAGTTAGTCAGTTTTTAATGTGTGTGTGTGTGTGTGGGGGGGGTCCGGCTCCCCAAAAAGGGGCACTCTGGATTGGAACAAAAATTAAAATTGCCTCACTCTAGAAGGATTTCTTCTTCATTGACCGAGGACAGAATAGACTAAGTGCAGCACTAGAACAGATACTACACTTTGTTCCTAGCCAAAAGGCCAAGTAAGATTTTGTTTAATATCTGTTCTGTCAACGGTCAGAGAAAATCCGAGGCAATTTTAATTTTTATCCTAATTCAGAGTGGCCTGGGGAGCTATATTGTGATGATATTTTAAAAGATGATAGCCTTAAGTTGAAAAAGGTAAAATAAATAAATAAGGTAAAAACATTTTTTAAAGTTAAAAGAGGTTATAAAAAGGGTATAAAGAAGAGGTTACAAAAAGGGTATTAAAAAAGAGTATAAAAAAGGAATAAATAGAATTACAAAAAAAAAAGATGGTTACTTGTTCTGTCTTACGCTATGTAATCAGGAATTGAGTGATCATTGATCAACAACACTTTCTGGTCAGGAAGTGGGTGGTGATTTTACGGTATATTTATATAGTAAAGTGAACCCCTATAGAATCTGCAGCCAGTAAATCTCTAAAAATATTGGCTTTCGATTGGATAAGATCTCAATCAACACCATTCAGACAATCAGAATCACCGAAATATATGCCTCCGCATGTTACAAAGTTTTGCGCGTAACATAATAACCAAATGTGCTCACTCTCAGCTTCTTTTAAACCCGACGCATGTGAGCACGCCACTAAAACCAGCCTCGGCCTCAGGCCGAAGTCACACGGCAACGCAACAAGAAACTACCAGACACCACCGAACACAAAGCGACAGCATATTGTGATGTAATCCCCAAATTAGATTTTTAATTAAAATATATATAGCAGCAATCAATTAAAAATATTATTCAGCGAAGGTATATTCTTTTACTTTTAAAACTTTATTTCTCCGTCACCTTGAGGATTAAAAAAAAAGAAGATAAATATAGAATGAGGGGGGGGGGGCGAGAGTGTATATTTCAGTAGGCCTGGCTGTCCCCTTTCCACTTTTGATTAAGGAATGTGACTGCTGAGAAAAAAGGGATTAGTAATCTCGTCATCTATGTAGAGGTCACTTGTACTCCACGACCTGGATCCTCTGCCCTAACTTGACATCCGACCCAATACCAACTTCTGAACGGATAAGAAAGAAAGAAGAAAAGACGAGGAAGGAAAAAAGGACGGGACTGCTAAAGACAATCTGCCTCAAGGTTTGGGTGTAGAGGAAGCGAAATTCGTTGCTCCAAACCACGACAAAAGAAACGCAACAACCAAAAGAAAAAACTTCGAAGTATTTGTGCAAAGTTGGAAACCGTTGAATTGTCTGATACTGTTATGGACACTAACAAAGAAAACGCTTTGAATACACTTCACGGAATACCAATGGTGTCTTAAAAGATAGTCAATGGACGAAGCAGAGAAGAATTACTTGGACTCCTCCATCGCCACCACAACTGTTTCTATATGTCAAATATTCGAAAATTTCATTCTCATCAACTGTGAAGGTGCACTAGTGATTTCTAAGACAGTTCCTTTCTTTCTCTCAAGCGGAGGTTTTTTTTGTTTTGCATTATATATATATACATATATATATCTTCGCTCGGTCTAATTAAGTATTTGTTAAGACCCCATCCTATACTATTTTTGTTTTGTTTTTATATCTTGCCTCTACTTATAAATTTTATAAAAATAAATTTTGTCTTCTTAATCTCTTAACTTGTGTTTACCTTCCGTTCTTTCACAAAGTGTTTGTCATATGACCCTTCATCTTTACAGGTGTTGTGAGAAAGAGTTCCCACTCCCCTCTCGTTCTGTGTATGCATATTTGAACCCGAGGACCAAAATCTTCTTTCTTTTTTCTTTCTGTTGCATGACCGGCTTGTCGTTCCCAACGAGACGCGACCGTAACAATATACACACACTGTTGCTTACTGAACTCACACACGTTCATACTCTAACACTGACTAAACAAAGGCAAGCACACAGACACACACATATATATATATATATATATATATATATATACATACACACAGTGTCACACGCATATTCACACTGACAACAGACAGGCATGTCCGCTCTACACAGACTAAACAATTTCTTCTTCTTTTGGGACGTTCTAAGATGCACTGAACTCTTATTCACTACTAACTTTCGATTATTGGTTGTCCTAACAAGTTGTCAATAAAGATTGATATTTTTTTATGTATTGACTTTGTCATTCTTCTTTGATATTTTCTTCTCCATTACATTGCTTTATTTTTTCCAATCGAGAATAATCTCATTTTATTTTTCCATTAATAGTGTAGGGGCAAAGGGTAAAATTTAACCAAAATATTAAAAAACACTCTTAATTTCTTTGCCATAGAAATGTTATGCATACAAACAAAATACGGAATTTTATGTTTGTCTCACTGTTAGTGTTGGTTTTAAAAGGATGAATTCAACACAGCCCCCCCCCCCCCGCGTAGCCCCCCCCCCCCCGCAGTTTCATTCTTTACATCTTACTGTACAAGTCGTACACTGCTGAACTAAAACGGATTTGATTTTACAAAACATAACTTTATTGAATCATGAAAAAGGAAAAAAAACAAAGAAAATTATTTTAGTTATATTGAATAACTTCACTTAGGCATGGCGGCCAAAATATGACGTCATGACATTTCCACCGGTGTTTGGCAAAATATTTATTTACATTGTTGCTTTTTATTTTTTTTTGTAATTATTGCATTTTTTTGTTTTGCATTTTATTGTTTCTATTTTCAATTTTTTTAAATTGTTTTTAAACACACGGGCATTTTTATGTAAACTGTTACATTTATTTATTGTACTTATTTTTTATTTATTTATTGTACTTATTTTTTTTTATTTATTGTACATATTTATTGTACTTATTTTTTTATTTTTTATTATACTTATTTTTTTTAATTTATTGTACATAATATGTACAATAAATAAAAAAATAAGTACAATAAATATGTACTACATATTTATTGTACATATTTTTATTTATTGTACTTATTTTTTTATTTATTCATTGTACATATGTTTTATTTATTCATTGTACTTTTTTATTTATACTTATTTTTTATTTTTATTTATTCATTGTACTTATTTTTTATTTATTCATTGTACTTATTTTTTATTTATTCATTGTACTTATTTTTTTATTTATTGATTGTACTTATTTTTTTATTTATTTATTGTACTTATTTTTTTATTTATTTATTGTACTTATTTTTTTATTTATTTATTGTACTTATTTTTTTATTTATTTATTGTACTTATTTTTTTATTTATTTATTGTACTTATTTTTTTGTTTATTTATTGTACTTATTTTTTTATTGTACTTATTGTACTTATTTTTTTATTTATTTATTTATTGTACTTCTTTGTTTATGGTATTTATTTTTTATTTATTTTACGTATTACATTTGCAATTATTGTTTTAATTATTTTTTTGTTTATTTATTGTACTTATTTTTGTTTGTTTATTTATTGTACTTATTTTTGTTTGTTTATTTATTATACTTATTTTTTTGTTTATTTATTATACTTATTTTTTTTGTTTATTCATTGTACTTATTTTTTATTTATTCATTATACTTATTTTTTATTTATTCATTATACTTATTTTTTATTTATTCATTATACTTATTTTTTATTTATTCATTATACTTATTTTTTTAATTTATTCATTGTACTTATTTTTTTTATTTATTTATTGTACTTATTTTTTATTTATTCATTTATTTATTGTACTTCTTTGCTTATGGTATTTATTTTTAATTTATTTTACGTATTACATTTGCAATTATTGTTTTAATTATTTTTTGTTTCGGTATATACAATGCGACACGTAAACCCGGATTTCATTTTGTGTGGTTGTCTTTCGGCTGATACAACAGGATTTTATCGAGCCAATATTTAGTAGCCATGGAGGCCAATCTTTATAAGCACCATTTTCTTTAGCAGACAAACGAATTTAAAATAAGTCACAACGCAAAGTGGACGAATAATAACGATGGATGTTATTCTGACATCATCTATGTCGACGATATTATAGACATTTATTTAAAAAAAAAACACGATGTTGGGGGGTGGGGGTGGGGGGGTTACGTGTTCACGTATCCTTAGAAATGAAGCATTTAGATCACGACTCTTAATATTAACAAAAAAAAAAATGTTTAAATAAAAGAAATCAGGATTTTTAAAGAGGGTTGGGGTCTTCTCGAAAACAAGACTTGGTTGTTCTTTTCCTCACCGAAATAAGCACAGCTTTAATATTAATTTATATCCACGTATAAAAGCCGGACATGGTTTAGTGGTTATATGTGCAGAATGTGAACTCGGCGTACCGGGACTACTGCATCAACTTGCGAAAGGTATGAACCATTATATCCTCCCTCCAACAATGAATTGAATAGTAGGGCGGACTAGATCCCCAGGCCTTGGTTGTGCAACTGGTCCAGGGGAAGGAAAACTCCGAAATAACAGCAGTCTCTCTCTTTGCTTATGCCGGCATTGTTTCCAGTCGTCCTGGACTTCTTGCCACTGGACTCAAACAAGAGAGATGTGCGGTTGGTAATTGCGCAACCCTTGCTTCCAACACGGACACCCTTACAGGGGATGCCCTTGTTTATAGAGACTAACGTAGGCCCCTTTTATGTACAAAAGGGGACACCTAAAAATTAATAAAAGCAGAGAAGACTAAATAAGCATTCCTGCATTTCCCGCCACTCTGCTTAGGATCACGATCAGAGTGTAGTACATGTTTTATTTGGTTCTTGGGGACTCTCAAGCCCCCTCCCCCCTCAAAAGAGTGAGAGTGCTTATCGTCTGTCACCTGAGGCACCCTCACAGAGGAATGCCGACTAAACAGTTTTTATAGGCAATTTGTTACCAGACATGAGTAACCTCGTGGTGCTCAAAAATGGTTACACCACACATTATGTAACATCCAGCCCTCGTGGGGAGGGAGGTAAATCAATTTCCCTGCTTTCCAGCTAGGATCAAAGTGTAGTATCAGATGAAAGAATGAAAGGAACAGTGCTTGGACAAATAAGTCAAAATGCGCCAACCCCTTCTCGCTTCCCACATTTTTGATGGCCTTGTGCTTAATTTGTAAGTGAAATTGATTTTTTATTTGTGAATAAATAATTCAAAGTGTAGTATCTGGATAAAATAGAAAGTATCCACTTCTGTGAACCTGTATGTGTGTGTGTGTGCGTGTACTGGCCGTGGTCGTCCCCACACGTTGTGCCGGTCAAAGGTTGTTGTGATGGACTGGGTGTCAAAGAACATGTGTGTCCTCAGTGAATCTCAGGCAACGTCGAGCATTCTGCTAGTGTTATATAAAGCTAAAGAGGCTGAAAATCGGAATTATTGAAGCATAACACCCTCCCCCTACAAAAAATGAGATTCTACTTTTTTTAGGCGATTACCCCGAAAAACTTGCTAGAGAAAAGAAAACATTTTTTTAGAATAATGGCGAAGTTCAAAGTGCATTAGTTTAATGGTTCCAAAATCTAAACACCGTTTTCGTTTCTAATCATTATTTTCACAGGCTGAAAAACAAATCAGTTTATTTAATATTTCTTGTTTTGAATGCTCCAAAGAATTAGGATGATAATATAAACCGTTATTCAAGTTTCATTGTGTTAAATATATATCGGGCGAGAGTGTTCTTGGAGGGTCACTACGGGTCGGTCGGGGTAAGGTAGTTAAATGAACTGAATTAACAACACTCCAATTATCGACACGCTTATTCTTTCACTTTATGGGATTATCCTAATCCATTATTTCGAAGGGGGCGTTTAAACGGATTAACAGAACAATAAAGAATAGCAATCAGAAAGCAGTATTTAAAAAGGAAGCGCTTTCCTTTCAATATAAATCACGGTTCTTATTTCAGTCACCCCAAATATTTAGAGTGAAATGGGTTTCGGCATTACCCTCAAACAAATTTGGTTGCTTCTCCATGGTTACACCTAGATTGAATATAAATGTGATTTAAAAAAATATAGCAAGAAACCTTTATGTTGTACTTGTGAGGGAAAATAAATACTGTTCCCCCAAATTTACGTAAATCCATCCAATAGTTTTGTTTTTATAAAATAAATTCAAGTTTTAGCCTGTAGCAGTTACCTCCTCCTTTCAAAACATAACTACACCGGTTTGCCGGTAGGTGTCGCTTTTTCACCGATAGGTGGCACTGTAAAGCGACACCAGAGTTATCTGCCCTTCTGACTATAAAAACCGTTGCAAACGGAAAATCCATCTCTTGTTCACCGACCAGCCTCGACAGCCTAACGCTGGCACCAGCGCTCCGTCTCCCTCTCTCTCTCTTCTCTGGTCGACAGAACGACGCTAATACACTAGCGTTTCGCATCACGCTTTTCTCTTTTTCTTTTCAACTAGCATCAGCATAACAACTACCAACACACGTGGTCAAACAACGGTAAGAGTTCTCAACTCATTTTCTTTATGTACGGCTTTCAAAGACTTTCCTCACGCCGGATTCATTTCTTCTTATACCTTTTTCAAGAACTGTTTTTCCATCGACACACATGCATACATCACACACTTCATCATTCCACGTACACACACGTTCAATAAACCTTATTTGAACTACTTCATTTTGTTTGTTAATTATTACTCTGTCTTTGCATGCAACATTGCTTGATTCAACTTTGCATGTTCATAGTCCGGGAACATCACCCTCTCGATCATAACAATTGGTGACCCGACGTGCAAGCTTTGTTGTATGTGGCGGGGTAATTAATTTCGTACAAGAACAAAAAAAAATATATATATATATCATTTCTCGTTTTTTCTTTCGTGGTGAAACGAATTACGCATCCATCTTTTTCCTTTTTTTTTCTACCCATGTGGTAGAAATATACAAACAAACAAAAAAAAAGAAGCCACCGTCTCCATTTTTCCTGGCCACGCGGAAATACCCAAACAAAGAAAAACAAACATTTCTCGGCTCTCTCCGAGTATAAAACAAATTACAATTTCATTTTTTTTCTTCTTCTCTTTCTCGACCCACGTGTCGGAAAATTATTTACAAAGAAAAAGACAAACTTTTGCCAATCCCTTTTTCTTTTTCGACGAACAAAAGGACCTTACAAGACGCCACTTCCTTTGTTTTGGACACGTGGAGATAAAAAGAAAACAAAAGAAAACAAATGCTCACTCTGCCTATCTATTTCATAACCACGTGTTGATAGAAAAATTCAAAATAATGCCGCCATCTTTTTCACGTGGAAATGAAAATTCAAACAAAAAAAGAAAATAAGAATTTATTTTCTGTTTCAACAACAAGCAAAAAAAGGAAGCTGCCATCTTTTTCCCTAACCACGTGGAAATGAAAATTCAAAAAAAAAAAAAAAAAAATACGAATTTTTTTTTTCTTTCTTTTCAACAACAAAGAAAAAGAGAAGCCGCCATTCTTTCTCTACGTGGAAACTAACATTGAAACAAACTAAAACGAAAACAAAAAACGTCATTCCGTGTGTGAAACAAATTACAGCTCCATTTTTTTTTTCTTTTCTTTTTCCCTTCCACCCACGTGTTGGAAATATATATATAAAAGAAAACTACAAAACAGACAACACACGATGACAAACTCAGCCAAACACGAACAACATCACCAAGCCCCAAGACTTAATACTGGTTGTAAGAAGTCAGGCTCAGCAAGCACCAACATCACCCTTCAAGGGCTACCAACCCTCTTCAACAACTGGACGTTCGTTGATAAACAGGAGGAAACATCAACTTGAACAACCACATCTTCCCAGACATTCATCAAGCACCAAACATTTCCGGACATCACTGACGACACTATGGAAGAAATCACACCAGTTCAAAATGAGTACAACTGCACAAACACGACTAAATACTCAACAACTGGACGTTCGTTGATCAACTGGGGGACACATCAACTCGAACGACGCGCACCAACACCAGTACAGACCCACTTGTACCTGGACCTGCTAACTCACTTGCAGACATTTGTGCATCTGATTTTGACCATAGTGTACCACCGATCTCAACAACTAGATGTTTGTTCATCAGTTCCACAACACGGACTAATTAACATGAACAACATCAACAACTGCACAGACCCACTTGTGCTTATTCATCAACAACTGCACAGACCCACTTGTGCTCATTCATCTACAACTGCACAGACTCACTTGTGCTCATTCATCAACAATTGCACAAACTCACGTGTGCTCATTCATCAACAATTGCACAGACTCACTTGTGCTCACTCATCAACACTGCACAGATTCACTTGTGCTCGCTCATCAACACCGCACAGATTCACTTGTGCTCGCTCATCAACACCGCACAGACCCACTTGTGCTCACTCATCAACAACCGCGCAGACCCAAGCACCAAACATTCCCGGACAACACTGACAATTCAACGTTTGTTCATCAGCTCCACAACACGGACTAATTAACATGAACAACATCAACAACTGCACAGACTCACTTGTGCTCATTCATCAACTGCACAGACTCACTTGTGCTCATTCATCAACTTCACAGACTCACTTGTGCTCATTCATCAACAATTGCACAGACTCACTTGTGCTCATTCATCCACAACTGCACAGACTCACTTGTGCTCATTCATCCACAACTGCACAGACTCACTTGTGCTCATTCATCCACAACTGCACAGACTCACTTGTGCTCATTCATCCACAACTGCACAGACTCACTTGTGCTCACTCATCAATACCGCACAGATTCACTTGTGCTCACTCATCAATAACCGCGCAGACCCAAGCACCAAACATTCCCGGACAACACTGACAATTCAACGTTTGTTCATCAGCTCTGCATCACGCAGACTAATCAACATGAACAACGCCACCAACAAGTGCAAATTCACTTGCGCTCAAACTTGATGCAGACCCAATTGCATGCAAACAACACGCAGATCCACATGCGTTACAAACACTCAATTCCGCAGACGCACTTGCGATCAATCATTCAATACAGATGCAGAAACAGAAATAAGTAGCGTGCACACTACTTTTTCTAATCTTCAACAGCAAAACAAACATACCCACAAAGAATGCTTCTCATCTACAACTGTACATATTGAATAATATTTTCAATATTTTTCAATCTGGGGGGGAGTCCTTGTAGCAGTTACCTTTCAAAACATAACTACACCGGTTTGCCGGTAGGTGTCGCTTTTTCACCGATAGGTGGCACTGTAAAGCGACACCAGAGTTATCTGCCCTTCTGACTATAAAAACCGTTGCAAACGGAAAATCCATCTCTTGTTCACCGACCAGCCTCGACAGCCTAACGCTGGCACCAGCACTCCGTCTCCCTCTCTCTCTCTTCTCTGGTCGACAGAACGACGCTAATACACTAGCGTTTCGCATCACGCTTTTCTCTTTTTCTTTTCAACTAGCATCGGCATAACAACTACCAACACACGTGGTCAAACAACGGTAAGAGTTCTCAACTCATTTTCTTTATGTACGGCTTTCAAAGACTTTCCTCACGCCGGATTCATTTCTTCTTATACCTTTTTCAAGAACTGTTTTTCCATCGACACACATGCATACATCACACACTTCATCATTCCACGTACACACACGTTCAATAAACCTTATTTGAACTACTTCATTTTGTTTGTTAATTATTACTCTGTCTTTGCATGCAACATTGCTTGATTTACTGAACACGTTTATGATCGGTGGAACATCACCCTCTCGATCATAACAAGCCGTACGAGGAATATCGCCGCCATTATTGTGATATTTTAGGAAGATAACATTTTTTTTTCGCGTTTGCCCCCATTTTATTTCATCTTCGTTTTTCCATATTTTATTTAGGTGTAACCATGAGGAAACTTCCTTCTTTTTCTTTTTTTTTACCGTAACCAAGTACTTCTGCGCCTTTATTTTGGGGAGATTTAAAAACGTATTTAAGCACCTTAAATAAAGTAGGCAAATAATGATGACGTCATCGAGTTTATGGTGCGCTTTGGAGGTCCCTAACGATCACACTTGGTATCAGCAGCTCTACAGGCTGAGTTTCCAACGTTTCCGTGAAGCCGCAAGTATCGATGGATGATAAAACTAATGTATAGTGTTATTTGAAATTTTTTAAATATATGCTCTTACATACGTAATTGAACACTCTGGGGTAAAACTGCATATCATTGGACCCCTGGCTGTGCGCATGCGCCAACAAACGAGAGCGCAAAAATTAAAAGTCTATCGATAAAAATAAAAAACACACACCTAAATTTTAAATGGATACAAATTGTGGATTTTATTTACTAATACAGTAAAAACATCTTTGTGTTCTTTTCTAAGCAAATATTCACAAATATACTCCCATTGATGAGGAATTCTATTAGCGCTTCCGTTTGTTGATACATGCGCACAGCCATCCCTGTGTTATGCAGTTTTACCAAAAAAATTTTTTCAAGAACTACCTGGCGAATATACCCGGTGAACCAAGTGCAAGAGAGATAAAAACGATTGCACTTAAAGGGGCGGTTAGAATCTTCAAAAGATCTCTCAATTAGAGTCTCTGAAATAGTAGAATATCTGGCATCCGGTAGTTAATTTAAACATACAAATTTCGATGTTAATTATTTTTAAACGTTTCAAAAGAAAACACACCTTCAATCGTTTGCGTATGAATGCTGTCATCATCAGGATTGACGAAATTAGTTTCGTGGATGAATGTGGCATGTTTGTAGAAATCTTTCTTACATCTCTATGCACGAAATTGAATCAAGCAAACAAACACTGTATAACAACATACGAAATATGATTTATTAAAAAGGTTACTTTACTATTTGGTAAAGTAACAAAATATTGGACAGTGTCCAAGAAAGGAAAATCAAAGGAAGCGTCAACGTTGTGGCGGCAGCTGGAACAATGATCATGCAGGACTAGGAGAGAGATGATGTTTCCTTGATCGCGTCTTGTTTCTCTCTGGCGATCTCGTCTCTAGACTCAACTGTCAAAGTAGCCCGTTTGGGGACAGCTAGGAAATCATACGCCTTGCAAACCGATTGGTCAGTGTATGACCAATTTGCTCACAGGGGACAAGAAGAAATAGGTCCTATGTCCGACCGCTACGTGTTCATATATGCCATTTTCGTAGTTGTCTAACCCCTCGTACACAGCCCAACCATCAGATATGATTCGCGTTTTTGGCAAAATCCACGATCGAATTATCGGGAACAATGTTCCTCGTTCTACCGTTGTGAGGTTACATTTATTACTACGCCGTTCCACTGACCCAAATACCGTCTCTAAATCGACTTTTGTTGTATTTCCTTTTGAAGAAGTAAGATTCATCAATTTCCACTTCCTTCCCCGAGTTATCTTCATCTAAACCACCAAGCATTATTGGCTTGTTTAAGATGTCTTGTTCCCACACCTCTCGGATAAATTGCTTCCAATCTACTACAGAGTATGAAGTAACGCAGAGTTCCTTCTCAATTGCCTGCTGTTTCATTTCTATGGTCCAACAAACAACTATGATTATTATCTACCTTATATGCAGACGGCTTTTTGCAAAGAAAGACCCTTTCCGCACGCTAACCACTGACCGACAGATACGGCATACCCACTGTCATCCGTCTGTGATTTTATTTCTTCTGATCAAAATCCTAGGTATTTCACATAATGCACACTGGCTAGCATTACTTATCAACCAAAGAGAAGCTGCGAATTTGACCTCGTCTTCTGTTACCTTGGGTAAAATTGAACTAAATGTCCAGTTTAAGTCTGTAATTTCGAGAGGAATGAAGACATGGTTAACTATATGTTCGGTATTGAACTGAGGACGTTCTAGATTCGACATGCTATTCGGCTTTAAGCAATCCTACTAATGAATAATTATGTAGCCGAAAGGGACAAAATATTAAACTCCAATAGCCAATGAAAAACTTGTATATCTTTTGAAGATCCAATGATGAAGAAGTTGTTTTCCAGTTAACCAATGAAAAATGTTTACCAACTTTTAAAAAAATTACACTCTTTTTTTAATGATAAAGATTTATTTTTTTCCAAATTAATACAAAAAAATCTATTTAAAACGATAAAAAAGAAATGACAGATTCTTCATTCTTAGTGTATTAAATAAATAAATAAAAACATTTATTAAAAAATAATAAAATAAACTTATACAGGTAGCAGAAGAGTAATTTATCTGGCTTTTGGTACGTGAGCGGCAGCACTTTTATCCCCCGCCCAACGCCGCCCAGCCCCCCCCCTCCCGGCGCCAGCATTTTGACTTACGTGACTCAATCGTAGTCACTTATAAACAGAATATTCTTCGTTAGTAACACTTAGCATATATCCCCCCCCCCAATACATTTTTTGGCACATGTTCGTCTTTTCTCACAGTCCGTTTTTCACAACTTTTTACTGACCAGTTTTTTTTTCTTTTTTCGGTGTACACTTACCTATCAGGCTGCTAGAGAATTCCGGGTTTTTTGGAATTTTTTTTCAAATATTTTACATTTTAGGAGGGGGGATCAGTTTCCAATGTTAATTCAACGTAGACTGATCCCCCTCTTTTTGACCATCTCAATTTTTAAAAAATCTTTTTTGGTGTACAATTACTTATCATGTCAGTAGAGAATTCCGGGGTTTTTGGAAATAAATTTTTAAAAATTGAGATTTTAAGACGGGGGATCAGTTTTCAATGTAAATTCAACGTAGACTGATCCCCCTCTTTTTGACCATCTCAATTTTTAAAAAAATCTTTTTTGGTTTACAATTACTTATCATGTCGCGAGAGAATTCCGGTTTTTTTGGAAAGAAATTTCAAAAAATTGAGATTTTAAGACGTAAACAGTGGCGAAAAGCGGACTATGGTAAAAGGCGAACAAGACTGATCCCCCGTCTTAAAATCTTATTTTTTAAATTTCTTTCAAAAAACCCCCGAATTCTATCGCGACATGATAGGTAATTGTAAGCAGAAGAATAATTTTAAAAATTTGAGATGGTCAAAAAGAGGGGGATCAGTCTACGTTGAATTTACATTGAAAACTGATCCCCCGTCTTAAAATCTCAATTTAAAAAAATTTCTTTCCGAAAACACCGGAATTCTCTATTGACATGATAGGTAATTATACACCGAAAAAGATTTTTTTAAAAATTGAGATGGTCAAAAAGAGGGGGATCTGTCTACGTTGAATTTACATTGGAAACTGATCCCCACTCCTAAAATGTAAAATATTTGAAAAAATTTTCCAAAAACCCCGGAATTCTCTAGCAGCCTGATAGGTAAGTGTACACCGAAAAAAGAAAAAAAAAACTGGTCAGTAAAAAGTTGTGAAAAACGGACTGTGAGAAAAGACGAACATGTGCCCATTTTTTTGTTTATTAATTATTTACCTTACAAAATAGAATGAAGATTGATGGATTTTTGCCCACAGCCGCCCACTGCCGCCCAGCGCCAGCATTTTGACCCAATCGTAGTCACTTATAAACAGAATATTCTTCGTTATTAACACTTAGCATATATCCCCCCCCCCCCCAATACATTTTTTTGTTTATTAATTATTTACCTTACGAAATAGAATGAAGATTGGATTTTTGCCCACCACCGCGCTGGGCGGTGGTGGGCAAAAATCCATCAATCTTCATTCTATTTCGTAAGGTAAATAAACAAAAAAATGTATTGGGGGGGGGGGGGATACATGCTAATTGTTAATACAGAAGACTATTCATAAGTGACTACGATTGAGTCACGTGAGCCAAAATGCTGGCGCCAGGGGCTGGGCGGCGGTGGGCGGGGGATAAAAGTGCCACCCGTACGTGAGACAAATCCTGGCCGATACAAAAAATGTTGCCATAAAAATGATAAGTTCGAAACTTATTTTTTTACCGATTAAAAAAAAAAGAAAAAACAAAAGAAAATCTTGGTGCTCTTATCTATCTTGAACCAGCTGTCGTGACGTTCGACTCGGAAGCGTTCGGCTGTTCTACGCAAACGGCTGAGAGTTGCCGAGCTGAAGCCGCGAGCAGCCGACATTTTTGATACGGTGCTGCGTCCTATGATAATGTTTTGCTTGTTTTTTTTTTAGGGTTAGGGTTTAGGGATTTTTTAAAGAAACAAACAAAGAAAATTAAACATATTTACATGAATTTTTTGGAAGAAACAACAACAGGAAAAAAACATAGCGAAGTTACTGTTATAAAATGAATACTGTATTTTTATGTACAAGGAATTTTTTTGAAGAAACCAAAAAAAAAAAAACTTACCAAAATTACTGTTAATACGACATATTTTTTTGTAACAAAGTTATCGGCTGCTCGCTGATTGGCTAATCGCAATCGGCTCGTCAACACTCGGCCGTTTGCGTAGGACAGCCGAACGATTCCGAGTCGGACGTCACGACAGCTGGTTCAAGATAGATAACAGTACCAACATCTTTGTTCTTAGCCTTTTGGCTAAGATCAAAGTGTAGTATCAGTTCCGATGGATGCTACACCCTTATAGACTGGTACCGTCTTGGCCTTCGAGCCTTGATTCCGCCGGTCTGAGATATTTCCTGTGCAGTTCTAGGAGGTCCACCATCCCAGGCTTTACCTTCTCACCCTTTGAGAAGTGGTTAGTTTATTGCTAATCGCCTGAGGCGCCCCTACCGGAGAATGCTGACGGGTCTGCCCAAGCATTTTTTGTAGGCCAGAGTGCTCATCTTCTCGAGCGCTGGTTTTCCAATCTCACTTTCCGACCTTGTGTCACATCTTACCGCTTTTGGGAGGGGGTATATATATATATATATATATATATATATATATATATATATATATATATAAAATAAAGAATAAAGATACGATTAAAAATATGTAGTGATTACACGTTGTAAAAGTA
This sequence comes from Sepiola atlantica, assembly GCA_963556195.1. Classification (NCBI taxonomy): domain Eukaryota; kingdom Metazoa; phylum Mollusca; class Cephalopoda; order Sepiida; family Sepiolidae; genus Sepiola; species Sepiola atlantica. Next base: position 9,316,359 of record OY744539.1, on the reverse strand, counting down.
CACGTAATTGCCTAAAAAAGTAGACCCCCCCCCCCCCAATTGATAAACTACTCCAAGTTTGCTTTAAAAAGTACCCCCCCCCCCTTAATTAGGATAATTGTTAAATATTGGGTAACGGGGTTTAATATGTGATATATTTTTTTTTCCGAAAATAATTCACGTATTTAAAAAATAATAATAATGTTACAGTTTTTAAATAACATTGTTTCATTGTTCGATTGATTATTTCAGCGCCCTAAATTCTCTTTTTATTTTATGCTGATTTTCTTACTCAAAGCTAGTTACCCCCCCTGAACCGTCAGCATCAGCGCCTATATATATATATATATATGTGTGTGTGTGTGTGTGTGTGTTTGTGTGTGTGTGTGTGTGTAATTTTATAGGATCACTACCGTCTCCAATTTGCATTATAATTCATCAAAAAGTCATGTGTGGTGCGCATAAAAGATAATGTACAATTGTCAGGGAAATGAACAGTGTCTGTGTGTGTTATTGATAAGAAATAAAAATAAAATTTCAATTAGGAATAAACATGAAGTCAAAAATAAAACTTATCAATTTATCAATTATTTCGTCATATCAAGCCAGGAAGGAGGAGACACACTAACAGCTGGCTTAGGGTTAAATTTAGACAAAGACAAATGACATGAACAAGAAAACATAAAAAAGGGGGGGGGGGTAGAAACATTCGAAATGAAATTAAATATTTATTTCTAGCGGCAAATTTTATTAGAGATAAAGTTAGCAACACGTTTGTTTCCATTATTAATGGCTTGGTTTTCTAAAGTATAGAGAAAATGCTTCACGTAAACATAATTTATCAAACATGACATCTGATGCTGAAAACGCGCGCGCAAGGTTTTGTTAGGTTCCTTTCTAGAATAGTGGCGCTCTCGAGAAACACTATTCTCTTTGGTTTAGGAGCACAAACGAACCACACTACTTGACATTTTGTTTACCTATACACTTTAATCTTTCTGCTCACTTCCCAGCCTTCTGGCTAGGATCAAGGTGTAGTATCTGTTCTGTCTTTAGAATAAGAGGTGTTCTTCTTCTCGACCGGAACATTTTAATCTTTGTCCCATCTAGAGTGGCCCTTGGGGAGGGGGGGGGCTATATACCCCCATCACCACATTAAAAACTGACCATTTGTCTAACTACCCTCGTGGGAAGGCAAGTAAATATGAGCATCATTTTTTACTTTCCCAACGGAAAAATAAAAATGAGATTCTGTGTGTGTGTGTGTGTGTGTGTGTGTGTGTGTGTGTGCGTGATATTACACGTTAACCCCTGGCAATTTATTTTACAAACATTAGGCTTTTCTTTAGAGTGTGTGGGGGGGGGGTACTATATAAATTTACCTTAAAATGATCACCCATAGTGTATGACAGAACCGGTAACCATTATTTTGCATTAAAAAAATGGCCGCAATTTTGGAAATATGAAAAAATGGTTACTGGTTCTGTCCTACGCTATGTGGCCAAGAAGTAGGTGATCATTTTAGGTTATATTTATATAGTAAAGCGGAATCCTCATCCTAAAATATTTTATTTATATTTTTCTCCAGGGTGTTGACGTGTAATAGCATTAAAAAAAAAATAGAATATTTAAAATTTTTCCGTTGACAGCGTGATGGGTAAATTTTAACAATGTTTTATAACAGTAGATATCTTAAATTATATTTTTGGTATTATTGTAGATTAACACCCTCAGCCCCCCCCCCCCAAAAAAAACAAGACATTCTACTTTTTTAGGCGATTACGCGTGAAACTTCTAAAAAAAACAAAAAAAAAACAATTCATTTAAAAGTTAGAGTCGGGGATCAGTTTCGTATATAAATTTAACGTAAAATGATCATCTCCGCGCCATTCTAGTGTTTTAGGGTAATTAACCTTTTTTGTTGTTATAGGAGATAAATCCTCCCTAAGCATCTAGAATTGCCCGAAAATAGCGGATCATTTTATGTTAAATTTATATACGAAACTGATCTCCTACTATAAATTCTAAAATATATTTGTTTTCCTTTCTGCCTAGTTTTTCAGAGTCACACAAAACAAGTAGAATCTCATTTTTATGGCTGAGGATGTTACTCTACAAATTTAGCATTTTTTTCTAATAAAATTAAAATATAGAGAAAATACTATATTTAGTCGGCCCCTTTTCTTTTTTGACCACGAAAATGCATTCCAATCAAAGCCATCGCAAATAAACTAGATGTGTAATTAAAATTATCACTATGCTTCGGATTATTTTAGATGAGGATTTATATTCGAACTACTGTTCTCATCTCATGTTATATTAACACCGTTTCGGCCGATGCAACTTCCGACCTTCTTCAGGTGCTTTTTTGTTGTTGTTGAACTTGGAAACAATGGTCGGAATTTCGAACCGAATCCTTCATTCAATAATAAATGAAGGTTACATCGGTCGAAACGTTATGAATATAACAGTACTTATCCAGATTAGGACCCAAGCGAACCCTAACCGACGCCAAGTCGATTTTTAGCTTGGGTCCTAATCTAGATAAGTACCAATATAACAACCAAGATGAAAACAGTAGTCCGAATAATACAAAATATGAGTGTTTGGAAAATACCACTAACCCAGCTGATGTGTTTTTAAGGACTGCTTTAAAACAGGAAAAACCAGTACAGATAAAAAAAATGGTTATTTTATTTTAGAGGGGGGGGGGGGGTAACAAACTAACAACAACTACTACTACAACAATAATAAATAATAACAATAATAATATGCTCCTCCTCCAAGTAGATAACACAATCGAAATAAAAACGCAAATACAAGGATTATTCATAATTAAGTCTGGTTCGATTTTACTAGAGAGACTGTTAGATTTTCTACCGCCATTTCACTTGGTATTATTCTCCGGTTATATTGAAGATTTCAGCTTTAACATGACTGCCATTGAAACAACATTATCTTAAACAAATTTGTTACAGTTTTATAACTAATTTGGTTCAATTTAATGACAAAAAAATACTGCAATCCCAGTGTTTCTACTAAATTTGAACCAAACAGACTTTTTTGCCGAACTAAACCTTAGGTTAGTTTTCGGGGGGGGGGGGGGGGGGGGATAGTTAGGTTCAAATTCTGTAGAAGTACCGCAATCCCTCCCAAATGTTAAATAAAAATCGATTCTTAGTCTTACATTGTATTTTTAATGCATATAAATTTAAACTTTTATGCCATTTTTTAAAAACCTTTTGTGGCCATTTTCTTTTCGAAAATTTGTTATTCTTAAATTATCGACTACTGGCATGTTCTAAGAGTTAATCGTGAAATTCCGTTAAAACATTTTTTTATGTGTAAAAAATGTTTAATGTCTTGGTTGTACGTAATAACATTAAAACAGTAATTTTAATGGTTAAGTTTTAGCCTTTGCCCCCATGCTGTCATTAGAAAAATAAAAATCAGTTTTTTTTTTCTGCGATTGCAAATCAACTGCCTGGAAAATACATTTAATAAAATATTTTAGACTTTACTATCTAAATTTAATATAAAATCGTACAAAAAAGCAATGGCCGCCAGCGATTAAAATATTGAATTAAAACCAAATTCTTTAAATGAAAAAGTAAATATAGGAATGCTATTTCACGAAAAAGGAATACAATTTGCCATCAAGATTTGATTTTTATCCAATATTTGGTCAAATCTCAAGCGAAAAGGGAGGGAGGGGTGTAAAAAAAATCCTAGGATCCCCCAACGTAGAATTGAACCTGAAAGTCATTCATTCATAATCGTACCTGTTTCGGGTCATCGTAGTAAATCCCAATGGTTTTCTTGTATGGTGCAAGGCGGACAACTTCACTGAAGATTTGGCCCGCATCTTTGTATGGTCCACGGGTAAACTTGTACGCCACAAGTATGTCTCCGATCGGGGGCTTGCCCGTGGAAACCTGGATATTGTAGAAAATACCAGAGTAGGCCAAAAGGGCGACGAAGGACAGTAGCAGACAGAGCAAAAGACCGCATATTCCTAGGATAAACAGAGTCTCCATTGTAGCAGGTAGAAATAACTGTATTGTAAAACAGACGGATAACGTTTTTTTCAACTTTGCAAACTAAAGAGCTCGTAGTCAAGGGAGATAACCAATTACAACTATATTACTTAAAAAGATTTAATTTCAATTCTGTAGTACCGAACTGATTCGAACGTCTAATTCATGTCAATCCGACAGGTCGGGAACTAGTTTATTACGATGGCAGTGACCAAGCCCTCTTTTGGAATAATGTATGTTTTGGCTCGGTCCTAGGAGATACACCTTCCTAGGCATTACCTCCTATCTTATATTGCCGATCGCCTGAGGCGTCCCTACATTGCTATTTTTAAACTCAGAGTGGCACCTTGCGGCGGGGGAGCTGGCTATCTCCACTCGGCCTTATGCTGCGGTAGGAAGCAAGCAAACAACTAGGCCTTCGGGCCTATTTCATAGCAGCAGAGGTTTGCCTTGGCACTTTCTGGCAATGTAGGGCTGATTTGGTCTGATTATAGCTTTCTTTTTTAAAATGAGGTATGGTTCTGCAGTCTCGGGAGCTATTCTCCAACGCATTACCTCCTTCTTCGGGAAGGGGTTGGTTTATTGTCGATCGCCTGAGGCACCCCGATGCTAATGCAAAATAGACATCTATTAATAATGGAGTTTATGTATCTGTGTGTCTGTCTGAAGCCAAAACTATACTATTTAAGACTATTGTACTTATTATGAAATAGTATAGTATATACTATTTCAGACTAATGTACTATCTTTAAATGCTCAATTCAGGGGCATAGTGTAGTGTAGTATCTGTTCTGTTTTCATGATACCACCCTTCCAGGCATTACCTCCTCCTTTTTTGAGAAGTGTGGAGGTAGTGTAGTATCTGTTTTGTTTTCATGATACTATCCTCCCAGACATTACCTTCTTCTTTTTTGAGAGGTGTGGAATTAGTGTTGTATCTGTTTTGTAGTCATGATACCATCCTCCCAGGCATGCCCTCCTCCTTTTTTTAGAAGTGTAGAGGTAGTGTAGTATCTGTTCTGTTGTTTCACATTATCATTCTTTATTACGTTGTTAAGACAAGGTGTTTTGTTGTAAATTGAAGTTAAGCAAGGCATATCCCAGCCATTAGTAAATGGGTGACCATTTTGGAAAAATAAATTGCTGACTTACCATTCCGGTCCTTCCGGAAGTGACGTCATTGTGAGAGGATTTTTTTCACATTATCATACTTTATTTTCATTACGTTGTTAAGACAAGGTGTTTTGTTGTAAATTGAAGTTAAGCAACAAATATCTCGGCCATTACTTAATGGGTAACCATTTTGGAAGAATAACAAAACTGGTTCTTTGATATGACGTAGGCGCCTTCAATAGCATATTTAAACATGAGTTCTTTGATATGACCAAGGCGCCTCCTAATATTTTTTTCCTTTTTTTAACTATGTATGGGGGAGGGTAAAAAAAAATTGGGGAGGGATCAATTTTTTTTTTTTTAATTAAAAATATTTCTATACATGGGGGAGGATAAAAAATTATGGGGGGGGGGGTAAAAAAAATTTTTTTTCTTAACTAATTTTTTTTTTTTACTGAAAATATTACTATGTCCATACATAGTAATATTTTCAGTTAAAAAGAAGAAAAAAAATTAGTTAAGAAAAAAATTTTTTTTTTTTTTTGACGCAAATTACGCAAATTCATCCAGTATTTATTAAATTATAAGAAAAAGAAGAAAAAACGATCTTACGTATCTGTAGACAATTATACTTACTTATTAGACAAGGGAGATAACTCAAATTTTGTTTTCAGAAAAAATCAAAATGGCGATCGATAGATAAAATCGTTTTTTATTTTTTATTTAATAAATACTGGATGAATTTGTGTAATTTTTGGGTGTACAGTCTCTTTTCAGCTACCACGTAAGTACATAACACAGTTTATACATTCCTTTAGCTATATTTTTTTAAAGAGAAGCCAACATGTCGTCGTGGAAGTAAAGAAGCACCCAAACTTTTTTCTTTTTTGCAAACAATTTATTGTATTTAAAAAAAATGTTTTAATAGTTTTTTTTGTTTTTGTTTTTTATTATTTTTCTATTTTTTTGTGGTGAAAGGAAGACTGCAAATGGAGGTTGGAGGCAATTAAAATTGTTTTTCAATTTATTTATTATTCTTTCTTCATTATTTTTTTTGGGGGGGGGGAGTCTGTTGCCACCTCGACTGACGATTAGTGATAGGGTTCCAGTGTTTTCTAGGGGGGGGGGGAGGAAGACTGCATTTGCTGCAATAAAATTCCTTCCGTAAAAGGCAGGAACTCACGCAACCTTCTACGGAAGGCGAAATAGTAAGAATTAACTCGGTGAAATTACATTTATCACTTTTAATTACTTGTGCCGAATTTTTATTCGTATAGCCCACTTTTTCGTCTGCCAAATTTATCGTCTGCATACCTTGGTAAAGTCCAATATTTGTCGCCAAAACTCGGGAATCTCCGTTAAATTCTTAGATGTCTATTCTGCATTTGCACCGACAGGTCTGTTTATGGCTATTTTTGTATCCTGCCAGAGTGCCCCTTTGAAGGAACTGGTTTTCCCCACTTTAAACGACCTTGTGCCATATCTTGCTACAGTGGGAAGCTTGTACATACATAGCTTTTCAAGCCTTTGTTCATACCAGCCGAGGATCACCATGGCGTTTTATGGGAACACGGGAGCTAGTTGTTTCTTCTTCGTTAGAATAAGGTATGGTTCGGTTTGATCCTAGGAGACCATCTTCCCAGGCATTTTCTATTCCTTAGGGTGGGGTAGAGTTATTGCCGATCGCCTGAAACACCCCTACTGGGAAATGCAGACGGATACGTTCTCAGCTATTTTCGTATCTTGTTAGAAGCAGCAGCGGCAGAGAATATTGTTTTTACATATCGACTCTCGTTTTGACAAAAGCTCAAATCATCAATTTCTTTCAACCAAAAAAACTGCAAAAAATATTCACTTTGAATCCCAGTGCGTAATATAAAAAGCCAAACACAGCGTTTTTCTCTTCCGTTTCCTGTTTTTTTTTCCACAGACAACACATGTGCACACATCACAATCCAGCTTTGGTCCTTTTGGGCGAAAGGCTCTCGGCAAGTAACGCACACATGATGAGAGACCTTCACGAACCACTGTATGCTTATTGATAACACATACACACCGCTCATTGAACACACATACACACAAGTCAGTACATATACTCTCTCACTAACAAAGCAGGCACGCTAATACACACAGACACATACATCTACATGCCTATTCCATTCACACACACTGTGACACGCAAACTCCCATTGCGACAGCTAAAACGAACACATGTACTCAATTTTTCCTTACAGACAAAAAATCTCTTTTCACCTAAAATGTTCTTGGAAACTCTGAACTCTCAATATTTATAAACCCTTTATTTTTCATTGTCTGAACAAGTTGTCATTCTTTCATTCGATGTTGTTCAATCTTTCAACAGCCTGACCAGAGTGCCCCGTTGGGGGAGCTAGTTTTGCCCACTTTAACGACCTTGTGTCATAGATAGCTGTCAATATATCCATTGATGTATGTTAGGGACAACCATAGTAATCTGTTGTAATATATCTATGTATGTGTATGTATGAATGAATGAGTGATATGTGTCCTATTTCAATTATTCACATAAAAGAAATGAAGCCTGCTTCCATAATAGCTATGTACGATAACTTCTCCGGAATGAGAACAGAAGGCAAGCATAGTTTCTTCATCTTTTATTCATCATCCCTAAAGATGATGGAAGCAGGAATCAAGCTTGGGCCGTTTCAGGAGAGGTGTGGTTGAGGATTGTCCGACCCTTGCTTCACAATTGACTTCTCGTGCAGTAAATAGATGGCACAGGACGAATCACTCTAAGAAATATGACATGTATTACTCATCCATTCATACATACATGGACATATTACAAAAGATTACAATGGTTGTCCCTAACATACATCAATGGATAGATTGATACTTATCTATGTCACATGTTACCATTACTCATATGTCCACTCTAACAAGAAGGGCTAATGACTGTAAGGCTCCTAAATACGAGTTAAATAGAATCAGTCCGGAATGATTACATAAGGCAGGTGTAGTTTCTTCATCTTTTTTTCATCATCCTTAATCTTCTTAAGGAAATAATACAAATAGGATACACATTACTCATTCATTCATATACATACATGGACATATTACAATAGATTACAATGGTTGTCCTTAACATACATCAATGGATAGATTGATACTTATCTATGTCACATCTTGCAGTTGTGGTAAGCAGGTAAATAACAAACCTTCAGAGGGGGGCATCCGAATTGGGAGGGGGGGGGCATCCAATCGTATTCAAACTATCTCTCTTTCTCATAATATTTTTCAACTTATACTTGGTCCCTTTAGCATAATGGTAAGAGTGTTCGCTAATGGGCAAGGACACTGGGGTTCAATCCTCAGTCAAGTCATACGAAAGACTAAAAAAATGGTACTTGATACCCTCTTGCTATTATAAGATGAGATTCAACGGGAGATGGAGTAATCTTAAGAAACGAGTGGGGTCTTCCCCTACACCTTGGTGTAGTAGCTGACGAAAAGGGAGCTTTTGAGTTGCCCTCTACTCTGGTTGACCACTTTACTTTCTTTTTTTACTAGGACATATTACATAACGAGGGTCGTGTTTGAATGGAAAACTTTGAGTGACACCTTAAGGTAAGAGATGACTCCAGACGGAAGTCGATGAAACCATCTGACTTCCGATCGGAGATTTTTCGATCTCTTAGCTGGTGAGTTCAAGACGTGTTCACTGCGCTGTCCCCAATGTGGGGAGGGGCACAATGTAACTAGATGTAGCGAGATGAGCTATCCGTCTATCTATCTGTCTGTCTTTTTCTCTCTCTCACGTGTACAAGTAACCCGTCTCTCTGATGTTTTCTGTGACTGTCTCTCTTTTAAAATAAACCTGTTTATAAATCAACATCGGCGTCCGTGTAGTTTTGTATCTGCATACAAGTAAGAACCTGGGTTCACAACGACGACACGGGCGTATAACGGTTTATACATTCATCGGTAAATGAAGATATAACACTTAAATCTTTAGGGCATACAATCAAAGAGTTCGCCCCAGGCATCACTGTAATACGATGGGGTGTTCTTCGATCCCAGACTGCAACAAATATCTTTCTATCGGCTTCTTTTTCTGCTTTCCTTCTGGTAGCTGTAATAATCAGGAGAAATTTCAAAACAACAAATAAGCCATTATTTGCTTCTTGAGTTTAGTTTATTTTTTCCCAGCAATGTACATTTAAATGGGCTGTAATTCCCCATTTCACCCAACCCCATAGAGGTGGTGAACTTCGAAAAAGGCATCTGCTAACTTAGCCATCATAAACCCAAAAGGAAAAAAGAATTGATCTTGCTTCTCTGCCACGTACTTCGTATCGTGACGTCATATCCTGTGACGTAATCACAACTCTATTCTGTTAACTTCTAATGGAATTTTCCACCCCTCTAACCTTATGCTTACTCTAGCCTCATGTGGAAAACTACTGTTCTCAACATTATTTTTATATATTTGGATGACAAAGTTATTGAGGTTGTCGAGAAGTTTTCTTACCTTGGTGATACCATTGGAGCACAGGGTGGAGCAGGTGCTAGTGTGATTGTAGGAATTAGGAGGGGATGGAGTAAGTTATGGAAACTTCTGCCATTACTAACCAGCAGATCATTACCACTGTTGACCAATGGAAGTCTATCAGGCATGTGTACGCAGTGTAATGATGAAACCTGGCCAGTGAGGGTTGAGGACATGCATTGTATGGAGAGAAATGATATGAGAATGATACGATGGATGTGTAATGGGTATCTTAAAGACTTAGATCTGATGACCTCAGAGGAAGATTAAATCTAGACAGTATAGGGAGATGTATGCAGAAGAGTAAACTTCGTTGGTTTGGTCACGTTGAAAGAATAGATGAGAGTTCTTGGCTTGTTGAGAAGTTTTGTCACCTTAGTCTTCTTTGCGTGTCTTTTGAAGCGTGTTGTTATACGACAGTTTCCCACTTTTTTACGCAGTGTTCCAATAAATACTTGTTATTGTTCTCTACGACCTTTTCTTATTTTAGATTTTCCTACAGAATCGACCACTTACCACTAAGCTGCCTCAACACACAAAGTTCTATGAATCTTCTAAACAAAGTTTGGGCACTGAACAATTAACAGAGCCACCGTTCAAAATATATACATTTGGTGCCGTGACCAGATGTTTAGCGAAGTCTTTTTTATTTTCAAATTTAGTCTCCATAAAAACGTCAATTGTTCATACTCTTTTTAAGATGCGCCATTGCATCTGTACACAAGGCTTTGTCCGTGTGATGGTCGATTGGTGGTCAATTTCAAAGTTCTCTAACCAGTCAAATTTATCTTTTCTCCTAAACAAGACCAACATAACTTTTCATTTTTTTTTATTATTGTTATACACCAATGTTCTAATAAATACTTGTTATTGTTATATACCAATGTTCTAATAAATACTTGTTATTGTTATACACCAATGTTCTAATAAATACTTGTTATTGTTATATACCAATGTTCTAATAAATACTTGTTATTGTTATACACCAATGTTCTAATAAATACTTGTTATTGTTATATACCAATGTTCTAATAAATACTTGTTATTGTTATGCACCAATGTTCTAATAAATACTTGTTATTGTTATATACCAATGTTATAATAAATACTTGTTATTGTTATACACCAATGTTCTAATAAATACTTGTTATTGTTATACACCAATGTTCTAATAAATACTTGTTATTGTTATATACCAATGTTCTAATAAATACTTGTTATACACCAATGTTCTAATAAATACTTGTTATTGTTATATACCAATGTTCTAATAAATACTTGTTATACACCAATGTTCTAATAAATACTTGTTATTGTTATATAACAATGTTCTAATAAATACTTGTTATTGTTATACACCAATGTTCTAATAAATACTTGTTATTGTTATATACCAATGTTCTAATAAATACTTGTTATTGTTATACACCAATGTTCTAATAAATACTTGTTATTGTTATATACCAATGTTCTAATAAATACTTGTTATTGTTATACACCAATGTTCTAATAAATACTTGTTATTGTTATACACTAATGTTCTAATAAATACTTGTTATTGTTATACACAAATGTTCTAATAAATACTTGTTATTGTTATATACCAATGTTCTAATAAATACTTGTTATTGTTATACACTAATGTTCTAATAAATACTTGTTATTGTTATATACCAATGTTCTAATAAATACTTGTTATTGTTATACACCAATGTTCTAATAAATACTTGTTATTGTTATATACCAATGTTCTAATAAATACTTGTTATTGTTATACACCAATGTTCTAATAAATACTTGTTATTGTAATATACCAATGTTCTAATAAATACTTGTTATACACCAATGTTCTAATAAATACTTGTTATTGTTATATACCAATGTTCTAATAAATACTTGTTATTGTTATATACCAATGTTCTAATAAATACTTGTTATTGTTATACACCAATGTTCTAATAAATACTTGTTATTGTTATATACCAATGTTCTAATAAATACTTGTTATTGTTATACACCAATGTTCTAATAAATACTTGTTATACACCAATGTTCTAATACTTGTTATTGTTATATACCAATGTTCTAATAAATACTTGTTATTGTTATACACCAATGTTCTAATAAATACTTGTTATTGTTATATACCAATGTTCTAATAAATACTTGTTATTGTTATACACCAATGTTCTAATAAATACTTGTTATTGTTATATACCAATGTTCTAATAAATACTTGTTATATACCAATGTTCTAATAAATACATGTTATTGTTATATACCAATGTTCTAATAAATACTTGTTATACACCAATGTTCTAATAAATACTTGTTATTGTTATATACCAATGTTCTAATAAATACTTGTTATTGTTATACACCAATGTTCTAATAAATACTTGTTATTGTTATATACCAATGTTCTAATAAATACTTGTTATTGTTATACACTAATGTTCTAATAAATACTTAATATTGTTATATACTAATGTTCTAATAAATACTTGTTATTGTTATACACCAATGTTCTAATAAATACTTGTTATTGTTATACACTAATGTTCTAATAAATACTTGTTATTGTTATACACCAATGTTCTAATAAATACTTGTTATTGTTATATACCAATGTTCTAATAAATACTTGTTATTGTTATACACTAATGTTCTAATAAATACGTGTTATTGTTATATACCAATGTTCTAATAAATACTTGTTATTGTTATACACCAATGTTCTAATAAATACTTGTTATTGTTATATACCAATGTTCTAATAAATACTTGTTATTGTTATACACCAATGTTCTAATAAATACTTGTTATTGTTATATACCAATGTTCTAATAAATACTTGTTATTGTTATACACCAATGTTCTAATAAATACTTGTTATTGTAATATACCAATGTTCTAATAAATACTTGTTATACACCAATGTTCTAATAAATACTTGTTATTGTTATATACCAATGTTCTAATAAATACTTGTTATTGTTATATACCAATGTTCTAATAAATACTTGTTATTGTTATACACCAATGTTCTAATAAATACTTGTTATTTTTATACACCAATGTTCTAATAAATACTTGTTATTGTTATATACCAATGTTCTAATAAATACTTGTTATTGTTATACACTAATGTTCTAATAAATACTTGTTATTGTTATATACCAATGTTCCAATAAATACTTGTTATTGTTATACACCAATGTTCTAATAAATACTTGTTATTGTTATATACCAATGTTCTAATAAATACTTGTTATTGTTATACACCAATGTTCTAATAAATACTTGTTATTGTTATATACCAATGTTTTAATAAATACTTGTTATATACCAATGTTCTAATAAATACATGTTATTGTTATATACCAATGTTCTAATAAATACTTGTTATACACCAATGTTCTAATAAATACTTGTTATTGTTATATACCAATGTTCTAATAAATACTTGTTATTGTTATACACCAATGTTCTAATAAATACTTGTTATTGTTATATACCAATGTTCTAATAAATACTTGTTATTGTTATACACCAATGTTCTAATAAATACTTGTTATTGTTATATACCAATGTTCTAATAAATACTTGTTATTGTTATACACCAATGTTCTAATAAATACTTGTTATTGTTATATACCAATGTTCTAATAAATACTTGTTATTGTTATACACCAATGTTCTAATAAATACTTGTTATTGTTATACACTAATGTTCTAATAAATACTTGTTATTGTTATACACCAATGTTCTAATAAATACTTGTTATTGTTATATACCAATGTTCTAATAAATACTTGTTATTGTTATACACTAATGTTCTAATAAATACTTGTTATTGTTATATACCAATGTTCTAATAAATACTTGTTATTGTTATACACCAATGTTCTAATAAATACTTGTTATTGTTATATACCAATGTTCTAATAAATACTTGTTATTGTTATACACCAATGTTCTAATAAATACTTGTTATTGTAATATACCAATGTTCTAATAAATACTTGTTATACACCAATGTTCTAATAAATACTTGTTATCGTTATATACCAATGTTCTAATAAATACTTGTTATTGTTATACACCAATGTTCTAATAAATACTTGTTATACACCAATGTTCTAATACTTGTTATTGTTATATACCAATGTTCTAATAAATACTTGTTATTGTTATACAACAATGTTCTAATAAATACTTGTTATTTTTATACACCAATGTTCTAATAAATACTTGTTATTGTTATATACCAATGTTCTAATAAATACTTGTTATTGTTATACACTAATGTTCTAATAAATACTTGTTATTGTTATATACCAATGTTCCAATAAATACTTGTTATTGTTATACACCAATGTTCTAATAAATACTTGTTATTGTTATATACCAATGTTCTAATAAATACTTGTTATTGTTATACACCAATGTTCTAATAAATACTTGTTATTGTTATATACCAATGTTTTAATAAATACTTGTTATATACCAATGTTCTAATAAATACATGTTATTGTTATATACCAATGTTCTAATAAATACTTGTTATACACCAATGTTCTAATAAATACTTGTTATTGTTATATACCAATGTTCTAATAAATACTTGTTATTGTTATACACCAATGTTCTAATAAATACTTGTTATTGTTATATACCAATGTTCTAATAAATACTTGTTATTGTTATACACCAATGTTCTCATAAATACTTGTTATTGTTATATACCAATGTTCTAATAAATACTTGTTATTGTTATACACCAATGTTCTAATAAATACTTGTTATTGTTATATACCAATGTTCTAATAAATACTTGTTATTGTTATACACCAATGTTCTAATAAATACTTGTTATTGTTATACACTAATGTTCTAATAAATACTTGTTATTGTTATACACCAATGTTCTAATAAATACTTGTTATTGTTATATACCAATGTTCTAATAAATACTTGTTATTGTTATACACTAATGTTCTAATAAATACTTGTTATTGTTATATACCAATGTTCTAATAAATACTTGTTATTGTTATACACCAATGTTCTAATAAATACTTGTTATTGTTATATACCAATGTTCTAATAAATACTTGTTATTGTTATACACCAATGTTCTAATAAATACTTGTTATTGTAATATACCAATGTTCTAATAAATACTTGTTATACACCAATGTTCTAATAAATACTTGTTATCGTTATATACCAATGTTCTAATAAATACTTGTTATTGTTATATACCAATGTTCTAATAAATATTTGTTATTGTTATACACCAATGTTCTAATAAATACTTGTTATTGTTATATACCAATGTTCTAATAAATACTTGTTATTGTTATACACCAATGTTCTAATAAATACTTGTTATACACCAATGTTCTAATAGTTGTTATTGTTATATACCAATGTTCTAATAAATACTTGTTATTGTTATACACCAATGTTCTAATAAATACTTGTTATTGTTATATACCAATGTTCTAATAAATACTTGTTATTGTTATACACCAATGTTCTAATAAATACTTGGTGTTGTTATATACCAATGTTCTAATAAATACTTGTTATATACCAATGTTCTAATAAATACATGTTATTGTTATATACCAATGTTCTAATAAATACTTGTTATACACCAATGTTCTAATAAATACTTGTTATTGTTATATACCAATGTTCTAATAAATACTTGTTATTGTTATACACCAATGTTCTAATAAATACTTGTTATTGTTATATACCAATGTTCTAATAAATACTTGTTATTGTTATACACCAATGTTCTAATAAATACTTGTTATTGTTATATACTAATGTTCTAATAAATACTTGTTATTGTTATACACTAATGTTCTAATAAATACTTGTTATTGTTATACACTAATGTTCTAATAAATACTTGTTATTGTTATACACCAATGTTCTAATAAATACTTGTTATTGTTATATACCAATGTTCTAATAAATACTTGTTATTGTTATACACTAATGTTCTAATAAATACGTGTTATTGTTATATACCAATGTTCTAATAAATACTTGTTATTGTTATACACTAATGTTCTAATAAATACTTGTTATTGTTATATACCAATGTTCTAATAAATACTTGTTATTGTTATACACCAATGTTCTAATAAATACTTGTTATTGTTATATACCAATGTTCTAATAAATACTTGTTATTTTTATACACCAATGTTCTAATAAATACTTGTTATTGTAATATACCAATGTTCTAATAAATACTTGTAATACACCAATGTTCTAATAAATACTTGTTATTGTTATATACCAATGTTCTAATAAATACTTGTTATTGTTATATACCAATGTTCTAATAAATACTTGTTATTGTTATACACCAATGTTCTAATAAATACTTGTTATTGTTATATACCAATGTTCTAATAAATACTTGTTATTGTTATACACCAATGTTCTAATAAATACTTGTTATACACCAATGTTCTAATACTTGTTATTGTTATACATCAATGTTCTAATAAATACTTGTTATTGTTATACACCAATGTTCTAATAAATACTTGTTATTGTTATATACCAATGTTCTAATAAATACTTGTTATTGTTATACACCAATGTTCTAATAAATACTTGTTATTGTTATATACCAATGTTCTAATAAATACTTGTTATATACCAATGTTCTAATAAATACATGTTATTGTTATATACCAATGTTCTAATAAATACTTGTTATACACCAATGTTCTAATAAATACTTGTTATTGTTATATACCAATGTTCTAATAAATACTTGTTATTGTTATACACCAATGTTCTAATAAATACTTGTTATTGTTATATACCAATGTTCTAATAAATACTTGTTATTGTTATACACCAATGTTCTAATAAATACTTGTTATTGTTATATACCAATGTTCTAATAAATACTTGTTATTGTTATACACCAATGTTCTAATAAATACTTGTTATTGTTATACAACAATGTTCTAATAAATACTTGTTATTGTTATACACCAATGTTCTAATAAATACTTGTTATTGTTATATACCAATGTTCTAATAAATACTTGTTATTGTTATACACTAATGTTCTAATAAATACTTGTTATTGTTATATACCAATGTTCCAATAAATACTTGTTATTGTTATACACCAATGTTCTAATAAATACTTGTTATTGTTATACACCAATGTTCTAATAAATACTTGTTATTGTTATATACCAATGTTCTAATAAATACTTGTTATTGTTATACACCAATGTTCTAATAAATACTTGTTATTGTTATACACCAATGTTCTAATAAATACTTGTTATTGTTATATACCAATGTTCTAATAAATACTTGTTATTGTTATATACCAATGTTCTAATAAATACTTGTTATTGTTATATACCAATGTTCCAATAAATACTTGTTATTGTTATACACCAATGTTCTAATAAATACTTGTTATTGTTATATACCAATGTTCTAATAAATACTTGTTATTGTTATACACCAATGTTCTAATAAATACTTGTTATTGTTATATACCAATGTTCTAATAAATACTTGTTATATACCAATGTTCTAATAAATACATGTTATTGTTATATACCAATGTTCTAATAAATACTTGTTATACACCAATGTTCTAATAAATACTTGTTATTGTTATATACCAATGTTCTAATAAATACTTGTTATTGTTATACACCAATGTTCTAATAAATACTTGTTATTGTTATATACCAATGTTCTAATAAATACTTGTTATTGTTATATACCAATGTTCTAATAAATACTTGTTATTGTTATATACCAATGTTCTAATAAATACTTGTTATTGTTATATACCAATGTTCTAATAAATACTTGTTATTGTTATATACCAATGTTCTAATAAATACTTGTTATTGTTATACACCAATGTTCTAATAAATACTTGTTATTGTTATATACCAATGTTCTAATAAATACTTGTTATACACCAATGTTCTAATACTTGTTATTGTTATATACCAATGTTCTAATAAATACTTGTTATTGTTATACACCAATGTTCTAATAAATACTTGTTATTGTTATATACCAATGTTCTAATAAATACTTGTTATTGTTATACACCAATGTTCTAATAAATACTTGTTATTGTTATATACCAATGTTCTAATAAATACTTGTTATATACCAATGTTCTAATAAATACATGTTATTGTTATATACCAATGTTCTAATAAATACTTGTTATACACCAATGTTCTAATAAATACTTGTTATTGTTATATACCAATGTTCTAATAAATACATGTTATTGTTATACACCAATGTTCTAATAAATACTTGTTATTGTTATATACCAATGTTCTAATAAATACTTGTTATTGTTATACACCAATGTTCTAATAAATACTTGTTATTGTTATATACCAATGTTCTAAAAAATACTTGTTATTGTTATACACCAATGTTCTAATAAATACTTGTTATTGTTATATACCAATGTTCTAATAAATACTTGTTATTGTTATACACCAATGTTCTAATAAATACTTGTTATTGTTATATACCAATGTTCTAATAAATACTTGTTATTGTTATACACCAATGTTCTAATAAATACTTGTTATACACCAATGTTCTAATACTTGTTATTGTTATATACCAATGTTCTAATAAATACTTGTTATTTTTATACACCAATGTTCTAATAAATACTTGTTATTGTTATATACCAATGTTCTAATAAATACTTGTTATTGTTATACACCAATGTTCTAATAAATACTTGTTATTGTTATATACCAATGTTCTAATAAATACTTGTTATATACCAATGTTCTAATAAATACATGTTATTGTTATATACCAATGTTCTAATAAATACTTGTTATACACCAATGTTCTAATAAATACTTGTTATTGTTATATACCAATGTTCTAATAAATACTTGTTATTGTTATACACCAATGTTCTAATAAATACTTGTTATTGTTATATACCAATGTTCTAATAAATACTTGTTATTGTTATACACCAATGTTCTAATAAATACTTGTTATTGTTATATACCAATGTTCTAATAAATACTTGTTATTGTTATACACCAATGTTCTAATAAATACTTGTTATTGTTATACAACAATGTTCTAATAAATACTTGTTATTGTTCTACACCAATGTTCTAATAAATACTTGTTATTGTTATATACCAATGTTCTAATAAATACTTGTTATTGTTATACACTAATGTTCTAATAAATACTTGTTATTGTTATATACCAATGTTCCAATAAATACTTGTTATTGTTATACACCAATGTTCTAATAAATACTTGTTATTGTTATATACCAATGTTCTAATAAATACTTGTTATTGTTATACACCAATGTTCTAATAAATACTTGTTATTGTTATACACCAATGTTCTAATAAATACTTGTTATTGTTATATACCAATGTTCTAATAAATACTTGTTATTGTTATATACCAATGTTCTAATAAATACTTGTTATTGTTATATACCAATGTTCCAATAAATACTTGTTATTGTTATACACCAATGTTCTAATAAATACTTGTTATTGTTATATACCAATGTTCTAATAAATACTTGTTATTGTTATACACCAATGTTCTAATAAATACTTGTTATTGTTATATACCAATGTTCTAATAAATACTTGTTATATACCAATGTTCTAATACATACATGTTATTGTTATATACCAATGTTCTAATAAATACTTGTTATACACCAATGTTCTAATAAATACTTGTTATTGTTATATACCAATGTTCTAATAAATACTTGTTATTGTTATACACCAATGTTCTAATAAATACTTGTTATTGTTATATACCAATGTTCTAATAAATACTTGTTATTGTTATATACCAATGTTCTAATAAATACTTGTTATTGTTATATACCAATGTTCTAATAAATACTTGTTATTGTTATATACCAATGTTCTAATAAATACTTGTTATTGTTATATACCAATGTTCTAATAAATACTTGTTATTGTTATACACCAATGTTCTAATAAATACTTGTTATTGTTATATACCAATGTTCTAATAAATACTTGTTATACACCAATGTTCTAATACTTGTTATTGTTATATACCAATGTTCTAATAAATACTTGTTATTGTTATACACCAATGTTCTAATAAATACTTGTTATTGTTATATACCAATGTTCTAATAAATACTTGTTATTGTTATACACCAATGTTCTAATAAATACTTGTTATTGTTATATACCAATGTTCTAATAAATACTTGTTATATACCAATGTTCTAATAAATACATGTTATTGTTATATACCAATGTTCTAATAAATACTTGTTATACACCAATGTTCTAATAAATACTTGTTATTGTTATATACCAATGTTCTAATAAATACTTGTTATTGTTATACACCAATGTTCTAATAAATACTTGTTATTGTTATATACCAATGTTCTAATAAATACTTGTTATTGTTATACACCAATGTTCTAATAAATACTTGTTATTGTTATATACCAATGTTCTAATAAATACTTGTTATTGTTATACACCAATGTTCTAATAAATACTTGTTATTGTTATACAACAATGTTCTAATAAATACTTGTTATTGTTATACACCAATGTTCTAATAAATACTTGTTATTGTTATATACCAATGTTCTAATAAATACTTGTTATTGTTATACACTAATGTTCTAATAAATACTTGTTATTGTTATATACCAATGTTCCAATAAATACTTGTTATTGTTATACACCAATGTTCTAATAAATACTTGTTATTGTTATATACCAATGTTCTAATAAATACTTGTTATTGTTATACACCAATGTTCTAATAAATACTTGTTATTGTTATACACCAATGTTCTAATAAATACTTGTTATTGTTATATACCAATGTTCTAATAAATACTTGTTATTGTTATATACCAATGTTCTAATAAATACTTGTTATTGTTATATACCAATGTTCCAATAAATACTTGTTATTGTTATACACCAATGTTCTAATAAATACTTGTTATTGTTATATACCAATGTTCTAATAAATACTTGTTATTGTTATACACCAATGTTCTAATAAATACTTGTTATTGTTATATACCAATGTTCTAATAAATACTTGTTATATACCAATGTTCTAATAAATACATGTTATTGTTATATACCAATGTTCTAATAAATACTTGTTATACACCAATGTTCTAATAAATACTTGTTATTGTTATATACCAATGTTCTAATAAATACTTGTTATTGTTATACACCAATGTTCTAATAAATACTTGTTATTGTTATATACCAATGTTCTAATAAATACTTGTTATTGTTATATACCAATGTTCTAATAAATACTTGTTATTGTTATACACCAATGTTCTAATAAATACTTGTTATTGTTATATACCAATGTTCTAATAAATACTTGTTATTGTTATACACCAATGTTCTAATAAATACTTGTTATTGTTATATACCAATGTTCTAATAAATACTTGTTATTGTTATACACCAATGTTCTAATAAATACTTGTTATTGTTATATACCAATGTTCTAATAAATACTTGTTATTGTTATACACCAATGTTCTAATAAATACTTGTTATTGTTATATACCAATGTTCTAATAAATACTTGTTATACACCAATGTTCTAATAAATACTTGTTATTGTTATATACCAATGTTCTAATAAATACTTGTTATATACCAATGTTCTAATAAATACTTGTTATTGTTATACACCAATGTTCTAATAAATACTTGTTATTGTTATATAACAATGTTCTAATAAATACTTGTTATTGTTATACACCAATGTTCTAATAAATACTTGTTATTGTTATATACCAATGTTCTAATAAATACTTGTTATTGTTATATAACAATGTTCTAATAAATACTTGTTATTGTTATACACCAATGTTCTAATAAATACTTGTTATTGTTATACATCAATGTTCTAATAAATACTTGTTATTGTTATATAACAATGTTCTAATAAATACTTGTTATTGTTATATAACAATGTTCTAATAAATACTTGTTATTGTTATATACCAATGTTCTAATAAATACTTGTTATTGTTATATAACAATGTTCTAATAAATACTTGTTATTGTTATATACCAATGTTCTAATAAATACTTGTTATTGTTATATACCAATGTTCTAATAAATACTTGTTATTGTTATATACCAATGTTCTAATAAATACTTGTTATTGTTATATACCAATGTTCTAATAAATACTTGTTATTGTTATACACCAATGTTCTAATAAATACTTGTTATTGTTATATAACAATGTTCTAATAAATACTTGTTATTGTTATATACCAATGTTCTAATAAATACTTGTTATTGTTATATACCAATGTTCTAATAAATACTTGTTATTGTTATACACCAATGTTCTAATAAATACTTGTTATTGTTATATACCAATGTTCTAATAAATACTTGTTATTGTTATATAACAATGTTCTAATAAATACTTGTTATTGTTATATAACAATGTTCTAATAAATACTTGTTATTGTTATACACCAATGTTCTAATAAATACTTGTTATTGTTATACACCAATGTTCTAATAAATACTTGTTATTGTTATATAACAATGTTCTAATAAATATATGTTATTGTTATATAACAATGTTCTAATAAATACTTGTTATTGTTATACACCAATGTTCTAATAAATACTTGTTATTGTTATACACCAATGTTCTAATAAATACTTGTTATTGTTATATAACAATGTTCTAATAAATACTTGTTATTGTTATATAACAATGTTCTAATAAATACTTGTTATTGTTATACACCAATGTTCTAATAAATACTTGTTATTGTTATATAACAATGTTCTAATAAATACTTGTTATTGTTATATAACAATGTTCTAATAAATACTTGTTATTGTTATACACCAATGTTCTAATAAATACTTGTTATTGTTATACACCAATGTTCTAATAAATACTTGTTATTGTTATATAACAATGTTTTAATAAATACTTGTTATTGTTATATAACAATGTTCTAATAAATACTTGTTATTTTTATACACCAATGTTCTAATAAATACTTGTTATTGTTATATAACAATGTTCTAATAAATACTTGTTATTGTTATACACCAATGTTCTAATAAATACTTGTTATTGTTATACACCAATGTTCTAATAAATACTTGTTATTGTTATATAACAATGTTCTAATAAATACTTGTTATTGTTATATACCAATGTTCTAATAAATACTTGTTATTGTTATACATCAATGTTCTAATAAATACTTGTTATTGTTATATAACAATGTTCTAATAAATACTTGTTATTGTTATATACCAATGTTCTAATAAATACTTGTTATTGTTATACACCAATGTTCTAATAAATACTTGTTATTGTTATATACCAATGTTCTAATAAATACTTGTTATTGTTATATAACAATGTTCTAATAAATACTTGTTATTGTTATATAACAATGTTCTAATAAATACTTGTTATTGTTATATACCAATGTTCTAATAAATACTTGTTATTGTTATATAACAATGTTCTAATAAATACTTGTTATTGTTATATACCAATGTTCTAATAAATACTTGTTATTGTTATACACCAATGTTCTAATAAATACTTGTTATTGTTATATACCAATGTTCTAATAAATACTTGTTATTGTTATACACCAATGTTCTAATAAATACTTGTTATTGTTATATACCAATGTTCTAATAAATACTTGTTATTGTTATATAACAATGTTCTAATAAATACTTGTTATTGTTATACACCAATGTTCTAATAAATACTTGTTATTGTTATACACCAATGTTCTAATAAATACTTGTTATTGTTATATAACAATGTTCTAATAAATACTTGTTATTGTTATATACCAATGTTCTTATAAATACTTGTTATTGTTATACATCAATGTTCTAATAAATACTTGTTATTGTTATATAACAATGTTCTAATAAATACTTGTTATTGTTATATAACAATGTTCTAATAAATACTTGTTATTGTTATATACCAATGTTCTAATAAATACTTGTTATTGTTATATAACAATGTTCTAATAAATACTTGTTATTGTTATATACCAATGTTCTAATAAATACTTGTTATTGTTATATACCAATGTTCTAATAAATACTTGTTATTGTTATATACCAATGTTCTAATAAATACTTGTTATTGTTATATAACAATGTTCTAATAAATACTTGGGTTTGTTATATACCAATGTTCTAATAAATACTTGTTATTGTTATACACCAATGTTCTAATAAATACTTGTTATTGTTATATAACAATTTTCTAATAAATACTTGTTATTGTTATATAACAATGTTCTAATAAATACTTGTTATTGTTATATACCAATGTTCTAATAAATACTTGTTATTGTTATATACCAATGTTCTAATAAATACTTGTTATTGTTATACACCAATGTTCTAATAAATACTTGTTATTGTTATATACCAATGTTCTAATAAATACTTGTTATTGTTATATAACAATGTTCTAATAAATACTTGTTATTGTTATATAACAATGTTCTAATAAATACTTGTTATTGTTATATAACAATGTTCTAATAAATACTTGTTATTGTTATATACCAATGTTCTAATAAATACTTGTTATTGTTATATACCAATGTTCTAATAAATACTTGTTATTGTTATATAACAATGTTCTAATAAATACTTGTTATTGTTATATAACAATGTTCTAATAAATACTTGTTATTGTTATATAACAATGTTCTAATAAATACTTGTTATTGTTATATACCAATGTTCTAATAAATACTAGTTATTGTTATATACCAATGTTCTAATAAATACTTGTTATTGTTATATAACAATGTTCTAATAAATACTTGTTATTGTTATATACCAATGTTCTAATAAATACTTGTTGTTGTTATACACCAATGTTCTAATAAATACTTGTTATTGTTATATACCAATGTTCTAATAAATACTTGTTATTGTTATATACCAATGTTCTAATAAATACTTGTTATTGTTATATAACAATGTTCTAATAAATACTTGTTATTGTTATACACCAATGTTCTAATAAATACTTGTTATTGTTATACACCAATGTTCTAATAAATACTTGTTATTGTTATATAACAATGTTCTAATAAATACTTGTTATTGTTATATACCAATGTTCTAATAAATACTTGTTATTGTTATACACCAATGTTCTAATAAATACTTGTTATTGTTATATACCAATGTTCTAATAAATACTTGTTATTGTTATACACCAATTTTCTAATAAATACTTGTTATTGTTATATAACAATGTTCTAATAAATACTTGTTATTGTTATATAACAATGTTCTAATAAATACTTGTTATTGTTATACACCAATGTTCTAATAAATACTTGTTATTGTTATACACCAATGTTCTAATAAATACTTGTTATTGTTATATAACAATGTTCTAATAAATACTTGTTATTGTTATATACCAATGTTCTAATAAATACTTGTTATTGTTATATACCAATGTTCTAATAAATACTTGTTATTGTTATATAACAATGTTCTAATAAATACTTGTTATTGTTATACACCAATGTTCTAATAAATACTTGTTATTGTTATACACCAATGTTCTAATAAATACTTGTTATTGTTATATAACAATGTTCTAATAAATACTTGTTATTGTTATATACCAATGTTCTAATAAATACTTGTTATTGTTATACACCAATGTTCTAATAAATACTTGTTATTGTTATATACCAATGTTCTAATAAATACTTGTTATTGTTATACACCAATGTTCTAATAAATACTTGTTATTGTTATATAACAATGTTCTAATAAATACTTGTTATTGTTATATAACAATGTTCTAATAAATACTTGTTATTGTTATACACCAATGTTCTAATAAATACTTGTTATTGTTATACACCAATGTTCTAATAAATACTTGTTATTGTTATATAACAATGTTCTAATAAATACTTGTTATTGTTATATACCAATGTTCTAATAAATACTTGTTATTGTTATATAACAATGTTCTAATAAATACTTGTTATTGTTATATAACAATGTTCTAAAAAATACTTGTTATTGTTATATACCAATGTTCTAATAAATACTTGTTATTGTTATACACCAATGTTCTAATAAATACTTGTTATTGTTATATAACAATGTTCTAATAAATACTTGTTATTGTTATATACCAATGTTCTAATAAATACTTGTTATTGTTATATACCAATGTTCTAATAAATACTTGTTATTGTTATATAACAATGTTCTAATAAATACTTGTTATTGTTATACACCAATGTTCTAATAAATACTTGTTATTGTTATACACCAATGTTCTAATAAATACTTGTTATTGTTATATAACAATGTTCTAATAAATACTTGTTATTGTTATATACCAATGTTCTAATAAATACTTGTTATTGTTATACACCAATGTTCTAATAAATACTTGTTATTGTTATATACCAATGTTCTAATAAATACTTGTTATTGTTATACACCAATGTTCTAATAAATACTTGTTATTGTTATATAACAATGTTCTAATAAATACTTGTTATTGTTATATAACAATGTTCTAATAAATACTTGTTATTGTTATACACCAATGTTCTAATAAATACTTGTTATTGTTATACACCAATGTTCTAATAAATACTTGTTATTGTTATATAACAATGTTCTAATAAATACTTGTTATTGTTATATACCAATGTTCTAATAAATACTTGTTATTGTTATATAACAATGTTCTAATAAATACTTGTTATTGTTATATAACAATGTTCTAATAAATACTTGTTATTGTTATATACCAATGTTCTAATAAATACTTGTTATTGTTATATAACAATGTTCTAATAAATACTTGTTATTGTTATATACCAATGTTCTAATAAATACTTGTTATTGTTATATACCAATGTTCTAATAAATACTTGTTATTGTTATACACCAATGTTCTAATAAATACTTGTTATTGTTATACACCAATGTTCTAATAAATACTTGTTATTGTTATATAACAATGTTCTAATAAATACTTGTTATTGTTATATACCAATGTTCTAATAAATACTTGTTATTGTTATACATCAATGTTCTAATAAATACTTGTTATTGTTATATAACAATGTTCTAATAAATACTTGTTATTGTTATATAACAATGTTCTAATAAATACTTGTTATTGTTATATACCAATGTTCTAATAAATACTTGTTATTGTTATATAACAATGTTCTAATAAATACTTGTTATTGTTATATACCAATGTTCTAATAAATACTTGTTATTGTTATATACCAATGTTCTAATAAATACTTGTTATTGTTATATACCAATGTTCTAATAAATACTTGTTATTGTTATATAACAATTTTCTAATAAATACTTGTTATTGTTATATAACAATGTTCTAATAAATACTTGTTATTGTTATATACCAATGTTCTAATAAATACTTGTTATTGTTATATACCAATGTTCTAATAAATACTTGTTATTGTTATACACCAATGTTCTAATAAATACTTGTTATTGTTATATACCAATGTTCTAATAAATACTTGTTATTGTTATATACCAATGTTCTAATAAATACTTGTTATTGTTATATACCAATGTTCCAATAAATACTTGTTATTGTTCACAGCGAGTTTTAATTGTTTAAGGGATTTCCAATAAAATCGACTACTTATCCAAGTTTCTGACTTCTTCTTTGCGTGTCTTTCAAGCATGTGGTCATACAACAGTGTCTTCGAAACATGTGGTCATACAACAGTTTCTCACTTTTTTTACGCATTCTTTGCAGTATTGTTGTACTCTGCAAGATCTTTCAAGCTGCACCAGTTGGGCAGTAGAGTGCAGACAAGGCAGTGATGCATCGTATTGTCCTCCTCTCCACATTCACAGATGGTTGGGGCAGTTTTGTAGCACCATATACTCATAGCCACTTTTGATCGCATCATTTCTATTCTCAGGCGGTTGAGTGTTTTCCACTGGAGCCAAGAGAGTACCTCTGAACCGGAAAAGAGGGCCTTAGAAGGGGGGATTCCTATGTCAGTAGGAGAGGGAGATATTCTCTAGCCGTCTGGTCCATAGCTGTAGTCTGGTCTTTTTCTGAGATGTTGTTAGGGGTAGCACAAGACCTCTGCATACCACTGTACCTACCTCATATCAGCCAAAGTAGCACATTCTGACAATGTAGGAATTATCTTGGTCTGACCAGACCCTGTCGGAATGAGGTCCTAGGAAGCCATCCTCCCAGGAATTACTTCCTCCTTCGGGATGGGAGGAGTTATTGCCAGTTGCATGAGGTATTTTTGTACCCTTTCAAAGCGTTCCTTCATGAGAGCTGAATTTTCATGTTGCATCTTGCTGCCGTGAGAAGCAATTAAATAAAACAGGCCTTTAGGCTGAAAGCAGAGTGAAGTATGGTTTTGCACGGTCTCGGGGGCCATCCCCCCAGGCATTACCTCGTCCTTCTACAACCGCTGTTATTAAAAAGAAGAAAAAGACAATTGCAACAAAAAGAAAGAAACAGAGACGTCACTATCCACTGAGCAATAACTTACGACATGTTAACAAAACCAGACTTTAACTTAGCATGGCTGATAGCACCCTTCCTGAGGATCCAATGTTTAAACTCCTCGGCCTGATGTTCTCAAGTAACATAAAGTGGAATAAGTACATAGAAGATACTGCCAAGTCTGCTGCAAAGAAGTAGGCTCTCTCTATCGGGTTAGAAAACTTCTCACACCTGCCACTATACTATATATTTATAAAGCCACCATTAACTGGTGCATGGAGTATTGTTGACAAATCTGGGTTGGGCAGCCTCTCCCTCCTGGATAGGGTACAACAATAATTTCTAACCTAATAAGTCTCGCACTGTGTCTAAAAAAGCATTATGATATTTTCTGAGGTTTAAATTTTGAAAAAGAAACGCTGTTAGGTTCAAATTTCGAAAAAGTAACGGTAATGCATTATAATATTTTCTTATAATGCTCTGAGGTTCAAATATTGAAACGGAAACCTTCTTAGGCTCAAATTTTGTGAAAAAAAAAAACGCCCTGGAGTTCAAATTTTGAAAAAGTAACAGTAAAGAATTATAATATTTTTTAATAATGCTCTGAGGTTCAAATTTTGAAAACGTTTCAATATAGCATTATGAAATTCTCTAATAATGCTCTGAGGTTTAAATATTTAAAACGAAATGCCATGATGGTTCTTGTTTTGAAAAAGTCTCAAATACAGCATTATAATATTCTCTAACAACGCTCCAAGGTTCAAATTTTGAAAAGGAAACACCCTTAGGTTCTAATCTTTAAAAATTCTCAATAAAGCATTATGATATTCTCTAATAAATCTCTAAGGTTCAATTTTGTAAAGGAAACGCCCTTAAGTTCAAATTTCGAAAAAGTCACAGTAAAGCATTATAATACTCTCTAATAATGCTCTGAGGTTCAAATATTGAAACGGAAACCCACGAGGCTTAAATGTTGAAAAAGAAAGGCCTTAGGTTCAAATTTTGAAAAAAGTTTAAAATATACGTCACAAAAATAAATAAATAACAAAAAGACACGAAGAAAACGCTCCTCATAAAAAGCGCACAAAAAATGTCAGGAGTCATTTGTCTGAAAGATATCAGGTTAAGTTTTCCAGGAACACATTCCCCCGATGACATCGGCAACAAAATGCGATAAGTAGATGACATAGTGAGATAAACGATACTCATATAAATGTATAAACGCAGATAGAGTAGAAAGAATCCTCTGCAGCAACTGCCGAGGAGAATGGTTCATTGTGCTTCGCGTTTATAAGCCATTTGACATTTATCAATGTTTAAAAGATTAAAAGCAATAAAGTTAAGTAGTCTGAAAGGCAAGTCCATTGTGTGAAAGATCAATGTTCGCAAAAAGCTTGATTACTCTTGTGCATTACGGCTAGAAAGCAAATTGATGGCGTGTGATATGTTCATACGAGTGTACACCCTTTCGTCGAAAATGACGGGAGGAAAAGTATGCTCTGCTAGTGTTTGCACTAAAATTCATATTCATTTATATAGTAATATACTAAAGCAATTTCATGTTCGTGTGTACGTTATCATCCTCTACCCCCTTTTTTAAAAAGATGGGATCACCCAATTGCCAAAGATGCAATGCAAAAGATTTTTTGTTTTAATTTCATCTGATGTTGCTGTTGTGTCGAACGTGAAACTCGAACTAGAATACACCCTCGTGGCTTTCGGGCTGGATCAAAGTGTAGTATCTGTTTTGTCCAAAGAAGGTACAAAACAAAACGCTTGATTACTCTTGTGCATTACGGCTAGAAAGCAAATTGATGGTGAGTGGTATGTTCATACGAGTGTACACCCTGTATGCTCTGCTAGTGTTTGCACTAATATTCATAGTCATCTATATAATAATACACTAATGAAATTCCATGTTTGTGTGTACGTTATCATCCTCTACCTCTTTTTTAAAAAAGATGGGATCGCCCAATTTCCAAAGATGCAAAAAAAAAAAAAATGTTAATTTCATTTGATGCTGCTGTTGTGTCGAGTGTGAAACTCGAACTAAAATTTTCTTGGCTTTCGAGCTAGGATCAAAGTGTAGTATCTTAGAAACCACTCCCATTTAGAGATTGACCTGCTTGTTTTCTGTTCTGAACAAACCGGAAAACAGTGGGCGGTCCACTATTTAGAAAGGGTTGGAAGGGTCTTACTAATCAAATTTTTTTGTGTTTTGTTCTTTCCCACTGCCTGTTTTATTCGAATGAAATCTTTGTAAATCAATATAATTTTGAAAAATAAAATTTCCAATCAATTTGGGGATATCCTAAGTAGGACGGCCTCTAGTGTAAATGTGGTATTGTGGTGACTAAAATGATTCTAGTTTAGAGTAGGATATGCACCTTTATAACTACAGACCAAGGATAACCAACAACACCCATTTTCCCACACTTTTGATGGCCTTGTGCTTAATTTGTTTAAAATGTACATTTTTAATATTTTCTGCAAATAAATATTTAAAAGTGTAGTATCTGTTCTGTCCGCAGATAGTACAATAAACAAAAAAAAACTGGATTATTTTTGCACATTACCGCTAGAAAGCAAATTGATGGCATGTGACTTGTTCATATAAGTGTTACACACTCCATCAAAAATGACGGGAAGAGAAAGTATGCTACGCGAGTGTTCGCACTAATATTCATATTCATCTATATAATAATATGCTATGGTAATTTCATGTTCGTGTGTACGTTATCACCCTCCACCCCCTTTTTTTAAAAATGGGATCGCTCGATTGGCAAAAAAATAAATAGCGTGAAAAATCAATCTTCGTGACAAATTTGATTATTCTTGTGTATTCCTGCTAGACAGCAAATTGGTGGTGTGTTATATGTTCATTTTAAAAGTCCGACTCAATCTCTACTCATAATAATTTAGATACTAGCCGGACCCCGTGGAAATCCCACGGTTGCTTTATTCATCGACCTGTATTAAAATAAATTCATTTGGTTCAGCATGGTACGCCTTTTACGACTTGGTACGACTTTTTTGACTGGCTTAATTTTCTTCTTTCTTCCTCTGTGTACCGAAAACTAAACGGAACTTCCATCAGCAAAGTTCCTTTCCAAGAACTAACTGTCTGTGGAACACAATACCACAGGGCTGCTTCCCAGCTGATTACAAC
Organism: Sepiola atlantica; assembly: GCA_963556195.1. NCBI lineage: Eukaryota > Metazoa > Mollusca > Cephalopoda > Sepiida > Sepiolidae > Sepiola > Sepiola atlantica. Next base: position 9,284,883 of record OY744539.1, on the reverse strand, counting down.
ATGGTCGTTTTCAAGACCAATGTTAACAAATTGTCGTTGTCCTCTTAAATAATCAAATCCTTACGGTGTTGTTTCACTATCCACCTGACAAACTCATTAACTCTTATCCTCGTGTGGCTTACGGGCCTTGATAAGCAATGTCTCGTTAGTACATTAAAAAAAAAATTGATTTCCCCGATCCCTTTCTTTTTTTAGAATGGGGTACTAACAGGAGGAACCTGATGAAGGTTGCCAACATCCATATGTGAAAGTAATTCTATAGAACCGACTGGATTCGAACTTAACAGACCCGTGGCGTTAATCATTTCACCACCGCCCTCTCCCCCATTTATTGGTATAATTTACTGTTAATCCTAATATATCTCTTGAAATAATACTTGTATTTAAGGTTTAATAATATACAGAAACATATTGTTTCTTTTTTCTTTCGTAAAAATAATTGTTATTGTCAGCTAGAAATTTAAACACTGCAGCGCAACGAAAGTGCCATTATTCGATGGATCTGTCATGTCAGGCCGGAAGACGACACTCTCCTCGAGACTCTTCTCTCTAGGCTTGGTATACAGTAAATAACTGATGTCCTTAAGCTGGGCACGATGAGATGGCTTGGCCATGTTGAGCGAAGCTCCAGCTGGATCTCCCGGGTCAGAAGCATGTCCATCGCATAAAGTCGGCAGGCCGGAAGACCAAAGCTTTCTTGGAATGAGCTGTGTAAACATGACCGTGCAACCCTGGGGATTACAAACTTAGATCCTCGTGACTACAGAGCCTGGCGAGGAAGACTTCGATCAAGACTGACAGACAGGCCCCACCCTCTTATAGAGGACTAATCCAAGGCCTGTTTAAAAATAAATCGGATGATGATGATGATGATGATGATGATGACGAAACCGAATATGTCTCTTCTTTCTTATTTATTTATTTAAAATTAACTTAAATGTGTATCAATCATCATCATAATCATCATCAACCGGTTTATTTGTTGAATCGGTCCACAATTAATCCTTTGATGAGGGTAGGACCTGATTGTCTAGTTTCAATCTAAGTTTTCCTCCATTCTTGTGTTTGGTGAGGTTTGACAGAATCCACACTCATGGACTTCCTATCACATTTGACCACGTCCTCCCAAGACAATTTGGATCTGCCAGTGGTGGTCTTCTCTGCTGGCACATTCAACTGTCAGACTTTAGCAATCCAGCCATTGCTGCGCTCAACGTGCCCCAACCAACGCAGTCTGTTATTCAGCATGATGTCCGCGAGGCTTTTCAAGTTGACTTGTGCGAGTAGAGATTTAAAAGGTATGCTTTGTTCAGGCTTCACCAAACAGATCCATCTGACCATTGCCTTGTCGTTACGGTGCAGTTTCTTTAGTGTGTTAGCAGAGACAGCTCAAGTTTCGGAGCCATACATTAGCACACTTCTGACGCAGCTGTTGGCAGGTATTTGTTTGTTAGGTTTAGTAGAAGCTCTCTAAACTGTCTCCAGGCAGACTTGCAGCGTGTAGCTGCCGCGAGTTCAGTCTCCACCTGATGACAGCACGTCTTCAAGGTAACAAAAGTCTGTCACTACTTCAAACTTGTTGTTACCAGTATCCACTTCTGTCAGTGGTCTGACATCTATTGGTCTTGCTGCGCCAGTGCAACGCAAACACTTAAAGTGAGGATCTGTTTTGAGAGAGCCTTTGATGCCACTGCACTTTTGTGGACCCATCCTGAAAAGTGGGTGCAGATGATTGAGTTGCTGCCTGTTCCTCTTAGACATACGACATACTGGTGTTTTCCTGTTTTCATCAGTAAGCTGAGGTTGGGACCAGCGATCATGACTTTGGTTTTATCCATGTTGACTGTGAGACCTTTCTCCTCCATGCTACTCTTCCATCTACCCAGATGTTCCTTAAGTGATTGAAGTGAAGTATCAATGATTGCCATTAAAATGGCATTAAATAAATAGAATGCAAATAGTAGTTTTATAAAGTTAAAATGGAACGACAGAGTTCGATTTTGGAACAATTCATTTTAAAATTCGTAAAAGCATAACTTTTACCTCAACAGCACTAGCACATTTTGAATTACTTTTTTTTCATTTTTGGAAATCGGAGGATCTCAGTAAAATAAATGGGTATGGAAGGTGATAACGTACGTACGAACATAAAATGCATTGGCACATTATTATATAGATATTATATATCATTGAGTGACAGATTTTTCTTTCAACCAGTTACTGTAGAGACTTCTGGAGTGATGGGCCATCTGACAGTCATTTCTGTTGGACGTAGGGTATCACATTTGATGGGCGACGCAGAAGGGAGGTGGAATGGCTGTTTCAAAAGTTTGCTCCCCATTGTGTGCGTTTTGATTTTAACGAGGAAGAGTGTTTTCATATCTCTGTGAATCCAAGAGTTTTTTTTGTTTTTTTTTTAAATTATGGAAAATAATGAAAATTTTAAAAAATAAAAAATAATACATAATGAAAATTAATGGTCGTCATAATGATATCACAAAGATTTATATTTTCTTTTTGGGGAGGGGTGTATAATATAACGAGCACCCTGTCTGTCTGTCTGTTTTGGAGAATTTTTGTAAACGGGAGAGGGGGAGATAATTACTATTTAATTAATTTCAAAGTCAGAAACATAACAAATACGTTAGGGCACATATTAACGAATAAATAAGCAATAAATAATTTCGGCACCGAGGCCGTGATTCGAACTCGCAACCGTAATGTCAACTGTCCGATACGCTACCGACTGCGCCAATTGACCAAGTTAAAAATAACCTTGTTTTTTTTCATTTCTTTCAGTTAGCAATGAATGATCGTATAATAACTGGTTCTTCGATATAGTTTGGGGGTCTGCATTCGCGCTTGATTTTTTTAAGGGGTGGGATTTTTATTTTTAACTAGTCCGCGAGGGCAGTATTCAGTCCTGTTGAAAAATCTGCACATACACGAATCTCATTAGATTTTTTCTTTACATAAACCGTGGGTGCTGCCCACTGGCTGTGTTGTACTTTTGATAAAATACCCATCTTTACCAGTCGGTCTAATTCAGCGTTTATTTTTTCAATCAAGGCGTAGGGTACTTTCCTTTCTTTCCTAAATACCGGCAGTACATTTTCTTTTAGACGGAATTTTGCAGTCATTTTAGTGCAGCATCCAAGACCGCCAGAAAAAACCTCTGGAAACGAGTTTTTTAATTCTCGTTGTAGTTTTTCCGATTCTGTTGCGCGACTATTTATTTTCTTACAAAATGTATTTATCGGCAACTTCCATAAATCAAATGCCTGCATAAAATCTGAACCAAAAAGATTATTCGAATCCTTCAGTACCAGTAGTTTGAGTTTTTTAGTATTTCCCATTAGGGACACATTCGTGATTAATTCTCCTTCAAATGTAATTCTTTCACCAGTAACTGTGCTTGCCAGCCTGTTTGTTCTTGATAGAGTAGGTTTATTTAATCTCCTCCATGTATGTAAATTTATAATGGAAACGTCTGAACCAGAATCCAATTGCAATTTTATATTTTTATCCAGGATTTTCACCTGTACATATTTTCTTATGTTCATGCCAGTTTCCTTCTTTGTCCTAGTGGCTTGAATCCGCATTTTATTTCCTCTGCCCGTTCTGCAGTGCGAACTTTTATGTCCAACTTTTTTGCATTTCATACAGGTTTTAAAACGGAATGGGCAATCATTGTACCAATGTGGATTACCACAGCGTGAACAAGGGCTTGGTGGCAATTTATTTATTTTTTTACTGGTTTGGTTTGTCTTTGTTACATCAAAATTATTATTTCTTATTTTTCTATAAGGTTGAGCTTTTGTTTTTTGATTTACCTTTTTTATGTGCGCAATGCCGGACAATTCAATGTCTTTTGAGTCCTGTTTTACATTTACAAATCTTTGACAGTCCTCAGCCAACTTTTGCAGCGTAAGGCTTGGTTCATTCTCTAATTTATTTAGAACTCTACGCCTTATCTCCGTGTCATTTCCTGAGATTAAATCTTGTACAAAAATTAGACACTTGAAATTATCTGCACTTAATTCAGCTAGTCTAAAATCGTCACAATGCTTGTTCACTATCGATGCAAAAGTAGCGTAATCTTCCTCGTCTTTCTTTACCAGGTTCATGCACTTCCATCGTTTGTGGAATAGTGTAGTTCTTGGACTAAACAGTTCTGTCAATAAACCAACCGCTTCTATGAAAGTTAGCTCGCTGGTTTTCCGAGGCAAAATGAAATCCACGAATTTCGTATGTTCTGTGGTATTTAGTTTTCTAAGAAGGAGGCGTAGCTTCTTCGCATCACTCCAACCACCGCAGTCAATTTTATATAGGTCTTCATATCTTCGGAAATATTCTTCAAATGTATTATTTTCCGTGTATGAGTAATTATCAATACTGTTCCAAATTTCGTTCTGCGAAAACGTGTCGTCTTTTTCATTTTGTTGGTCACTGCGCGATATTGTTTGTATCAGAAATTCCAATCTTTCATCATACTCCTTTTTGTGTAATAAAATATTTTGGTTCTGTTGTAATAAAAGCTTTTGAAATCTTTCCTCAGTTTGTTGTTGCTGGGAGATTTGGAATTTCGTTAGTTCGGCGATTATAGACTTAATATCTTCCATATTCAACCATTTAGTTTCTGATTTTATTTAGAAAATTAATATTTTCTTATTATCTTATGATTTTATAAGAGTTCTTTTCTTTAAATTAGCGTTTGCTAGGCGCCGTTTTAATTATGAAAAGATTATGAAACTTTTCCTTTTCTCTATATACGCGTATATTCACTTATTTTTTTATTTTTTTATTTTGAAAATTAATATTTTCTCGTTATTTAATGAATTTATAAGAAGTTCTTTTCTTTAAATTAGCGTTTGCAAGACGCCCTTTTAGTTATGAAAAGATTATGTAATGTTCTTTTCTTATACACGTTTTTAATTTTTTCGAAGAGAAAAAAAAATCTGTTTCACAATTAATTCTTTCTGCATTTTAAAATATTTCAGTACAAGTCGGAAAAGAGAGAGAGAAAATAAAACTGACCTTTTTTTTTTATCGTGCGTCATTTTTTTTATGGAGTAACGCACGTGTGTTCATTTCATGTTTTTGTTTCTTATCTGTTCTTAAAATGAAGCACGTGGTGTTAGTTTCATTTTTTTTTTGTGTGTTCGTCAAAAAAAATTCGCTGTGACGTTCGTCTAAAAAAACAACAATACTCGCTTAATCTTGGTGTTCGATATTTCTTTTGTTTTGTTTTTTTAGTTTTCCAACCCAGAGAAAAAAACGCGCATTCAATTTCAGTTGTTTTTGTTATTTGTTTTTTTTTTTTTTTAACTAGTTTTCCCAAACTAGAGGAACGCGCACCCAATTTCAAGCTGTTTTTTTTTTTTCGATAAGCAGTTTTAAAACTTAGAGCACAACAGGTCCATTTCAGTTTTCTTTTTCTTAAAAGAAAACAATTTTCTCGCACTTAAGAATTCAACGTGTTTTTTTTTTTGTTTTTTTTTTCGATAAGCAGTTTTAAAACTTTGAGCACATGTCTATTTCAGTTTTCTTTTTCTTAAAAGAAAACAATTTTCTCCACTTAAGAATTCAACGTGTTTTTTTTTTTCAGTTGAGTTCTCTTTTCTTCTCTCGACCGTACGGCAAAAACCTTTTTTTTTTTTTTTTTTTTTTTTTTTTGCGTGCGGTTTCCTGCATTAATTGTGTGAGTGCATTTTCACGTGGTATTTTCAGTTTTTTGACCCAAGAGTTCGAATTGCCTCGTCGCCATTTGTTGTGGACCTGGGTAAAGCTGAATAAATGACACAGGAACACATGGTTTAAATGAACAAAGGTATATATTATATAATAGAAAGAAAGATATTACAAGGAGATGTTGCTCTCAACCGCCATTGCTGGTTTGCCTGGGAAGAAGAGAACAAGTGTCACGTGCTTCCCGTATTTATAAGGTGGACGAGTCCATTAGTTCTTTGTAGGTAGGTACGGCACCATAACATATATAATATATATATAATATATATAATATATATATAATATATATATAATATATATATATAATATATATATATATAATATAATATATATATATAATATATATATATATATATAATATAATATATATATATATAATATATATATATAATATAATATATATATAATATATATATATATATATAATATATATATATATATATATATATAATATTTATAAATAAATATTAAATTATTAATACCTACAGACGCTAGCGTTTCAAGCTTATTGCTCTCGCAGGAAAGTAACAATTTCAGATGGTCGGGAGGCGCGAACCTGGTTCACAGAATCAGCAAGCAGTCGCCATATCCACTCGGCCAACAGAAACTGTCACGTAATTAAGGGAAATTAAGATCTATATGTACCTAGAAGCGAGCACAGATAGAAGACTAGTCGAGAGTGTTCTACGAACTTATTCGGAACTTTGCATTAGAGCTTTTTGACAGTCTATTTTTAACATCCCCGAGAGTGCTCAACTTTAATTTCTTAAAGGGCTTAGTATATTTCCTTTTTGCATTTTTTTGGAGGTGGGAGGGGCATTTTTATTGCAATTTTGCTCCATCCCTCCAAATCAGCCAATTCTAATCTCACATCGATGATAGAATAGTTTGCTGACTTTTTTTGCCAGTGAGTCTTAAGACTTCATACCATAGGATAGTTTTGATTGGTTGAAAAAAAAAAACCAAAACCAGCTGCTTTAGTAACAAAACTGTATAAAAATAAATCTGCAATACAAATTATATTTTTTCTTATTTATAGTGGTCATCTTGTAAAAAAAGTATAAAAAAAGGTTATTTAAAGAACACTATATTTGATATAAATCAGTGCCCATCACATTTTGCTTGGATCATTTAAAAAAACAAAATTAATGAGTGTACTCTTAGATATTTGTGGAAAAAGTGCAAATTTTTTTCAATATTATATATATATATATATATATTTTATACATATATACATAGTCCGTTGGGGTATGTCGAAAAGAAATCAATAAAGTGTTCGACCGTAAGAATGTGAGAGCTAAAATACAAATTATTTATTTAAAAACCATACGTTACATATTCCAGAGACATACAATGGTTTCATTGACATAGATAGACCTGTTCTGTTTAGAAAAGGCCCTCACAACCCATCTCAAATCTTCGGCGACTCACAAAATGAAGACAGTTCAAAACATGGAATCTGATTGAGTCGCTGAAGATTTGAGATGGGTTATGAGGGCCTTTTCTAAACAGTAAAGATCTACCAATGTCAATCAAACCATGCAATATGTAACGTATAGTTTTTAAATAAATAATTTATATATATATATATAGTACAGACGACTGCACATTCTCTCTTTAATCCTTTCGAGTTGCCTCATGAGTGTTTGGATTTCGGACTGAAACTGGATGAAGAATTCACCATACTGGATGTATTTTTGGTCCTTTCTGGAATCATCTTCTGGGGGGGAGGGAGTTATGTATCGAGTAAAGAACATAAGCTCTTAAATGTTTTAGTCATGGTTTTGATGGGACTATTAAAATTAGTTGTAGTATTAATAGAGTATTAGTATTAAAGAGATTTTAGGACTCAGCAGATACTGTATTTTTATATATAAAAAAACAAACTGTTTTATGTTTGTCTATGTAAAAAAGACGTTATTTTGCCTGTGTATTGTTTATCATGTGAGAAAAATGGCAGCATGCCTGGCAAGGTGAGAGGTGTTGATAATGTCCTCTTGATGAAAGGTGGAAAAATTCCTCCTGATTTCTTTTCTTGGAAGATGGGAGAGAATAAAATGGCGGGATGCCTGTGAAAGTGAGGGGGTGAATTAAAAGTTTTCTTAGTAGAAGGTGATTTAAAAGTCCTGTTTTTTTCCTACTTCGATAGAAGGATGATATTGATTTTCTTTCTGGTATGTGAAGAAAGTACCAGTGGGCAGGAGCCTGTCCAAAATAGTAATTATTTTATCGTATATATTAATTTTCTTTTAGGAGTACTCAAATACTTATTGACTGGTAAAAGGGTTAAATGCACCCTTGTAATCCTTGTTCTTGTTTGTCTACCATGTCTCTGCTATTTCGTAAATTATGTAATACGAATGCATTGTTTTGTAATTTATGTAATAAATGACAAAGTTGGGCATGAGAGATGTGTGATGCTATAGACTGCCTCACCCCTTACAACCAGGACCACCAGAAAATATTAGCTAGGAAGTAAATGACAATAGGAAAGGAATGGACCTATTCTGCTACACACACAAAGTGACGCCACGGACAGTTAGCCATTAACAGCCAGGGTGTGGGGTCGAAAGGTCAAGATAGAGAATTCTGAAGTAAGCTGAGAGTATCTGAGAAAAATTTCCACTAGAAAGTAAACATATTTGGAGGATACTGATGGGTAGATCGACACGAGACCTCAGAGCTGGACTTGAGAGATGGAAGGCTTAGCTCAGAAGTAGTGACACTAACGACGGGGCCCGAATGACACACACACCCATGTTGAACAAGTCGCTTTATACAATGTCTCCGTGCCTTTCTTAGTTTTTATATTAAATTCAAATTGTAAACTAATGCTCCGCTCTCGGCGATCGCCTTACACTAGAATCAACATGGCTAGAATATGAAGATGGAGAAAAGAAAAATTATAGCACATTGTGTTTTTGGGGTCGAAGGTCGTTGGGGGACTGGCCTTACCTTTTAGGGTGATTTTTTTTTGATCGACAGTAAAAATGGCTCATGTGGATAAATAAGAGAAAAAAAAGGCACAGGTGAAAAATATAGATGAGAATCTCACAATGAGTTTATCAAAATCTTGGATACAATACTTAAACAGAATAGATTAAGAAATCTGTCAAATTAAAAAGAAAATTATATCTACATTTAAAAGTAGATGAGGACTCTCCGCTCCCCCCCCCCCCCCGAAATTCTACTTCTCTTAAATGATTAGGCGATTTTAGAATCGGAATCGGTAATTGTATCGGAATCGGGAAAAATATTGCAATCGTCCCATTACTCGTACCTACCCAGCGTTGCCCGGGAGTTAAGGTAATGTTTTAATGTTTATTTCTAAAAATATTGGAAGTAAATAGCTTCTAAAACTTTCAGTATTTTAATACATGAAAATTTGCAAAGAATTTTAAAGCCAGACAACATGACTTTCACAAAGTAATTCATTAAAATGGCTTACTTGTTTAAGAAGAAACCGAAATGCATGCTGGTTGATTCAATTTTTGTACTAAAATTATATTTTGTAATTGAACAAATAAAGAGCCCAATATCAAATTGGATAGAGCTATATCAATACTGATTTTATTATCATTTATTATAATAAATGATATTTAAATGTACTTAACTTTAACACCTTACTGCAGTTTCACTGTATCACTGATTATCAGAAATGTTTCAGACTGGTAACAGTCAAAACCCCCCAAAACACATTACATAGATACAAAATTAGAAAAATTTAACAAATAAAAACAAAATGAAAGAAAAGATTAAAAAAATAACAATAAAAAACCCAGTTTTATTTTCAAATATAGCTTGTAATCTATTTTAGATACCCCCCCCTCCTACCAGGTCCTACCCTCAACTCAAAGAAGAAATGAAAAATTATCAAGATTTAATATGTGCAGAAACAAATCTGATAAGTCAAACGTTATCAGGAATAGCAATTCTAACCCACTTTGCCAACTCATACCATTTCATAAATATCTTGCAAGGTGAACATTTGAAAATGTTATAGTCTTTTATGTACAGAGGGAGAGAAAGAGAAAGTGAGAAAGAGAGAGAGAAATAGAGCGTGAGAAAGAGAGAGAGAAATAGAGCGAGAGAGTGAGAGAGAGAAAGAGCAAGAGAGAAAAAGAGAGAGTAAGAAAGAACAAGAGAGAGAGAGAGAGAAAGAAAGAAAGAGCAAGAGAGAGAAAGAAAGAGCAAGAGAGAGAGAGAGAAAGAAAGAGCAAGATAGAGAGAGAGAGAAAGAAAGAAAGAGCAAGAGAGAAAAAGAAAGAAGAGCGAAAGAAGAAGCAAGAGAGAGAGAGAGAAAGAAGAGCAAGAGAGAGAAAGAGAAAGAAAAGAAAGAGCAAGAGAGAGAGAGAAAGAAAGAGCAAGAGAGAAAAAGAAAGAGCAAGAGAGAGAAAGAGAGAGAAAAGAAAGAGCGAGAGAGAGAGAGAGAGAGAGAGAGAGAGAGAGAGAGAGAGAGAGAGAGAGAGATTAAAAGTGTTATTTTTTCTAGTTATCTGTGTTTATGATGGCCATTAATGTAATTATATATTTAACTATGGTTTCCGGTTAAACAAAACCTCTGCTCTTGAACTGTCGCTTGCAATAGATAGTAAAAAAAAATATTAACAAAATGGAGATGTGTTTGTAGCAAAAATATATATCAGATTTCTCTAAACAAATTATTTTTTTCTCCCTTAAATTAAAGCAACAACACAAAAGTTAGTTGAAATAAAGATATGGCGATATTTACTAAAAAGAATGTCTGTGATAAATACAAGGGCATATACTTATATTTCCCTAAAAAGAAACTCGTTTTTATTAGCCATTTTAAAATCTTAGTTCTGATTATACTTTAAAGGACAGCTTTTATTGGCTTATTTAGTGGAATTTGATAGTCTTGAACCCATAAGTGTTTATTATTTGTAGTTTAGGAATTCGACCAACTCTTGAACCCATAAACGTTTATTATTCGTAGTGTAGGAATTCGACCAATACTCTTGAACCCTGTAGTGACGGCATGGAAGGAGACAGTCGTCACACCGCATACACAGTGACATGGTAAAGCCATTTACTGACGAGGGAGACGCGGTTGCATGGCTGAAGAAACTGAGGTTAGTGGCGAGACTTCAGAAGGTGGATGATGTGGCGAGCCTGCTCCCATTATATCTGGAGGGGGACGCGTTAGCTCTGTACTTGAAGATGGACTAGAGCGACCAAGTGGACATAGAGCAGATAGAGGCCCGGTTAAAGGAAGCGTTTACGGACGGCGCGTTCACAGCCTATAAGAAGTTGACCATGGTTAGATGGGCTGGCGAGCAGGTGGATGTTTATGCCAATAACATCAGACGGTTGGTCGGACTAGCCGGTTTCGATGGTGTCAGACTGGAGAAGTTTGTCGAACTGGTTTTTGTCACGGGATTCCCTGAGGCCATCTCTATTGGACTCCAACAGGCGCCAAACATTGAGACTCTAACTATAGGAGACCTAATAGCGAGAGCAAGGGTGCTAACAACAGTTAAGGACCAAAGCCAACATGTGATTGCAGCCGTGCATCCACCCGGCAGTAAATCAGCAGTTCCCAAGAGCTGCCCCAGCACTGGTATAACCTGCTACAGATGCGGCGGCAGGGGTCACATAGCAAGAGACTGACGAAGACGTGAAACACGTTGCTACCAATGCGGCAAGGTTGGACACTGGGCCCGGAACTGTTCGGGAAACGAGCCAGGGGACGAAGCATCAGTGCCAGCCTTCTCCCCCACCAGGATGTAAACAGGGCGCTCCCGGAGGTTATTATCCATGTTGATGGAATGCGGTGTTCGGCGTTAGTTGACACGGGATGCTCACAAACAATAATAGATGTGAGCCGATGCCGATCCTGGAAAACATCGAAGGTGGACATCGTGACTGTTGGAGGCGCGTCCGGTGCATGCTGCGGCAGTGGGGTGGTCACCATTGCCACAGATGAAGGCAATGCTGTCAGGATAGATGTTCTGGTGGTGCCTGGTAGACCACTGGGGTTTGATCTGTTATTGGGGATCGATGCAATTAAAGCGTTGGGAGGTGTCACTGTGGGACCTACAGGAGCGGTTTGGATCGCCGACAGGAAAGTTTCTACGTGTGTGGCTATCTCCATCAATGAACCCGACTTTATTGCTACTTTCGACAGTCAGAGACAATCATGGACCGCGGCGTGGAAGTGGGCAGATAACCGCGCACCTAAAGAGCTGCGTAATAGAGTGTCCGAGTATCGGGTGGCTACGGAAATTCGACCAGAATATGATCAGGAGCTCCGCAGAGTGGATGGATAAGGGTTGGCTCGTGCCATACCCGGAAGAAAGGCTGGGACCTCCCAAGGGTTTGTTTCCGTTGATGGCCGTGGTACAGCGGAATAAGGCAAAGGTGCGCCCAGTGATGGATTATCGCGAACTTAACGATCATGCGGACATATTCACGGCAAACGCAGATGTTTGCGCTGCAAAGATGCGTGAATGGCGCCAGAAAGGAGCTAACGCATCTCTGCTGGACCTCAGGAGAGCGTACCTCCAAGTACGAATCCACGAGACACTGTGGCCGTACCAGGCTGTGGAGATTGACCGCACTAGCCAATGCAATCTACCGTTACGAAGTGAGGGTAAAAGGGGTTGACGTCGTGCCATCATCAGCAGGTCCTTACCAGATTGGAGACTGCGTGTGGGTGAAGTCACCGGAGAATCGCTGCACCACGAGATTTGGCCAAGGTCGGGTAACAGAACTAATCAGTCCACAATCTGTCGTGGTGAATGAATGCCCAGACATGTGAAGGACCTGCGCCCCCGCTACAATGTCCTCTCGTTAGAGGAAGATTCTGACAGTGCAACATCTTCAGAGAGTCTGATAACTGACGACGACACAGAGTCGGATGATACACCCGAGACGAAAGTAGAAGCCTGCGTCCCCGAAGAGTCCCACACCCCCGAAGAAGCACACGCCTTTGAAGAAGCCCCACTTTTGCGAAGGAGTACCTGGCAAAGACGACCGCCGAGGTGTCATCTTTGTGATCATGAGATCAGGGGGGAGTGTAATGACAGCACGGAAGGAGACAGTTGTCACACCGAGACGCGAACCCACGCCCATTAAATTACGAGACTGAGAGGGTTGCATTATGCAAATCAGGTGTGGCAAAGAAGGCTAAATAAAAGGCGGTGTTTTTTGGATGGGCGTGAGTTGAGTAGAGAACGTCATAAAGTTTGCATGCGTTTGGATAATACGGTTAAAAGAAGGAAAAACATGTTGAGAAAAAGGAACACGATTCACAAATCACTATTACAAACACATAAACGTTTATTATTTGCAGTGTAGGAATTCGACCAATACTCTTGATCCCATAAACGTTTATTATTCGCAGTGTAGGAAAGAGTCAGCTGCAACAAGTTATCTCCCTTTGAAGAGAAATTACTTTATTGGCAAGAGTCATTTGCCCTTATATCTTGAATCCCTTCGTAATAAAAGTTAGATTCCTAAAATCTTGTCGGCTAACATGAGATCTCATGGGAACTTTTTTACAAACACATGGTCGAGACTTAAAACCAGACTTCTTTCTCAGTCGTTAGACCACTGTCCCACAGATAGGCGATATGGCGAAAGGCAGGTCCTACCATAAAAGATGAATTGGGGAATTATAAGTAAATGCTTTACCTTGTGCATTTTTATTGTAGAGGAACAATGTATTTAATTATATGTATAATCAAGGTATACATGTCACGGTTAGTCTTTATAGTTTGCCGTACGTAACTATCAATAAACGGAGCATCTTTGTCCACTACAGGCTTTTTACCGTCTTTTACTTTCAGACACATGCATTACTACCAAAGTAATACATACCCATACATAGCAAGATTACACATGCTCAAAGAATTAATTTAAATTCTCTATCCACGTGTTGCTAATCTTTATAAATTAGAACATCAAATATTCTTATTTTTCAATGGTATTAGAATGTTGAACCTCATGACAGCTTTTGTCAAACAGTTTTCAACCCTTAAAGGTTTGTATAATTTGGATTATTCGGACTACTGTTCTCATCTTGAGTGTTATTCTCACGTTTCGGCCGCTGTAACCTCCAGCCTTCTTCAGGTGTAGTATGCTCGCGTTTTGTCAGTCATAACTGGGAGAAGTCTTCAGTAATTCACAATTCTTTGTATCACCCGCACCGAGGATTGATATGTAGAAATAAAAGTAGTGACATATAGTGATAAGTAGTAAGATTGCACATTAAAAAACAAGAATATATTTAAGGCTCCCAAAATTCATACTAGTATTGTCCGCAAGGACTCGTGGTGCAGTGGATATGGTACTAAGTAAAATTCAGTTCTAAGTGATAGTCATCGGAAGGTTGAATCCTCGGTGCGGGCGATACAAAGAATTGCGAATTACTGAAGACTTCTCCCAGTCATGGCTGAAGGAACAAGAGCATGCTATTCCCGTGGAGTAAATAAAGGGTTCTGTTCGAAATTCCGTCCAGATTCCCGAGTTCGACAAGATACACCTGAAGAAGGCTGGAAGTTACAGTCGCCGAAACTTTGTGAGAATAACACTCAAATAATCCAAATTATAAATCCTCATCTCAAAAATTCAGAAACCTTAAATGTTTATTATCAATAATAGTAGTAGTAATAATATAAGCAATAGAAGTATTTTAACTCGTTCTATGACACACCCAGCATGTCAGAGGTGATTCATGCAATATTTGGTATATACAAAGAATAAAGAGTACAATTATAAGGAGATAGTGGACAAATTAGGATTTCGAGTATGCTCCATGCAAAATTTGTAGCAATTTTGTTGAGTAGTTTTAAACTTTATAAATGTTTGTTTTTAATCCTAGTAGTAGTAGTACTAGTATCAATTGATCCACATCCATGGCACGCACGGAAACACAAAGATTATCCATGGAGAATTGGGTGCTATTCTTCCAAATAGTTTTGAACCTTATGTTTTTATTTTGTCTTAACAGCTGTAGCAATAATGATGGTATAAGTTGTAGTAATAGTAACAGTTGATCCCCTCTTCATGTCACACCTGGCAACTCAAAGATGTTTCATGCCAAATTTGATGTAATCCTGTCAAGTAGTATTGGAGCTTATAAGTGACCAACAGACAGACACATAATGCTCAATCTAACATATAACATCATCTTGCCCGATTTTCAAAGTCAGACCCAAATAGCATTTAAGCTGACAAATCAAACTTTGCTTCTGATTAGCCAATTTTCATTTGTTATTGTTGTAGTGTGTTATTGGCAATATAACACACTACTTGTCAATCCAGGGGTTTCACTACCTTGCTCAGAAAATGGATGTAGCGATCAGTTTTCAGACCAAGGCCCTCAAGGAAGAAGAAACGTTCTCAACCACCTATTACCATGGCTAATAACACTGCTTGAGAGTTCATCATTCAAACTCATTGGCCTGACATTTGCAGGCAATATGAATTGGAAAAAATACATAAAAGACATTGCCAAGGCTGCTGCAAAGAAGGTGGGCTCCCTCTACCACACTAGAAAACGAGTCACACCTGCCAGTATCCTATATTTCGATAGAGCTACCATCTGCCCATGCATGGAGTATTGTTGTCACATCTGGGCTGGTGCATCTACCACTAGTCTCTCTCTATTAGACAAGGTCAAAAAAGAGTCACTAATCTAATAGGTTCCGCACTGTCAACCAAGCTCCAACCCCTGTCCCATCGCCGTAATGTTGCATCACAAGTACTTTAATGGAATGTGCTCTGACAAACTCGTGGCACTTGTGTCCCCTCAATGTAAATACCCTTGACTAACCCGACAAGCAGCAAAATCCCACCCCTTCACTATAGAGGTCCCTAGAGAAGAACTGCTGGACTTTAAAATTCCCTGCCTCCCTGACTGTACTAACATGCAGAAATTTGAATGTAATGCAAACAGACATCTCCCTGCTCAACTCTTTACTTAGAGTGTCACTGAAGGCATAGTTACTAATAGTAGTCCCTTACGTCCAAGTTGATATATGCCTGGTTTGGGTCGAACACGTGTATAAAAAAAAGAAAAAAAAAGAAGAGGTTGATGATCTCTTAAATATTAACAATGAATTTTGGTGTTTTCGATCATGCTTTTTTCTCTCTGATGTTGTCTTAGAGTTGAATCCTGAACCATTTTAATTCCTGTTTGACCATATCTACCATCCTCCTGCTGACCCATCAAATATGATGGTTCAAAATTGTCCATAAAATTATTCTGATAGAAAAAACAAATGGAAATAGAGTTACTGTTTTTATGAAGACAACAAGACTGAGAACATAAGTTTAAAAAAAAAAAAAAAATATATGCATAAAATTAGTCGTCGTATATAAGTTTTACTGAGATGAGAGAAAAACAAAACTATATCATGTTTGTTTTTTTAAAATATATTTTATTTAAAAAAGAGGAAAAAAAAAAATCAAAAAACAAAAAAGAAATTATGTTTTAATTTTGCTGAGGAATGTTTGGCATTTCTTCATGAGAATCTTTACGGCTTCAGAGAATAGAATGTTGGCGGCAAGAGCTCCCGTCGATTCGATAGAGAAAATGAAATGCTCCCTGATCTTGGTCAGACGTACTAGGTCCTTCAGGTCATCATGCCGGAGAACCTCACGGCTACAAGTGTCCTTTCGGGGATGGGCCACCCGGGCAGTTTTGACGCCATCCACAATGTCAATCTCAATGACATCTGGAGAGAAACACTTTTTGAGACGTTCAGCCTTTTCCCCTTGAATCGGTGCCAAGAGAGTGATCTCTGGCAGAAGACGGTAAGAAGCTGTTGCCACTGGGGAAAACTTGATATGGTCCTTGCCAATTCCTATTCAAAAGAAAAGAGTAAGAAGATAACAAAATTATCATAAATGTATTTAGATGTCTTATAGTAGAGGTCACGCTTAGATATTTCTAAATTTTTTAGATGAGGATTGATAATTTGTATAATTTGGATTATTCAGACTACTGTTCTCATCTTGAGTGTTATCATCACAACGTTTCGGACGCTGTAACCTCCGAATGGCCGGAACGTTGTGATGATAATACTCAAGATGAGAACAGTAGTCCGAATAATCCAAATTATACAAATCATGCTTAGATGTCCCATTTTCCCAATAAATTGCTTACAAACAAAAATTTAATATTATAACAATATTTAGATGCGAGTGTGTAAAAGTAAGGTGGTTGTTAATGATAATAATAATAATCATCTTCATCACACACACATGAACATTCGTTTTACATGCTGGCATGTGTTGGACAGCTTTTACAAATTGACTTTCAACTCATCAATTTCTGTCCAGGTCTTTATTTATCCCTCTTTCTCTCAAGTCCATTCTTATAACTTCCTTACATTTTTTTGGTGAAAGACAACTTAAAACGAAGCGCTCTTTAACCTTCAGGAAAGTAGAAAGTGGACCTTAGGTTTACTTTCAGCAGCCTCGTAACTCTCGCTTCTCTTATTTTGTCCTTTAGTCCTCACATTCCATGAGCGATGTTTCTGACAAAGGAGGAAGAATTGCTGTTTTCTGGGTCGGAATCTATCCACCTAACAGTTATAGTTGGCTAGTTTTTGACCTTTAAGTAGTTTTTTTATTTATTTTTTTAGCTCTTTACATCAAGTGGCTTCATGTCTTGTCTGGAGCGACTTCCATAAAAAAAAAAAAAAAACTATTTTAAGCCCACCATATTGACGAGTGACCCTTTTTCTTTAAGATGGGATATGCATAGCAACCCACAATATCGTGCGCACCAAGTTTTAATAATGCTAACTTTTTTCACATAAAGATGAATTGCTTATCAGCGAAAATAGTGACGTAATTAGAAGTTGCCTGGAAAAAAACTATTAGTGACACAAGAGAAAGAATTGTACATGTATAGAAAGAAAAAAGCTAAATTTTGTTTACATCCAAATTTTATCAAAATCTCAAAATTAAACGAGATATCGCAAGTTAAAATTGAAGGAAATTTCACTATATTAAGCCGTTTTTGCATTCTAAACTAGGCTGGTTTGTCATACCTAGTATTATTTATTCAGTAATATTCATCCTAAGCGTAGAAATACTGCTAAATTTAGTGAAGGCCGTGTTATGATAAAACTTCCAGAATTATCTCAAGATTACAAAAAAATACAAAAATTTTTTTTTAAATAAATTAAAAAAATAAAATAATTAATATTTAGTAAATATATATATATATATATATATATATATATAGGCAATTTTTCTTTTAAACATATTGAGGCAATTTATGTCTGCATATTTTTGTTTTGATCTTTTCTGATTTCCGTATATGTTTTCCGGTTTTAAGCGAGAACTAACTAGCCGATGTATCTGCCATATTCGCTTATATCCCTAGTCATATTTAACGAAATATTATATATATATATATATATATAAGTCAATGTTTGTGTGTTATAGAAATCGATATATTACCAGGACATTGAAATAAGTTTCAATAAAGGTTAGATTTTTTAAGGAATCTAAAGACACCATTGGCATTTTCTTTCGATTCCATTTAGGGTCACTAGGAAAATTATCCGTTAGGTCTATAAAATAACTGAAATATGTAATAAAAAATATAAATGTCACTGATTGGTCAGCAAAATGAATGATTTACATAACCTGACATAGCTAACTACGTTGTCCTGGACATCTGTCTACAACCGCTTGTTCGGGATATTCACTGCCCCTTTCCACTGCAGACACTCGGCGGTGCCTTCAAATGATGTGGGCGGTCGTTATCACCGGTAGCAGGGAGCAACTCATTGTTTCTATCAGCTCCACTGCAATAATCTCATTTCAATTAAAAAATTTTTTTAAAAAATATATATATACTAGCAGAGCTACCCGGTGTTGCCCAGGTTACAGTGCGGGATAGCATCATATGCAACATCATGGTAGGGAGAGTTTACTTTAACAGCAACCTTAATGCTGTCAGCTAGATATCTTACTCACGGAGCTATTCAGATATATGTTAATGCTTTTAAACTAGCGCTAATAAATAGATTAATTTCATTGTGTAACATGTTTGAAAATTGTCATTAGCAAAAATACTTCCATTATGTTCACATGCAAATTGTGCATACAATTATATTGAAAGTACACTTCCTAGTATGTCTTAGTTTGTAGGGACAGACATGCACAGACAGAGAGGTGTTCTCATTGATATATATATATATATATATATATATATATATATATCTATTATATTTCATTTGAATCAAGGGAAAACAATTTTCAGTGGAGGTGTTGTGCCCCCGGGGACCCTCTTAATATTATCAAAATTTGCTTAAATCATTTTTGGTCATTTATCTATGGTTTAAATTTCGTTTGAATCAAAGGGAAAACAGTTTTCAGTGGGGGGGGGGGGAGTAGGTCTATCCGTCAGTCATCAGGGAATAATAGAAATATATGGCAAAGTTGTAGAAACAACTCATACAGTCCAAAGGCAGAAGAAAAAACACAGAAGAAAAAAAAAAGTTTGACAACAAAACAGATACTACATTACCCCTCTCCCAAAGGAGGATATAATACATGAGGGGATTACCCCCACCTCCTTAAAAAAGAAGGTAATTCCTGGGAGGACGGTCTTATGACAACAGAACCGATACTACACTACCCACCAATAGATTAAACTACTTTTTTTTTTCACTTAAAAATGCCTAGTCATAACATCATGACTCTTTGGCCTAAGATCAAAGTGTTGTATCTGTTCTCAGCATCACAGCAACATCAGATTTTTTACTATCGATGAAAATATTGCGTATATATAAGAAATATGACAATGCAAAATTACAACTGTATATCACAGAATATCAATTTATTAGAATCTGTTTATAAAATAAATATGCAAATTAAGAAGACTAACCAGTGTTAGTGGGTGTTTACAGTCTACTATATATACGGTATTACAAAATCTTATGTTGTATCATAGAATTAAATAACAACAACCTCTTTTGATGTTAATAAAGTTAGGATAGATGGAAAAAAACTTTTGCATTCATTCATTTAGATATAAAGTTATAATTATTTAAATAGCGGAACCCGTGTAAATTACACGAAATGATGTTTTCAATACGGGTCCTAATGTAACAAAGCACCCTCTATTTGTTAGTAAGTTACGCTTGCTTTATTATGAGCCCCCCATCCCCCACCCTTCTGGATAAGAGTGAAATAATTGTTTAAAATAGTAACTCGTGTACGATGGACACTACGCATATCTACTAAAAAAGGTTGATATGCAATCCGTTCAACAAAAAAAAAACAACAAAATAATACTGGCTGATACCCTACTTTTTAAGCAGTCAACGTAATTAAATAGACAATGGCATTAAAAACGCCAACATAAAAACAAAAAATAGTTTGTTGTTTTAAGCAACACAAAAAATGTATTATTTCTTCCCCTTCCCCTCGAAATGTAGAATAACAATCTTAGAGGGTGGTTGGGATCGAACTATAAACCAGTCGGGCCGAAGTAAAAATACTACCTCGCTAACCATTGTGCCAGAGGGAAACACATGTAAATATTCCTAAACGCAGGCTAATTGAATACTTTTAAAAATTTAGGTGCGGCACGCATGCGCAGAGCTTTTGCCGGAAGCATGACACACGAACACACACGATATCGTATTAATATATAGATAATATTTAATCATTATCCACATACGCATACGTTTCATCCTAAGAAGATAACTGCTCAGCCGGTCGTACGATTTAAACTCCTGACATGAGTCACCTTTAACTCATTTTCGGACGCTCTAACGGTCAACTTCAACAGCTATGCGACAAACCCAGAAATTCGGCCACTTATCTAATTAGTAGGAATTAATTTTAATTAGTTGTAAATTCTCATAACTTTAGATTATTCCATTGGAGTTAGGATAAATCTTTAAAATATTTGTAAACATGTCAACGTCGAGATTTTCCCATGTGTGAGCCGAGTTAAAAAAACAAACTTATTTACATAAGACAAATATTGGATTCAATATCATAAACAATATTTTCGGATTTCATCTTACACAATAATCTGACTTATAATAATAATAATAATAATAATAATAATAATAATAATATTCCACCTCATTTCAAAATTTAATTAACCGCGTACTATTTCGACTTTTATTATTTTTTGTCCTTGCTAGAGCTTTTTCATAACCATCAGAAAAATTTGCTCCGTTCGTCAGATTCAAGATGGCATCTTGATTGGAATTCTATCATCTTATTATCGAGGGGGGGGGGGGGGAGAGAGATCACGTGTGAGTGTTGTCTTTTTCTGTCTTTTCCATGAACTTTATACACGATTTGTTATCTTTAGATATGCCTTTCATTGTGGTTTCTGAAGATCAGCATGTAATTGTGTTTTGCTATAGTATATTACATATTGTTAAACAATTTTAAGACCATTGTCAATTCTGCCATTGTAAAAAATAAATTATATGAGAAAAGACTAAGTTTTGATCATTGAAATTTAGATAATCATATATATATATATATATATATTTGGACATACTTAACTTTATGAAATTTCATTTTACAGTAAAAATTAACTAAAATTCCATTGTTGAAAACCTTTAAAGCATGATTGCATCCAAGGAGCATTTGAGACACAAGGCTTTATGAGTTCATTCTTTATTTTCAGCTATTAACAAAAGATTAACAACATCATACTTGTTTACGAAAGAAAACAAAATGGATTCTGATGGATTCAATTTCATAATTATTTAAAAAATAATGTTTTGCTTTATGCTATTGTATTTTTGTTTTCAATAAATATTTGATTAATAGTGAATGAAAACAAAAATTAAACGCTGACACGAAAAGCACCCGAGAAGTGGTCGTACAATTATATTAATATAGAGATTTGGACCCGCTAAGTAAATTCTGTACAATTAAATCTAAGCTACTACAGAATTTATTTTTTTAATGTTTTTTTGTTTGTTTAATTACAAAGATATAAACTGTATTTTAATATTCATATTCCGTTTTAAGCTTGTTTTTTTCCTGAAGGAGTATTGATTACTTCAGAGGTTCAATTAAGATCTTAAAGATCAATCTCTATAGTCAGGCAATAACCAGCTTTTAAGGATTAAAGAAGGGGTGGTCAACCTATGGCGCTTGTGCCAATAGTGGCACATTGCAGGATTACAAGTGACAGAGTAAATCCTAGAGATAAAAAAAAAAAGAAATGAAAAAAAAAAAAGAAAAGAAATAAATGACAAAAAGAAAGAGAAATGTAAAAAAAAAAAAAAAAAAAAATAGAAATTAAAAAAAGAAAAGAAAATGAAACTGATTTATAGAAGAAGTACAACAGGAATATTTGTTACTAGTTGCACCTATTCGATGTTGTCCAGGATTCAGTAATGTAAGTTTAATTAAATTATTTTTTTGTCTCCATTGTAACAATATTTCTAGCCCCCCTTTTCTTAACGAAACCTTAGCGAAATACATTTATTTTCTTGCAAAGAACATGGCAGAAAGAAGATGAAGACAAATTGGCTTGTCAGAATCAAATATGTCAGATGCATTGCTATTTCGGTCTGACTGTTGAAGTCAGACAAACTTAATTTTTTAATTTAGAGTAAATTATTTTAATTCTAACGGAAAACTCAATGTTGTTTGTGATTCAGAGCATTGTTTGCAACTGTTTCAACACATGTTTAATCCATTGTTATATATGTTAATATGTTGATTAAACATGGATCCACCGCTTCATTCCAGAATTAAATCGGCAGTCAACTGAGTGGAGAGCAGCAGGTGGAAGCCATCCAAAGTGACCAAAGGCGAAAACATCAGCAGGCAAGGTTTTGGTGTCTGTATTTTGGGATGCGCAAGGTATTTTGTTCATTGATTACCTTGAGAAAGGAAGAACCATCAATAGCGAATATTATATCGCCTAATTATTGGTGCGTTTGAAGGAAGAAATCGCCAAAAACAGTCACAAATGAAGAAAAAAGTCCTCATTCACCAAGACAATGCACCGTGTAACAAGTCGATCGCAAAACTACAGTACACTTCCAATTGCTTCCGTACCCACCCTATTCTTCAGATCTGACCTCCAACGACTACTGGCTGTTTGCAGATCTCAAAAGAATGCTCCAGGGAAAGAGATTTGGCTCCAATGAAGAATGTGATAATGCAAATTGAGGCATATTTTGAGACCAAAGACAAATCGTTCTACATAAAAGGCATCAAATTGTTTGAGAAGTGTTGGAACCATGTATCACTCTAGAAGGAGACTATGTTGATGAATAAAGTCGAATTTTGCCTAAAAGTTGTTGTTTTATTAATTAGACTCCAGACTTATTGAGTGATTTTTATTTGAAGTTTTAAGGAAGGTTCGGCTCTCATAGTTCTCTTAGGGGCACACTTAGTGATTCGGGACCATTTTCATTATCTTCCTCGTAAATTTTTACCTAAATACAGTAGTTTTTACAATATCAATGCCCAGGTTCTAATCTCGCCTAAGTGTAAAGGATGTTTTTTTTTTAAACTGGATACCAGATTTATAAATTTAAAGATAACATAACATACATAGATATGACATAAATACATTTTTTTAAAAAACTAAGTGACCTTTTCTTTCTTTTTTTTGATAATCCTAAAAAAAGACAAAGATTATTAAGTATTAGTTCAAAGCAAATTATTTTTTACTTAAAAAACAATTTTTTAACGTTTTTTGCTAATAAGAACAATACGTAAATACATTCATCGTAGTTACTTACTCTCGTGCAAATACTAAGTAGCATTTTTTTTCTACAAGGTTTCAAATATTTTTCTTCATACTGGCGATAGAAGCTTGGTAAAGATGGAAATTGACATACCCAGGTATTGTACAAACACTGCTCAAGGAGTTAGTATAAACTAGTAATAATAATAATAATAACAATAATAATGAAATCAGTGTGTACAATGCTCACATGAACTACAACCCATCAAAAATGCAAGTACATGTGAATGGGGAGGGGGGATACATCAGGTGTAGCTTCGGTGAATTTTGGAAAGCATAAGGGTTTTAAAGGATGCAGTTTCTCAGCAGTCAAAACTTTTTTAAAAATCTCTTACAAGCGTGTCACTGCTTATCAAGGCCTGCAGGCCATTCGAGAATAAGGGTTACTGAGTTTGACAGGTAGACTGAAACATCGAAGGTGTTAGTAACGATGGTTGTAACTCGTCAGAAATTGACTATTTAAAAGGACGGCTCAACAAGAATTTGTTTACATTGGACTTAAAAAAAAGACAATGTTATAGTAAGCCAGGAAGCAGCTCTGTGGTACTGTGTTCCACAAATGGGCAGTTCTAGGAAAGAAACTTTGCTCATGGAAGTTCCGCTTAGTTCTAGGTACACAGAAAGAGAAAGGGAATTTGTTGATAATTTTTGCTGTGAATATTTTACAGGGGTGGGGGGGGCATAGATTGAAGTTCAGTCGAGCACCTGCCATCAAAATAATGATAGAGAAAGACTAGCAACCTCTCTTCTGTGAGAAAGAGGCTGTCAGATTGAGAAGAGGACATCACCCACTAGATTCCTGGGTCGGTTTTGTACTCTGTCAATTTTTTTTGAGGTGCTTTATCCAGAAGTACGGAGACATTCGAAAAAAACAAAAAAAAAACAAAAAAAAACTGAGAAATACCTGTTTGATGTATGTACCTGTCACGGAATTAATATATCGCATACCAAAAATCACGTAAATTAATCAAGGGTAATTCCATGTCAAATCATCCAGAAATTTTGGATTTTGAAACCCATATCCTCAGATTTTGTTGTAACTTGAACCACAGATGGACATCATAAAAACTAAGAAATCCTGAAAATTTGAGGGTGCAATTCCAAGCGGTTTCCGATTTAGAGCAGTTTCCGTGTCGCATAAATCAGGCGACATTTTAATAATTACATTTTCTTGAATATTTTCAGTTTGGAACATGATGTGATGCTGAAAATTCACACAGGTATGTTTTTCAACCCGAGGAACCCAAAAATGGCATCAGCTTTGCTCAGAAATGAAGCTTTCTATGAGATTTTATCAAATTTTGAAATTTTTACATGCGCACCAATAGGGGGCAAAAAAATGATGTAGCTGATAGGGTAACGTTTTTTTTTCTTTTGGACATTCATTTAGACACTATGAACTACCTCTGGACCAAAAATGGTAAATAATACTTTTTTTTTGTTCACTCACAGTGTCTATTCAAAGTTATGTCTTTTTCCGAGGATTCAGAAATACCCTATTGGGGGAAGCAACTAGTTTGGATATGCGAGATCAAAATTTATATAAAATTCACATTGAAATAAGTTTTAGAAAGTAAAAGTTAAGAGTCTCACAGTGATCAGATATTTACAATAAAAGCTGACTTCACAACAAAAACCAGCACGCGACAACATTATCTACATGGGTTATTCTCATCAATTTTAACTGAGAATAAATGTTAAATGGTTTTACTTATGACTTATAAGATAGATAAAGTTAGCATTGTTTATGTTTATTTAATAACTGCATACCAGTTTTTATTAAGGTAAAAAGTTTTGGGTTGTTAACACCATCCATTGTAAAATGACTGAGCGAAACATCGTCAAAATGTCCCATGCGCAACGGCGCTTTGGTCCAATGTCACCAGAATCCGATGATTATGCCAATTTTGGCTACGGAACCACAATAGCTGCTTAAATATTGATCATATTTCTTGTATAACAAAGTTTTTCTTTGCCTATTATGCCTGCATTAGTTGGTGGTTAATTTTTTCAGTAAAACGTGTCCCATATACAACGGAGCTGGATTAGTTCACCATAATGTATTGCAACAATCCTAAAATAATTTAAAATGAAAAACATTATCTATACCCAATTAAAATATATAATAGTGGTTAGTGCAATTTGTTTATTCAATTATGTAGGCAACACAATAATCTCCCTTGCTAGTACTGTCCAGTCTTTGAGGTGAAAGCATACAAAGAAATTAGATGTAGAAAATATAGAAGAATTTGAGGTAGGAACAAATTTATGAATATTTTAAATGTTGATTTTCCTTTCAATTCACTGGAAAAATGTATAATAATTTGTTCACTAACGGCTTACTCATCCCCTGCTACCAAACTTAAGTTACCTGATTATCTCTATATATCCTATTTTATTGTTTTGTCTTCAATTCAATAGTAAACAAAAGAAAACAAGATGACTGATGAAGCTTGCTCCGTTGGTGACGAACTCAATTTGGAATGTCACTAATTAGACTATGATCGTTTCAAAGGAATTGAGAATCTGTCAGACTTGAACAAAGACGTTGTTGAGACGTTGTGGAGAGCTGGGCTCAAGAAACATAAAGGCGAGTTATCAACCATCTGCTTTCATCACAAAAAATATTTTGGAAATGTGTTTGAATATAGAGCAAAGGCCTCAAAGAAGTGCCGCGGTGGATTGTTACAACATAAAAGTAAAGTCAAAGGCGTACAGCTGATATCGTTGGTGATGACAAAAGAGCTGGAGGTGAGAGGGTACAATGTAACACCAGGACACATTCTATAGGATAGATGCAGACTACACCTGTGAACTTTTACAAACCCCACAAAAAAACTTGAATATTAGTCTGAAATCCATGGACATTTCTCCTGTCGCTTTACATGGTGTTGCTCCTCATAGTCATGTTCATTGTGCCAAAAGGAAATTAGAATAAGTGATTGGAACACTCAAAAGCGACCTGTCGACTGTATACAAAGTCGACGCTGAAGAATTGACTATGTCAGAATCAGTGCATATTGAAAAAGAAATCAAAGAAAGCATTAGAATTGGATAGATTACATGATCTGATGAAGGAGAAATTGAAGAAAGCTTTGACTCCAGATCAAATCCAAATCATGACACTTGCTCCTGATTCGTGGTCTTGTGAATACTGTTCCAAATTCAAAGCCTGCCCCCAAAAAAGGGAAAAAACTCTCCTCAGAGACAGCAGAACTGTTAGTATTGCAAAGGGTGTTCGCAAACAAAAGCATTTAATACTATGTAACCTGGATGAATTGTATGCTGCTTTTAACAGAAGTACCCCAATGTTAAGGTGGGGTTTTCCAAATTTTCTCAGTTGCGTCCAAAGTGGTGTGTATTAGCTGGATCTAAAGGTACCCATTCTGTTTGTGTGTAGCATACATCAGAATGCAAAACTTCTTGTAGACGCCATTGGTTGGGACGTCACTTACAAGGATTTGATTTCAAAACTAGTTTCTTCCAACAAGGAATGCATGATGCACCGTTGTGAGGTATGTCCTGGCAGAGAAGCATTGCAGAAGTTCTTGGATGAAAAGCTGGTTGATGTGGATCCAGATGATGAATTTCATTTTAGTCAATAGGACACAACTGACCGTGCCACATTAAGTACTCGTACAAAAATGTATGAAGAATACAAAGATTTCTTGATTGACAAAATCAACAATCTCACACTCATATATAACAAAATGTCAAACTAGATACTTGACTAAAAAGAAAGAGAATCTTTGTTCGAATGAGGTTCTTGTCCTTGTAAACTTTGCAGAAAATTATCAATTTCTCATACAAGACGAAATTCAAAGTTTTCATTAGACCAAGGAATATTGCACCCTGTAGTGCTTTACTACCGAGATTCCGATGGAACACTGAAGCATCTTTCATTGTGTTTTATTTCTAATGACAACATCCACGACACTGCATTTGCATATCAAACCCAGACAATGACAGTTCACTACATTTGTGCATGTTAACAAAATGACTTACTTCAGTGATGGCTGTGGGGATGAATATAAAAATTATAAAAACTTCATGAATTTATGTCTGCATAAACAGGACTTTGGGATTGATGCAGAGTGGGTTTTCTTTGCTACAAGCCATAGAAAATCCCCTTGTGATGGAATCGGTGGTTCAGTAAAACGGCATGTGGCTAAACGGTCACTTCAACGTGTCTGAATAATCAAATCCTGGATTATAAAGCCATGCTAGAAGTCTGCCTGGAGATGTCTGCAATCAAGTTCTTTGATATTAGTATGGAAACTATGGAAGAGATGAGAAAGTTTTTTGAGGCATGATTTGCCAGGGAAAACACAGTACCAGGAAGCAGAAGCAGCCACCATTTTGCCCCGTTGTCAACATCGAACATTGGTCATAAGCTGACCAGCGAGGATGAATCATATACAGACAACCATGATTTTAACTTGCCATCAATTCTTGAAATCTCTGACATTTCACCAATGCAATATGCAACCTGTGTTTATAATTCTTTCCGGTGGATTGGCATTGTGAATAAAATTAATGCAGAGGAAGGTGATGTAACCGTCAAGTTCATGCACCCTCATGGACCATGCAAGACATGGTCCAAATTGATGATACATGGTTTGTTCCAATCAAGAAAATTCTTTGTTGTCCCCCGAACAACATATACAGGAAGAACATACAAGATGAGGCGTATGAAAAAACGATTTCTGCATTTCAGTGGCATAAAGAAAATAGCAGTATGTAGCTAATGTTGTCGTATGTTGGTTTTTGTTGTGAAGTCCGCTTTTATGATAAAAATCTGATCACTGTGAGACTGTATTACCTTTTACTATTTAACTTTTACTTTCTAAAACTTATTTCATTGTGAATTTTATATAAATTTAGATGAACGGTCCCTCCAACTTCATCTCACATACCCAAACTAGTTGCTTCCCCCAATAAGGTATTTCTGAACCCTCAGAAAAAGACCTAACTTTGAATAGACACTGTATTATTTACCATTTTTGGTCCAGAGGTACTTCATAGTGTCTAAATGAATGTCCAAAAGAAAAAAACCTGTTACCATATGGGCCACATCATTTTTTTGGCGCCATATTGGTGCACATGTAAATATTTCAAAATTTGATGAAATCTCATAGAAGGCTTCATTTCTGAGCAAAGCTGATGCCATTTTTGGGTTCCTCGGGTTGAAAAACATACCTGTGTGAATTTTCAGCGTCACATCATGTTCCAAACTGAAAATATTCAAGAAAATGTAATTATTAAAATGTCGCCCGGACGACAGCTTGCGCGATTTACACGAAACGGAAACTGCTCTAAATCAGAAACCGCTTGGCGTTGCATCCTCAAATTTTCAGTATTTCTTAGTTTTTATGATGTCCATCTGTGGTGCAAGTTACAACAAAATCTTAGGACATGGGTTCTAAGCCCTGGATTTTTATTTTATAAAAGAAAATTTAATTTTACTGATAAACAGGTAATGTTGATATATCAGCGGCATTTTTGGTTATATTCAAGGTAGCTAAGGGAGATAACACCCAAAATTCAAGACTTTATTTCTCAAAAGTTCGTATTATCTCCCTTGAATATGATTAACATGGCGGCGATATTTCTCCCTTTATTCGTTTATCAATAAAATTTGCTTTTATTAATGTACGTGATTTTTGGTATAGGATATTTTCATTCCATGACAGGTACGTACATCAAACAGATATTCCTCAGTTTGTTTTTTTCTTTTCTCGAATGTCTCCGTACTTTCTTCTGGATAAGCGCCTGTTTTTTTTGTCAAATATATTTTGCCTCTTTAATATTACACATCAATAAACGAATAAGGGGGAAATATCACCGCCATTTGGACATGTTCAAGGGAGATAATACGAACTTTTGTGAACTCCCTAAGTGCGTATTATAAATAGTATAAAAGTTCGTATTATCTCCCTTGAACATGCCCAAATGGCGGCGATATTTCCCCCTTATTCGTTTATCGATGAAATTAGTTTTTCTTTTTTCTATGTACAATTACCTATCACGTGCCTAGAGAATTCCGTGTTTTTTGGATAAATTTTTAAAAATATTTTTGATTTTAGGAGAGGGAATCAGTTTCCTATAAAAATTTAACATAAACTGATACCCCACTTTTTGACCATCAGAAATTAAAAAAAATCTTTTTTGTGTACAATTACCTGTCATGTCGCTAGAGAAATTTTTTCCAAATATTTTATGACAACTTTACGAAGTACTTAGGTGGTATTGAAAAGTATTAAGGTACACCGAAAATTACGGAAAACGAGCAATTATTTTCATTTTTATTTAAGAAAAGGTACTTGTGAAATATAGCAATTCAAAATAAAATGACAGCAAAACATGTAATCCTAACCCAACACTATTTAAAATTTTAAACATTTCTGATGGTCAAAAAGTGTGGGTGGGGGGGGATCAGTTTACGTTAAATTTATATAGGAAACTGATCTCCCTGCTAAAAATCGAAAATATTTCCCCAAAACACGGAATTCTCTAGTCACATGATAGGTAATTGTACATAGAATTTCTTTTAAAAACTTGATTAGTAAAAAAGTTGAGAAAAACGGGTGATGAAACATTACGAAAAAGCGCCAGATTTTCAACCGTTTAACAACTAAATTAGAATTTTTGGTGCTATTTTACTTATAGGCCGATCAAGTTAATTGGTTTCATGTAAAAGCATTATTTTGTACTTACTCAGTCATATTTTATCTCTCACGCCCCGAAAAAGAATTTTAAAATATCAAGCAGAACTTTAATTAGAACGATTTTTCCATTTCGATGTTCAACCTGTATTTGTGCCCGAGCCGACATTTTGGGCTGTGAGCGGTCGGTAGAATAGACAAGGGCATTAACTCCGTTAGGATTATAAAAAGAAAGAAACACATAAGCAATAATAATAAAATATATATTTATTAAATTAAAAAATAGAAAATTAAATAATTAGTTTTACTTTGTTCACCGGGATACTTTCCACGATATAACTTTATTGTTTTTTTTTGTTTTTTTTCATATTTACATGGTAACAGCGACCTAGGGGACCCAATTTCGCGACACTTATCTGCCCTTAGTTAGCTAACCGGCCACTAACCGGCCACTCCGAAAATCGCAGACTCGCCATGAAACCAATTAACTTGATCGGCCTATAAGTAAAATAGCACCGAATTTTTATTTTAGAACAGTAAATACAATTTAAGACTATCAATCAATTTGACCAAAAATGTGGGCAAAAACCAAGCAAAACAGGAGAGCAATTCGAAATGAATATACAAAGTCACCACTCGGGGGATCTTTTACGACGCTCAGCAGAGTAAAAACGCTAAAAAAAACAAATATACAACAAATAAAAGTAACTGTAAGCTGTAAAAGTTATTTTGAAACTTGCCTGTAGCATTTGTTTGTATTTTTAGACCGTTACAACCGCTATTTATTAGAAATCAATAGTTTTATCACCGTAACTTGGGAAAAACATGGCCGATTTTTTTTTTGGGGGGGGGGGGGGGGCATTTGGTAAGGGAGCATGTGAATCGCCATTTTGAATTTTGTGCAAGCCTTTGGGAAAAAAACAATACATTTTTTTTTTTTACATCTAATAAAAACCCATTTATAATACGTAAAAATAAAAACAAATTACATAGGTAAATAGAAAAATATCTATTCTCGTCGCAGGTTAACTTCACTTGTTGCAAATTTATGCTTTTAAACCCTTTCTCGTTCTTTTTTTGGACCCCGTTCGCGACTGTGCTGAGCGTCGTAACATATACCCAGAGTCTCTAATAGGTCGCGCACTGTCTGCCAAAGTCTAGCCCTGCCACATCGCCGCTGCATTGCATCACTGTGCTTGGTTTACAAGTACTTCCACGGAATGTGTTCCGATGAACTTACTGCACTTGTACCCGCTCAACAACGAGCAGCAAAATCTCACCTCTCAAATGTGGAGGTCCCAAGATGCCGGGATATTTTCGGTGATTATAGAGATGAGGGCATATATGAAAAAAAACGCAGTTACACAAGTGAAACTGAAAATCGCAGTTCTAAATAAATTAAAACTGGGTATCTTTTACTTTACTTCGCAGAGTCGTGAACGGGGTCCCAAAAAAACGAACGAGAAAGTGTTTAAAAACATAAATATGCAACAAGTAAAGGCGACCTACGTAGAGAATAGATATTTTCCTACGTAGCTATGACATTTGTTTGTATTTTTACGTAGTATACATGGGTTTTTATTAGATATAAAAAAAAAATTTTTTTTTTTTTTTTGCACAAAAAGAAAATGGCGGCCGGTCCTTTATTCTATTACATACCCCCCCCCCCTACGATTGCCATCTTGGATTTGTGCGATGTTGGTGTGACGAATAATTTAATTTCTAATAAATAGCACTTCGAACGGGTTAAAAATACAAACAAATGCCACAGGTAAGTTTGAAAATAACTTTTATCGCCTACAGTTACTTTTATTTGTTGTATATTTGTTTTTTGAGCGTTTTTAGTCTGCTGAGTAAAGTAAAAGATACCCTTAAAACTCTTTGATATACAGGCAAAAATAGGTATCTACACCAAAAATTAGCAAAAATTCAGGAGATAACCCAGTCTGTCATATTAACAAGTAATAAATCAATGGCA
The DNA here is from genome assembly GCA_963556195.1 of Sepiola atlantica. NCBI lineage: Eukaryota > Metazoa > Mollusca > Cephalopoda > Sepiida > Sepiolidae > Sepiola > Sepiola atlantica. The sequence continues at coordinate 9,252,758 of OY744539.1, read as the reverse complement.
GTCGGCAAAATATGATGAAACTGATGCTTATTTTTTATTAAAATTCTGCTCGATCAGTTTTCCTAACTTTTGGTGAGGATACTTCTTTTTTCCTGATACGTAAGTAAGTATAAACAAGCAAGTAAGTATATTTTATACTAGCTCTTTTCCTCGGACCGCTGGCTTTTGGAATTTCCTCCCTGCTCCCCGTTTCCCCGACCATATCTACATACCAACATGCAGAAATTTAAATGTAACGTGAACAAGCATCTTGCTGCCCAACTCCCCACCCAGGTTGTCCCTATAAATCTAGTCCCTATCACCCTTACGCTTCAGTGGCAACATGCCTTGTTTGAGGAGAACAAAAGTGAAAAATAATAATATAAATAAATTAAATGAGAAAAAAAAATCACCTTTCACACAATGCACTCGCAAGTTCAGTTCTTGTCCTGGTCGGAGTTTCGCAATGAGAATATCGTCATCCACGGGGCGAATGTCCCCTTCTTTAAACAAGTCGGATTGGTTCCCAATTGGAACCCATTTCAGGTGTCGACTGTAAACTTTGTGGTTCTTGTAAAGATCGTCCGGGTCTGTTGTGTCAGCGGTGGGATTTTTGGTACATTTCACTTTTAGATCGAACACAATCGTATCGCTCGGCGTGCCCTCTTCGTCCCCTTCACTGACATATTCGAATAGACGAGGGTCGGCAAAGATGGGGATGAGACCGAGCCTGTGGGCGAGGACCTCGTCCTGGATGATGGACGTATTGTTGTGGATAAACACCTTCTCAATTGCCATCGTCGGAACCTCGGAAAGGAGAATACGTCGAAACGCATTAACGATGGAGGCGTCAATTCCGACCATGTCGAATTCGAGATAGTCATCAAACGAACGAATTATATCAATCCGGAAGTTCTTCTGGAATTTCCGCAGATCTAAAGCGTCGTCGTATCCAGTGTAAGAACCGGGGAAATCCGTGCTGTGCGTATTTCCTACGCTATATTCATTTAAAGTGATCCTCGTGCGTATATCATCTTGGATGTCAGCCATGTTTCTTGCCTTTCTACCGGAAGTTGTGTTTTTTTTCTGTCCCACGTTGTCAGATGCGGAGTTTTCTCCCCTTAGATATATATAGAAAAAAAAAGAACCCCAGGCATGTAAAGGGTGAAAACAAAAAACAAACAAATAGGCAACAAATAAATGTTACCAAAGGCAAGTTAAGTTACTCTTTTGCCTACCTGGATAAGTTTATTTGTGTTTTAATTTCTGTTGGTACTTATACATATTGGCTTCCAATATTACGTAATCATTACTATTACCGACATAAATTATTTAAAATGAAACATCGTTGGGAAATTAGTCAAAAACAAATTTTGCTTTACTAGCGCTTGTGTAGACCGGGGTGATACTGCAGGGGGGGGGGGGGGGATAATGCAGGATTCACTAAGAAAATAAGCATATTTTCAAGAGACTATTTGGAACGCTGAAATAATCAATCGAAAAATGTTAAGTTAATTAAGTAAAAAAAATTAAATAAACTTGTTAATTACAAAAAATAAGTCAATAAACTGCAACATTTTTTTTTTTTCATAAATACGTTAATTATTTTCACACGTATCTACACATTAGGAAAATAATTATCTCTGTACGAATTTTAAAAAAAAATCATATTTATTGTGAGGGGTCTACTTTTTTTTAGACAATTACGTGTGGTTCACTATGTCGTAAACCCACACGTAATTGCATAAAAAAGTAGAATCCTCCCTCCCCCACAAAAAATAATTGGTAAACTGTCCCAAGGTTCGAGTGGTTCCAGATTGTAAAACCACACGTAATTGTCTAAAAAAAAGTAGTAACAATAAATATGATAATTAAAAAAAATTTGTAAAAAAAAAAAATGTTGCACGTTATTGACTTATTTTTTTGTATCTTAATTAACAAGTTTATTCAATTTTTCATTTTTCGATTGATTATTTCAGCGTTCCAAATAGTCTCTTGAAAATATGCTTATTTTCTTAGTCAATCCAAGTTGTCCCCCCCGCCCCATGTATTATCAACCCCCGTCTACACAAGCGCCGCTTGTCCTGCTCATTTGTGACCTATTTGCGTTAACAATTAAAATTTAATAGAAGTTATAAGCCTTTAAAGATCCGTAAATATCGGATCTGAGGAAAGTAGCCATTTTTGTTTACATTACTAATTGACTAAACAAAAATGACTAATTTCCTCTGATCCGATATTTATGGAACTTTAAAGGCTTATAACTTATATCAAATATTTAATTTTAACGCAAATAGATCACAAATGAGTATGTAAAGCAAAATAAATTGTTTTTAACTAAATTCCAAACGGTATTTCCTTTAAAATAATTTATGTCGATAATAGTAATGATTACCCAATATTGGCTCGGTAAAATCTGGTAACGCTTTACGACAACAGTCGAAAAATTAATCAACCACACACAATGAAATTCTGAAACGAATAAAACATTTACTGATTTATTTATATTGTTGCATTTTTTAAAACTGATTTATTAAATAAAGTGATTAAAAATAAATTGGCCGCAAGTCCATATCGAAAATCGCATTCCAAAATAAGAACTCTTTGATATACTTACGTATCAAGCAAAAATAAGTATCCTCACCAAAAATTATGAAAAGTTATTGAGTAGAATTTTAATTAAAATTAAAAATTTAGAAAGCCATTCTTAACATGAGAGGGGGTGTGTTAACTCCTAAGTACGACCTCTTAGGAGACTTTACCCCCCCCCCCATTTAAAAAAAAGAAACGGAAATCGCTCCAGACAAGGCATAAAGCCACTTGATGTAAAGAGCTAACATAACTCTTCGCAACTGTCAATAGTGAATCGTGCAAAATACGATAAAATTGATTTTTACTTTTAATTAAAATTCGGTGCAAAATATTTTCCTAATTTTTGGTGAGGATACTTATTTTTGCCTGATACGTAAGTATGTCAAAGAGTTTTTAGAGTTTTTATTTGGAAATGCGATTTTCGTGTGTTGTTTTTTTTTTTTTGGGGGGGGGGAGAGTTATGGACTTGCACCAAAAATTTAATTTTCTGATTTTTTAGCATCATTTTGAGCTGTCTTTAAAAATGTTTTTTTATTCACACCTTCAGGGTGTTATCTCTTTAGAAAGGTGGTCACTGAGTTTCAACTATGGGTATAAGAAGACGTATTTTGTCCTTGAAATGAAGGGAGGGGGTAAAGTAATTTAAGTGACTTAAAACAATCTCTTTTTTTTTGTAAATAAAATAAATACCGTAACATTCATTTATTAATTAATAAATACTGAAAATTTCTTTTAGATCGGATAACACTCTGGTTTTTGGTAGATTTTTTTTCAATCCATAACAAGTTTCTTTAATTCCCCCGTCCACGTATATATAAGTTCTGTCCGACCGCATAATTGAACACTGTTTTTGACGGCCTTCTATGTATATCCGCTTGGTAAAACATAAATAGACCTTAATTCTCTTCCTTTCACCATGGTTGTTAGGTCGCATAGTTCTAGGGGTTCAGACAGAAGTTAAGAAATGTTACCTTAGGTTTGAGGTTCAGATCGTGTGACCAGCAGAACAATCATCCTCCACACTGATGATTCCAGGAAAAGGATGAAACACATGTGGATAAGAAATTAAAAAATATTTATCATAATATTAATTATATATATATAAGTAACCAAATAATGTTTGTATAAAGAATAAATTTATGCCTAATATATATATATATATATATATATATATATATATTATATAAATATATATATATATATATATATATATATATTATATAAATATATATATATATATATATATAAATATATATATATATATATATATTATATAGATATATATATATATATATATATTATATAAATATATATATATATATATATTATATAGATATATATATATATATATATATTATATAAATATATATATATATATATATTATATAGATATATATATATATATTATATAAATATATATATATATATATATATATATTATATAAATATATATATATATATATATTATATAAATATATATATATAGATATATATATTATATAAATATATATATATATATATTATATAAATATATATATATAGATATATATATTATATAAATATATATATATATATATTATATAAATATATATATATATATATTATATAAATATATATATATATATATATATTATATAAATATATATATATATATATATTATATAAATATATATATATATATATAAATATATATATATATATATATATATATTATATAAATATATATATATATATATATATATATATATATATATATATATATATATATTATGCATGAATTTATTATTATACAAACATTATTTGGCTACATATTTGCACACATATTGTGGTCAGAGTCATGAATTACCGGAATATGTCTGCAACTGTAGCCAAATAATGTTTGTATAAATAAAAAAAATTAAAAAATACCTAATAAACAGCTCTATTTATTATTGGGCACTTTTATAATAAGGATTCTCTGGATTTTTACCCTGTGGATATAAACTTACCTGGATTACTTGCTATCTTTTTTTCACAGCATAGTTCTGCTTGGACTCAATCAATTCAACAATGATAACCTGCAAGCGGTTCGATGGGATCCAGCCCCAAATCTTTAACTCTGTGTTTAGCAGAGTTATGGGCCTGTAATCGTCTAGTTCTCCCCTACCATGTCTGTTCTGTTTTTTCAGTAATGTGATCACCCCTTTGGTCATCTAACCAGAGATAGATCTCTAATCAAAGCAATGGTTAAATGCATCAGAAGTGGTGTAAATTTCTTCACCTAAGCTCCGTTTTAGAGGGTTATTCTGCCTCCTCTTTTGTGGGGAGCTAAATGTCTCACGTGGTGTAGCTTGTGTGACAGATGTGTGGCACAATGAGGAATTAAGCCAGAAAAAATAACGAAATAATTAAAATGAACCCCCGAATATTTTCACATTAAAAATTACACTTAGTAGGCGTGTTAGTTTAAGAGAAACATCGGCCCTGTTTTTGGAAAACCCGGGGTCGCCAAATGCAGGGGGCCAACACAGGTGAGCCACTGCACTTGAAGTGTTGACAGCTTTCTGCAACGAACAAGGCTTGATATACAGAACTTTGAAAGGTTAACACACATGTGCAAAGTGCCTACCCACAGCGGGATAGGTGAGTGGAATGGACTCGGATGGTTCTTAACATAAGATTTTGTTCTAGTTGCGAGCAGAAATTTCAGCCTTGGTATTTCGTTATCTTTTCCATCTCAGCTCTGTTTAAGTCAGCATCATTAGGGACACTAACTTCAACTAGGGTTGCTACTTTCTCCCTTTTGTCCCATATCACTATGTCAGGTTTAACAGCTCCATTTTCTAGATATATAGCTGTATGAATAGTGGATAGTGTATGACTTATTTCCAACTGTTCTTTCTGGTGTATGTTCACAGGACTTGCTGCTACACTGAATATTCAACTTTTTACAGATGGTCAAGTGGAGATATTTACACACTCCATTGTGTTGCATTGTATAGTAGCCGTCCCCCTAGCAGAACCTTACAACTGGATGTCAGGTGCTCACACAGAATGTGACACTGAGTCAGTGCAGACTATCATTGTATTTGGCAGGGACTTGTGCATTCCCTCAGGAGCTGCATCATATCTTCTCTCTTTACTCGTATGAGTTGATTCTCGGATTGCAGTACACTGCCCTCAATGTACTGTTTGTATTTGTATAAATACATGTCCCTGTTAGAGTTAATATCCACGTTTGATCCACATCAAACATTATGCCAATAGAGGTTGGAGACATACTTTGTATGTGTTAAAAACTGTCTGTAACAGAGATTGGAGACATACTTTGTATGTGTAAAAACTGTCTGTAACAGAGGTTGGAGACATACTTTGTATGTGTAAAAACTGTCTGTAACAGAGGTTGGAGACATACTTTGTATGTGTTAAAAACTGTCCGTAACAGATGGTTGGAGACATACTTTGTATGTGTTAAAAACTGTGTGTAACAGAGGTTGGAGACATACTTTGTATGTGTTAAAAACTGTCTGTAACAGAGGTTGGAGACATACTTTGTATGTGTTAAAAACTGTCTGTAACAGAGGTTGGAGACATACTTTGTATGTGTTAAAAACTGTCTGTAACAGAGGTTGGAGACATACTTTGTATGTGTTAAAAACTGTCTGTAACAGAGGTTGGAGACATACTTTGTATGTGTTAAAAACTGTCTGTAACAGAGGTCGGAGACATACTTTGTATGTGTAAAAACTGTCTGTAACAGAGGTCGGAGACATACTTTGTATGTGTTAAAAACTGTCTGTAACAGAGATTGGAGACATACTTTGTATGTGTAAAAACTGTCTGTAACAGAGGTTGGAGACATACTTTGTATGTGTTAAAAACTGTCTGTAACAGAGGTCGGAGACATACTTTGTATGTGTAAAAACTGTCTGTAACAGAGGTCGGAGACATACTTTGTATGTGTTAAAAACTGTCTGTAACAGAGGTCGGAGACATACTTTGTATGTGTTAAAAACTGTCTGTAACAGAGGTTGGCGACATACTTTGTATGTGTAAAAACTGTCTGTAACAGAGGTCGGAGACATACTTTGTATGTGTTAAAAACTGTCTGTAACAGAGATTGGAGACATACTTTGTATGTGTTAAAAACTGTCTGTAACAGAGGTTGGAGACATACTTTGTATGTGTTAAAAACTGTCTGTAACAGAGGTTGGAGACATACTTTGTATGTGTTAAAAACTGTCTGTAACAGAGGTTGGAGACATACTTTGTATGTGTTAAAAACTGTCTGTAACAGAGGTCGGAGACATACTTTGTATGTGTAAAAACTGTCTGTAACAGAGGTCGGAGACATACTTTGTATGTGTTAAAAACTGTCTGTAACAGAGATTGGAGACATACTTTGTATGTGTAAAAACTGTCTGTAACAGAGGTTGGAGACATACTTTGTATGTGTTAAAAACTGTCTGTAACAGAGGTTGGAGACATACTTTGTATGTGTTAAAAACTGTCTGTAACAGAGATTGGAGACATACTTTTAATATGTTAAAAACTGTCTGTAATTGAGCCAATGGGTTATCTAAGTCTGCCAATCAATATCGGATGAAGTGAAACAAATAGGTTATTGCAGCCTATCTGTTGACTATACACCAGATGTTCGCTCTATAGCAGATGTTTCACATGTTGATCGATTTCTTATTATTTGGAGATATTTTACACGAATACAGTATTACCAGTTGAACGTTTTTATAATTTTCTTGAAACTCAAACTACTAAATATGATAAAATTAGATTATGATTTTTCAGAAGTTTTCTTTTCCATATTTTTTATGTTTATTTAATGGAGCTGATACGAACAGTAAATTCATCCTTGGCCGCCCCGGTGATAACTGCTGCCCACTTAAGACGAAGGGCCACTGATTTGTATGCTGCATATGTGGTGGAAAAGGGGCAATGGCTATCCTAAACAAGCGGTTGCAGACAGACATCCAGGACAACAAAGTGAGCCGCACCTGGTTAAGCAAATTATTTGTTTTGCTGACCAATCAATGTTATTTTGGGCTCGATATAAGCAGGCGTATTTTGCCTATTCAGTGAGCTCGTTTGATGACTAGCATTGGGTTGCAGAAGTCTGGTGACGCCCGGGATCAACTCCTTGATTGTATACCCCAAATACTCAAGTATAAGTAAGTCTTATTACTGAGAAAAATATTATGAGAAAGAGAGATAGCTTGAATATGATCGGATGCCACCACATTTGGATCGCCGAGGCCACTGCTCAGTCATCCCTTTTCCCCTCTGCACGCCACTTGATGCTTAAGTCAATTTCGATTGTAAGTTCACTTCCCCATTGCGATAACTGACATTTGTTGAAGGTTCTGTTCGTTGAACATCCCCAATAACATGGTACAACAATAAGGAATGAAAATTTGCTAGTCAGCAGTTTATTTACTATAGTTTTGCTAGTGAATTTGAATATGAGCATTGCAGTGTAATATGGGGCCTTTATTTTAGATACATTTTCGTAGGTGTAAATTTTGGATAAAAATATCATGAAATTGATAATCAAATAAATTGAATAAGCTCCAAAGGCATTACACAATTTTTAGTCAGTGTCTCATCTTTTACTCAGAAAAAGTATCATCTAAAATATATAACTCTAATACTATATATGAAAAACTATATCTAATATATAAAGTGAAGCCAGTATATTTATAGTTTCTTTGTCATCGATAGCTTTCTTCCTACAAAATCAATATTTGATTCTAGTCCGTCAGTTTTTCTTGTGGGTCATTGCAGCATATTATTAAGAGGAATAAAATGTAATTCGATTTAAGCCATTCCCGAAAATACTGTGTTCGGATCAGAATTATTTTCAAATGCCCGCTATCTTAAAAAAGGATGTAACACTATATTCGTCCATACACTTTTATTTCTATTTGCTTGAAACAAAAGCATAATATTTTATCTCCCCTTCTTCCCCCAAAAAACTGGTATAGTTTAAAAAAAGCTAAACAAATTGCAAATAAATACACAACCGGGCAACGCCGGGTCGGGACAGCTACATTTTGTGTATTGTGTTATTCTGGATGTCATATCCTGACATGTATCCCTAATTTTTAACTTCTAATGGAATTTTCCATTCCTCTGCTTAATCTAACCTAACTTAGAAAATACTGTTTTTAACCTACAATAGTGTAGTGAACAATGGTCAATCAACGATTCCCCACTATCAAACCACAATGATGTCGTTTGCACGGCCACTGATAAGGCTGAACTACTTGCCCAGCGTTTCGCTTCTAACTCCACTTTGGACTTAGATAACCACCCCCTCCCCAAATTCCCATTGCGAACCGAAGCCACACTTGATAACCTGGTCATCACCCCATCCCAATTCAGAGACATCATAAAAAACCTTGACACCTCCAAAGTTTGTGGGCCTGATCTTATACCTGTAATAGTAATAAAGAAATGCTCTGTTGAACTGGCCCCTGTCCTCTCCAAACTCTACAATAAATGCTTAGCTGAATCTTGCTTCTCCGATAGCTGGAAAATTGCCTCTGTGGTACCAGTCTACAAGAATTCTGGGAACAGAACCGATCCTCAGAACTACGGCCCAATCAGTCTACTGCCGATCCTTGCTAAAATCTTTGAATTCTTAATCAATCTAGCGATAGTCCGGCACTTAGTTAATGCTAAACTTCTTTCTGACCGCCAGTATGGATTTAGACAAGCACGATCTACTGCAAACATCCTAACGGTCATCTCTGAACACATGTATCATACACTCGACAAGGCAGGTGAAGCTAGGGCAGTAGCGTTTGATATATCCAAGGCCTTTGACAAGGTATGGCATAAAGGGCTTCTCATGAAAATATGCTCATACAGTATTATTGGGCAAATACTTAATATAATTAGATCCTTCCTAACCAAAAGAAAAATCCAGGATGTCCTTGATGGCCGTTCATCTAAGCAACATGATATAAATAGTGGTGTACCCCAGGGATCTATCCTTGGACCTTTATTGTTCCTGTTCTATATAAACGATCTCCCTGATGACATAGAGTCTGAGATTGGTTTATTTGCTGACGACACCACACTTTACTCTCGTCATGTTGGCAAAACAGACGCGATCATATCCGAGGCAATGGCTGAATCCTTAGAAAATGACCCCCAGGCTGTAGCGGATTGGGGTCATAAATGGTTGGTAACTTTTAATGCCGCAAAGACAAAGCTACTTTCCTTCAATAACTACAATAAACCTCTTCAACCACCGATTGTCATGCCAAATAACACCCTACCTGAGAGTTCATCATTCAAACTCCTCGGCCTAACCTTCACAGGTAACATGAATTGGAACAAATACATTGAAGACATTGCCAAGGCTGCCGTAAAGAAGGTGAGCTCCCTCTACCGTGCTAGTAAACTCCTCACACCTAACATTATCCTGTATCTCTACAAAGCCACCATCCGTCCATGCATGGAGTATTGTTGCCACATCTGGGCTGGTGCATCATCTACTAGTCTCTCCCTCCTTGACAAGGTCCAAAAAAGATTCGCCAACTTAATAGGTCCCTCACTGTCAACCAAGCTCCAGTCCCTGTCCCATCGCCACAATTTAGCATCCTTGTGCTTGTTTTACAAATACTTCGATGGATTATGCTCCGATGAATTAGCTACATTGGGGCCCTCTCGACGTAAATTCACTAGACCAACTCGACAATCAACTAAATCTTATCCATTCACTGATTTCTACTCAAATAGCTTCTTTCCTCGTGCTGCTGGCCTTGGAACTCCCTCCCTGTCCCCTGTTTCCCTGACAGTACTGACATGCAGAAATTTAAAACTAATGTAAACAGACATCCTGCTACGCAGATTCCAATTTAGGTTGAACCCCCCCCCACCCACCTTCTCCCTTTTAACTGTGTTAAAGAAAAAAAAAATTTTTTTACACACACATTCATCTTTCTACAGTACGTGTGTGTGGGGTGGGGTGACATATATAATGGGCGCCAAATTCTATGAGTCCAAGACTCTTTAATAAGTACACATGGTAGCATCTCAAAATACTTCAAACTAAAGGTTATCTGACCTTTTCTTCGTCAATTTATCTAGCCTGGAGTAATCCTTGGCGCAGTCTGACAATATAGGGATTGGCCTGGTCTGACTAGACCATGTTTCGTTGGAATGAGGTATGGTATGTAACAACATACTCAGGAAATGTGATGCCGGATACGGTTTACAGATACATAACAAAGAATAAACCCCTTGAAGTTATTTTCAAAAAATGACTGGAAAGGCTAATAAACATGACCAGAATCTTCAGCCAGGAACATCTAAATTGAATTCGGAATGGAAAAGTGTGCACTACTAGATATGAAAAGGGGAAAACTGGAGACAGCAGAAGGCATGGAACTTGCCCTACTTGGTGAACATGATACCTATATATATTTGGGACTTCTGGAAGAAGACACCAGCAAATCAACAGAAATAAAAGAGAAGATTTTAAAAGAATGCCTGAGACGAACAAGAAAACTCTTAGAAACTAAGTTATATTGTAAAAATCTAGTAAAAGGAGTAAACACATGAGCAGTTTCACTAGTAAGATATTCTGGTCCATTCATAGGCTGGACTAAAGAATAACTCAGGCATCTTGACCAAAAGACAATGAAACTAATGACCATGCACAATGCACTACACTGACTCTACATAAAAAGGAAACAATGGGGAAGAGGACTGGCAAGTATAGAAGACTGTGTGGAACACACAAAAAAGACTTGGAAAAGTACATAATCCAGAACACAGAAACACTGATCATCGTAGCAAGAGACACTGATCATCCAAGTGAATAATACAGAGAGTAGCAAAACCAGAAACAAAAAGACGAGAAAGAAAAAGTGGGAAGAGAAACAACTACATGGACGATTCATAAGAAGACAAGAGAAGAGACTCAGGAAAACACCTGGACATGGCTACGAAAAGGACACTTGAACAGAGAAACGGAATCGCTACTGACAGCTGCATAGAACTAACTACATAAAAGCTAAAATAGATAAAACTCAGGAAAACAGCAAATGTAAACTCTGTGGACAAAGAGACGAAACGGTAAATCAGACAATAAGTAAATGCACAAACTAGCCCCAAAACAATACAAAATTAGTTAGGAAAGCAGTACACTGGGAATTATGCAAACAACTGTAGTTTGAGCACAAGATAAATGGTACAGACACAAACCAGAGACAGTACTAGAAAACGAAAATCACAAAATCGTCTGGAACATGGAGGTACAACAGGTGAACTAATCCAAGCAAAGAGACCGGATATTATAATAGTTTACAAGAAGAAAAAAACTGCCAAATTGTAGATTTTGCCGCCTCAGCAGACCAGAGGGTAAAGATTAAAGAGACGGTAAAAAAAAAGAAAATGTACGGAACTTGGCAGAGAATTGAAAGAAATATGGAACATGAAGCAAGTCAATATAATAATAATAATTATAGGAACATTGAGAACAGTCCCGAAAGATCTGGGGAAAAAGAACTCAAAGAAATTGGAATCAAAGGGAAAACCGAAACTATACAATGGACGTCAATGATGAAAAGAGCTGCAATCTTAAGGAAAATCCTCGAATGCAGAAACCAGCGAACATAAACTACGAACGCTAACCAGCCACATGGAAGTTGCAGCAGAAATAAAACAAAAACATGGAAGGAACAACACTTGAACCTGAGGGAACTGAAATTAAAAAAAATTTCATAAATTACCCCCCCCCCCCCATTAATAGGATAAAATAAATAATAAAAATTGATGGCAATAGTCTCGACTGATACCACACAAAATAGTCGTGAAGGGTCAAGGAGGATCGAAAGTGTGAGGGGAGGGGAGAGCACTAACCAGACCTTCACTGGAAGAGTGCAGAGAGTACTGGTACCTTGGGGAGGCTTATTGCCACCCAAATCCCAGAGAACACCAATAGTCATTGCCAGCGAGAAATGGTAAGCGACTTATGCGATAATGCAAAGTCATTTGCAATGGTTATCGAAAGAGGTGGAGAGTATTGGAAATCTGGAGTGACTGCTGTCACTCAGACTCCAAGAAACACCATTGGTTATTATCAGTGAGCAATCATTGATGATGACCTGTGTAAGAACTCGTCGTGAGTACTACTACTACTACCACCACTACATCATCATCATCATCATCATCATCATCATCATCATCATCATCATCATCATCATCATCATCATCATCATCATCATTATTATTATTATTATTATTATTATTATTATTATTATTAAAAAAGACAAACGATCTAAAATATCATGACATCAGTGTCTTATTTTTACGTTTTACTTTTTCTATAAAGTCACATTCAAGTTCGTTAACTCTTGTTATACTGGCAATCTTAATTTGAGTTACGCCCCTTGGTCTAAAATGTTGCGAAAAACCTAACCTGTTATTATTATTGACTTTCGCTAATTTCACGACACACGGTCAGTTTGATATCTTTTTTTTCTTTCTAAACTTATTTTTAGATTTTTTTCATCCATTGATTTCAACAAAAATGTTCAATTTTTATTTAATTTTAAAAAAAATTAAATGACAAAAATCTAAAAATAAGGTGAGATATTACCTTATTTTTAGATTGTTTTCAAAATTTATTTTAACAAAGATCTTTTTTCAACACTCTAGAATTACCGGGTAAACCTAAGGAAGTTGCGAAATAGACTTCATTACATTTTTCATTAGATTTGGTACAAGCGAAATAAGAGTCCAGTCGTCGAAATCTTTAATTTCGACTAGAGTGAATATATGGTCCACAATATATTTCTTATTGGTACCAAGACGTCCTAAGTCTTACATTTTTATTTATTTATGGATTCCAAAAAAATTAAAGGTGCTTAAGCATATCCGCCCCGACATTAAAAAATTTAAAGAATGTATAAACGTTATTATGTACTTACGTGTTAGCTGAAAATAAGATTGTGCAGAAAAAATTACGCAAATTCATCCAGTAGTTATTTAATTATTAAAAAAAAAACGATTTTAACGATTTTTTCACTCGGTAGATATTTCCACCATTTTGTATCTTAGATTTTCCAGTGGTCAAGAACGATAACTCATATTTTCACGATCTCTTGGTTTGGGGTTTTCTGATTGTCTGATTTTCGCGTCGATATAATTTTGTTGACCCAACAACAGGCGCAACCACAAATCATGTGGAAAGAATGTGGCAAGAGGCCAAAAGACGAAATAAGGCTGAATGTGGTACCCATACGCATATGATAAACTCATATTTGGCCGAGTTCATGTGGCGACAAAAATTTCGGGGAATAACATTAGAAAACCTTTTTAAACAGATTGCCGAAATTTATCCTGTGGGTCAATAAAATGCTACGTTTTTTTCTCTCTTATATCGTACTTATAAGTTGTTTTTCCAAACTTGATTATGTCTTTTGTTAATTTTTTTTCTCTTATATCGTACTTATAAGCTGTTTTTCCGCAATTGGTAAAACAAAAATTTTAACTTGGTAAAAAAAAAAAAATTGTTATCTCCCTTGTTTACAAAAATGTCAAAATCTACGTAAAATCATTTAAATCATTTCTTTTACTTATAATTAAATAACTACTGGATGAATTTGCGTAATTTTTTCTGCACAATCTTATTTTCAGCTAACACGTAAGTACATAATAACGTTTATACATTCTTTAAATTTTTTAATGTCGGGGCGGATATGCTTAAGCACCAAATTAAATTATAATTTCGAAACAAATCCAAATCTTTGTTTATTTCAATGAAAATGTTGTTTTCCTTTAAAGGAGCCAATAAAAAATAGCTAACCATCACTATTGGCGACATAAATTATTTTAAAGGAAATACAGTTTGGAAATTAGTCAAAAACAATTTATTTTAGTTTAGCTATTAGTTTGTGACCTAATTGCGTTACAAATATTTAATATAAGTTATAAGCATTCTAAGTTACCGTAAATATCGGTTCTGAATAAAGTAGCCATCTTTAGTAAGGGGAAGTAAGGTTAATAACGTAAACAATTGACTAAACAAGATGGCTATTTTACTCAGAATCGATAACTTTATATAACTTATATTAAATATTTTAACGCAAATAGGTCACAAGTAAGGCAGGTAAACGAAAATAAATTGTTTTTTGACTAATTTCCCAATTATATTTATGTTGTTAATAGTAAGGATTACCAAAAAATATTTTCTTTATTTCCATTTTGAAAAAAGAAGAAATCTTTAAAAATAATAAATGGAAAATCTTAGTAAAATCAAGTGTTGAAAAAAATCTATATGAGTTACCTCCCTTACTTTGTCAGCATTTGCCCGCATAAAAAAAAAACGGTCGCAATTAAAGTTTATATGGCCCATGTTTAAAGACGTCTTTTCGTTGTTTAATCGGTTATTTGTTGTTTCATTAAATAATGATTAACCTAAATACTCCATTAAATAATTTTGTAAAATTTAAAATCTTACCTTTTTTAATAAGAGGTTTATGTAGTTTGCTTGAAGCATTGTTTATTAGTTATAGAAATGTGATACTTAGAAGGCAATACAATGCAGAGGTGTGACGGATAGACACAAGTTGGAGCAAATAAGACATATAATGGTTGAACAAATTAAATAGTTTCACCCTTAATACAATGTATACATACACATATATATATATATTTTTTTTTTTCACGAAATATTATATCATACGGAGTTTCCACCAGACCATCTTGATACAGGTATTACATAACATTATAACATTGTGTAGATAAACAGATATATGTGTGTTTGTGAAAAAAAAAAAAAAAAAAAATATATATATATATATATATATATATATATATATATATATATATATGTGCATGTATACATTGTATTAAGGGTGAAACTATTTAATTTGTTCCACCATTATATGTCTTATTTGCTCCAACTTGTGTCTATCCGTCACACCTCTGCATTGTATTGACTTCTAAGTATCACATTTCTTACCTTTTTTATTTTATGATTTGATTTATTTTCGAAGATTTTGTTATATAATTAATAAGCGTATGGTGACGAAGAAAGGAAGGATGAATGGAGCCGGCTCAACTCGCTCTCCATGTAGATGCTGTTTCAAGTCGTAAGAGTTCCACAAACCTGCAGTTCTTGGAAAGAAGCGACTGGAATAGGAAGATATACTATAACAAGATATCTGGACAGCGAATTGATGAAGACCACGAGAGCAACGAGTCAAATTAGCTGGAATTCAGATAAAGTAAATAAGGTAAAAAAAAACACCAGGTCCAACTTTCACATTAGAATACTTTGGGACAAAATTAATGAATTATGTTTTTTTTTTTAACATAGTTCACCCCAAACAAGATTAGCTGCCACTGTAGACATAAAGAAGCTACTGAGAATTAGGGTGAAAATTTTTTTTTTGGGGGGGGGGGGTCATCCTAAATTGAGAGCTATGCAGCGAGATGCTTGTTCACATTAGTTTTAAATTTCTGCATGTCGGTACAGTCAGGGAAACAGGGAGCAGGGAGGGAGTTCCAAAGTTCGGCAGCACGAGGAAAGAAACTATTGGAGTATTGAGTTACTCCTCTCCAGAAGTTAGGCACAAGGCAAGTTTTTATCTTACTCCCACAAGTAAGATGTGACCCAAGGTCGGGTCGCGAAAGTGGGGTTTAAAAATTGCCTGGGCAGCCCCGTCGGCATTCCCCGGTAGAGGCGCCTCAGACAGTAAGCAATAAACTTACTCCTCCCCAAAGAGGGGAGGCAAAGCCTGGGAAGGTGGACCTCCCAGAACTGCACAGGACAGACCCATAGACCGGCGTAAATCAAGACCCGAAGGCCAAGACAACACCAGTATGAGGTGCAGTATCCATCGGAACAGATACTACACTTTGATCTTAGCCAAAAGGCCAAGCTTTCAGTAGAAACTATTGGCATCTGGGGACCTCCACAGTAAATGGATGGGATTTAGCTGATTGTCGGGTTGGTCGAGTGTATTTACGTCAAGAGGGCACCAGAGCAGCAAGTTCATCAGACCACATTCCGCTGAAGTACTTGTAAAATAAGCACAAGGATGCAACATTGCGGTGATGGGATAGGGGCTGGAGCTTGTTGGATAGTGAGGGACCTATTAGATTAGCGACTCTTTTTTGGACCTTGTCTAAGAAGGAGAGACTAGTGGATGGTGCACTAGCCCAGATGTGGCAACAATACTCCATGTATGGGCGGATGGTGGCTTTGTAGAGATATAGGATACTGTCAGGTGTGAGAAGTTTTTTAGCCTAGTAGAGGGAGCCTACCTTCTTTGTTATTCAATAAGTTTGTTTTAGTTCTTACGATTGCTTTTTAAAAAATATTTTATATTGATAACCATTAAAAATAAAAAAATTAAAGATTCATAAATGAATAAAAAATCAATAGTTGAATATATCTATATCTATAGTATATATGAGTGCATAAGTACATATTCATAGTCTATAAACATGCACGTCTGCAGACTTTCAGTTTTTATATAGATCAGCAGCAGCCAGCAATTATGGCTGCTGCTGCTTTCAAACAATCATAAACGTCCACAGACTTTTAGTATTATACTCGACCTCCAGGGTTATAGACGTTCGTTTAGTAGACGACTTGTGCCCCTAGGAGTCACGGATCGTCCATATAAAGCAATCCCCCCCCCCCTCACTCTTTCTCATTTGATGGATGCCACTATCATTTTGTGACGACATCAAAATGGTGACCTCAGCAAGTGTGCACGGGGACAAACAAACAAGATAACAAACAAGATCCACAGAGTTTTAGTATTATATGAATAGACCAGCAGCAGTTTTGGCTGCTGCTGCTGCTTTTGAGCAAAACATACTTTTAAAATGTTTTGTGAGACATTTTTTTCTCATAATAAAATAAATAAATTATCTTATTCAATAAATTTGTTTTAGTTTTTTTAATACACTTTTAATATATAAAAAATATATTGATAACCACATATTTATAAATGAATGAAAAATCAATAGTTGAATATATATCTCTCTGTATATTTAGCATATATGAGTGTGTAAGTAGATATTCATAGTCTATAATTAAGGGCAGTGGCTCGTGTCCAGGCTGAGAAGAATTAATTTGGCCCACACCTCAACAAAGGTTACTCAAGCTTGATATACAGAATCAAGGTGTTGCTAAATTGTCTATGTTGTCCATTTACAGTCAAACCTTGGAGAATATCTCGTTAGTCGTCGTCATGTACTCATTAAAAGTTACCACACAGGTCATCATCAGTGATTATTTACTTACAATAACCAGTGATGTTCCCTGGAGTTTGAGTGACAACAAGTCTCCCAGATTTCCAGTACTCTCCACCTTTTTGATAACCGTTGCAAATGATTTTGTATTATCGCAGCAGTCGTATACCATTGATTTCTTGCTGGCAGTGACAATTGGTTTTATTTACTCCTCCCCAGGAGTTAGGCACAAGGCCAGTTTTATCTTACTCCCACAAGTAAGATGTGACCCAAGATCGGGTCGAGAAAGTGGGGTTTGAAAAGCCAGCGCTCGAGAGGTGAGCACTCTGGCCATTTAAAAATTGCCTGGGCAGCCCCGTCGGCATTCCCCGGTAGGGGCGCCTCAGACAGTAAGCAATAAACTTACTCCTCCCCAAAGAGGGGAGGCAAAGCCTGGGAGGGTAGACCTCCTAGAATTGCACAGGACAGGCGTGCAGTATCCATCAGAACAGATACTACACTTTGATCTTAGCCAAAAGGCCAAGACGGCAGTGACAATTGGTCTTCTATCGGATTTGGGTAGCAATAATCCTTCCCAAGGTCCCAGTATTCTCCACACTCTTCCAGTAGAGTCTTCCCTTTTAAGTCTTTCCATCGTCCTTGACCCTTCACAACTATTTTGTGTAGTATCAGCCAATGGCTGGTGCAATCACATTGTGTTTTTAAATTTGTTTTATTATTATTATTATTATTATTATTATTATTATTATTATTATTATTATTACTAGCAAATATATGCTCCCTCCGGTCGCATATCTTTGCTAGGCTGCCGCATCAGAAATGAATGCTCACCCGTGAACCGATGGAGCCCCAGTCATATTTCTTGGGTGGTTAGACATTGATAATAGAAACAGTTTGTAAATGAAAGCTTTACGGCGTAAAAAGTCAAGCCGAAATCCTAAACACACTTAAGGTCGTTAAAAAAAATGATAATATTGGAAGTTTTTCAAATCGGAGAAAAGGTGTACCTAAAATAAAACAGTAAAAAAATCAAATACAGCGAACACGATTAGTTATGTGAATGCTCTTGAGGAAAAGTTTACCTAAATTAAATTCATTAGAATGTGTGTGTTTTTTTAAATAGTAATTTTAAAATCAATTATTATTTTAATTAAACAATTTGATTCAATAAATTTGTTAAAATCAACAATTTAATACAGCGAACAGTATTTTTCAAATCGGAAGAAAAGGTGTACCTAAAATAAAACATTAAAAAAATCGGTACTCTTTTGCTGTAGGACCCGCGCTAACTTTGACCATGACCCTAACCTTAACTCTAAACCCTAACCCCCACTTTGACCCTGACCCTAACCCTAACCCTAACGACGGGGTCAAAGTTAGCGCGGTCCTACAGTAAAAAAGCACCAAAAAATCAAATACAGTGAACGCGATTAGTTATTTAAATGCTCTCGGAAAGAAAGTTTACCTAAATTAAATTCATTATAATGTGTGTGTTTGTGTGTGTGTGTTTTTGTTAAATGACCTTTTTTTAATTAAACAATTTGATTCTAAAATCAGTTATATAGTTTTCCAGTACAATGTGTTAATTTTTTTGTTGACAGAAAAGAAAAAAAAATCACATCTTTTATTTTAATAAATAAAACATGGAACACTAAAAACAGTTTGTAAAGAAAAGCTTTACAGCGTATAAGGTAAAATCGAAATCATAAACCAGTTTCGTGAAAATATTATAGTATTGGAAGTTTTTCAAATCGGAAAAGGTGTACCTAAAATAAAAGTATTAAAAAATCAAATACAGTAAACACGAATAGTTTTTTAAATGCTCTCGAAAAAAGAAGTTTACCTAAACTAAATTCATTATAATGCGTGTGTGTGTTTTTAAATTGTAATTTTTAAATCAATTATTATTTTAATTAAACAATTTGATTCAATAAATTTGTGTTTTAATCCTATTAAGATTAAGAAAATAAACAAACTCAGAACGTTTTAATAAAAAAATCAGAGTAAAAGTAACACGGTAAATACCAGCGTTTTGTTTACATTTTAAATAATGCGCCCGTCTTGCGTCCATACTAAATAATCAGAGGGAGGTAACCGATTCAATGGAGTAACGCTGGCTGTTCAATCAGTTTCGCAGTAGGTAGATTAACTGCGTAACTCATTTCATATATATATATATAAATAATAAAAGAAATAATTATAATTTATAAGTAAGGTTATTAGTGAGCAAAATGGCGTAAATACATGTGGAAATCTGAAGAAAATAATCATGAGTGTATATTTGTGAATACTAATTTACTAGAAGTTTAAAAGCAATTAATTATGTAAATTGAGAAAAGTGCATAGTGTTTACGGCGGTATTTGTAGTAGTATATATAGAAGCTGGCAGACTAAGTAAATATTACTCTGATGGAGTTTCGGCTTCAGACAGACAGACAGATACATAATCTCCATTATTAATAGATTATTATTATTATTATTATTATTATTATTATTATTATTATTATTATTATTATTATCATCATCATCATCATCATCAACCTGAGCCAGTCAGAGAGCCGGATGCACTGAAGCTTAACATTCCCAAATCGAGACGTCTACTCACTTAAGAAACACCCCCTCCAACAAAATACTTAAACAAACAAACTATTTCGTGTTGACCTTTTAGTATTTGGTTGTTTGAACCTGTTTAAATTGACAATATGCCGAGATAATACCAGGTCTACCGTGTCGGCCCATTCAATGACGCAGAGGAATCGACAGTAATTATGGATCTGCAGACTAAGATATACAACAGTACTAGCTGTCCCGACCCGGCGTTGCCCGGTAGCGTTTTTACTTACAATTTGTTCATTTGTCTTTATTAAACCGAGTCGTTTTTTTCTTAAAAAATTTTGTTCCAAACAAAGGAAAGTAAATCTATATTTTCAAGTGTCATCTACACAACAGAACTCCAACTGTTTATGTGATGAGAAGTTGTCCATATCTTCTTCTTTGCGTGTCTTTGAAGGGTCATATGCTCATATGACAGTTTCCCACATTTTTACGCATTCCTTTGCATTATTGTTGAACTCTGCAAGATCTTTCAAGCTGCACTTGTTGGGCAGTAGAGGGCAGACAAAGTAGTGTTGCATCGTATGGTCCGCCTCTTCATATTCGCAGATGGTTGGGTCAGTTTTGTAGCTCCATATACTCATAGCAACTTTTGATTGCCCCATTCCCATTCTCAGGCGGTTGAGTGTTTTCCACTGGAGCCACGGTGACTCTGAACCGGAAGAGAGGGCCCTAGAAGGATAGATTTCCATTTCAGTAGGAAGGGGGCCACTCTCTAGCCGTCTGGTCCACAGCTGTAATCTGGTATCTTCCTGAGATGTTGTTATGAGTTCGACATGGATGAGGAAGCTTCTCCTTGACTTCAGTCATTGAACCGTTGGTTCACATCCATGAAGGAGATGGCGGTCATCGCTGATAGCCTTTGTAATCTCTACTTGGCTGGTAACTTTCTGTCTCACATCTATATTGACGAATACAGAGTTACATCTTTCTTTTAACAATGGCGTCCATAAGAAAATAATTCCACGCCGGTCAAAATATTTCCTGTAAAAATTAAATCGAATTACATTCTATTCTTAACAACATGCTTAACACAAGAAAACCTGACAAACCAGAATAAAATATTGATTTTGTAGAAAAAAAGCTCTCTTCTTCTATTGATTTAACATCACTTTTCCTTTGTTAAAAATCAGACCAGTTCCCCTGAAAAGACCTGAAAAGGGTCAGACGTTTTCTGATATTATGCAAGCTCACTATCCACTTTTCACGGTTCAGCGGGTCAACAGTCCCCAAATTCCACTCTGCACGGTCCTGTCCAACCATCCGTTACCAAGTCTCCTTTGAGCAGTAAACCTTCCTGCGATTCAGGACATTCATACTTTTGCAACGGTTTATCCAGGAGGATGAACGTTCCACATGACCATACCAGCGTAATCGATTCATCCTTAGGATAAACTCCATGTTCGGCAAGTGTAATGCTTTCAGCAAATCCTCTGATTATATTTGTTTATATATATATAAGTTATATATATATATATATATATATATATATATAGGGTGGGCAAAAATAAGGGTCCTATTTTTAAAAATTCATAACTTTTTTATTTATTGATTTAAAAAAATTTTTTTTTTTAGAATAAGTAAAGGACCCCTTCCGAAGCAAGCATGAGCCGTATTAGCCCTAAGGAACGTACCCTCATTTAGAAAACATTATTTTTGCTTAAAAAACTCAAAACAGTGTAAAAAACAATACTTTAGTTTTTGTAAGTTTTAAGAAGTGTTTTTCGGCTAAAATTTGTTTTGTTTATTTCAAAAAATCTCGGAAGGGTCAGTCTACACACACATAAAGTTTGGTGAGTTTAACTTTTATTTTATGGAAGTTATTCAAATTCAAGTTATTCAAATTTAAAGATAGGACCCTTATTTTGGCCCACCCTGTATATATATATATATATATATTGTGTGTGTATTTAGGCAGCTTTTTCTTATCAGGTTTCTGATTAAAGACAAATTCTAGTTAATAACACCAAAATTATACATTCCAAAACCAATTTAAAAAGATTAAAAATACTCGAAGTTATCTACATAAAAACACATGTGTTTAGTTTGGTCAGATTTAACATTGCAGATCCATCTGATCATGGATCTGTCATTGCGCTGCAAACGAGCTACATACTTATGCGTTTCATTCTTACGGGAATCGTCAGTGTAAAGAAGAATTATTCATACCAGTCGCCGGACTCGAACCCGGAACAAGAGTCATGTTTCAAACTCAAATTCCAACATCTTAGCCCACACGGCCGTTA
>OY744539.1:9207606-9225106 GCA_963556195.1 Sepiola atlantica | reverse complement strand
TATACAAGAAAAACACATTGAGGCGTAATTAATCTTATATGAATAGGGATTTTGTCCATCCGTCTGTTACAATTTTTTTAAATGTAATAAATACATTGCGGAATTTGTCTCATTTCGAAATATCAGATCTTAACTACTTTTAGAAATGGAAAATATTGCATCAATAATAAATAATAAATTCCCAACCAATAAAGCGGATGCCATAGCCGGAAATCGAAACTAAAACCTTGAGATCTCTAACCAGTCGTCCTACAAACTAAGCTATTTGCACTTTTTTATAAATAGATCTTAAAACATTCTCTTAAGAATATAATTATAGCTTTGGCTTAACGTCATAGATTTATGATTTACGTCATGTTTCAAAACATGAATTCAAACATAAGCGATAATAAAAAAAAAAAATAAATGGGTAAACTTAAACTTACATTATTTTAATAGACCCGAAACAATTTATTTAGCTTTAAATATGTATTGTATGTAGTTTTTTCACAATTATATAATTCTAGACAAGTTGATAGGAACACCCTCTCGCAGATAGAAGGGGGTGACATGGTAGCCTAGCAAAAACATGCGACCGTAGGGAACATATATTTGCTAGTTTATTAAAAGAAAAAATATATGTTACATTTGGAAGAAAATATAACTATATTATCTTCGTTTAATGCCTACCAGTTTCCACCATAGTATCCGTTCATTCGTCATCATACCAACCTTCAAAACAGTACTTCCTCTATTGGGAGCAGTGTAGTATATGTTCGTTCATCTTCCAGGCATTACTTCCTTCTTTGAGGGGGGAATGCCCACCATGTGATATTTTCCCCCTTAATATCTGTTCGTTCATCATGACATCTTCCGAGGCAGTATCTCCTCCTTCGCAAGAAGCAGAGTAGAATATGTTCGTCATGTACCATTCTCCTAGGCATTACCTCCTCCTTTGAGGGGGAATGTCCACCACATGATATTTTGCAACGTCATATTTGTTTGTTCGTCATGATACCACCCTCCAAGGCAGTACCTTCTTCTTCATGGGGGCAATGTAGTATATGTTTATTTGTCATGATACCATTCTCCCAGGCATCACCTAATCCTTTGAGGGATGGTAGTGTAATATATGCCTTATCTCCTCCTTTTGGGAGGCAGTGTAGTATGTGTTCGTTTGACATCATTCTATCCTCTAAGGAATTATCTTCTCTGAAGGAGAGTAGTGTAGTATCTGTTCTGTTGTCATAAAACCATCCTCCAAGGCATTACATCCTCCTTTGGTGGGTTAGGGTTAGAGATGAATGTCTACCACGTGATGTATTCCTCTGCAGTATCTGTTCGTTTGTCATGATACCATCCTCCCAGGTATTACCTCCTTCTTTGAAGAGGATAGTGTAGTATTTGTTCTGTTGTCATGAGACTATTTCCTCAGCCATTACGTCCTCTTTGGTGAGTTAGGGTTAGAGTTAGGGTTAGGGTTATGGTTAGGGGTAGTGTAGTGAAAACATTTGCATAAGTATTAAGCATTAAAGAGAAAAGGTCCAATATTTGATTTGATTTTTCTCAATTGAACATAAGAATAATCTTTACAATATTTTTCAGTTTATATTATATACAGATCTTTCTCATCTATTACATTACCTCCCCATCTCCGGGGAGATCTAATGTCTTGCAAGTCATAATCAATTAAAATACATAGACATTCATAAAATACCTTGCTGACCCTTCATTCCTTACCGTGATCTTGCCTGACTGAGAAAACGTCCCTCATGTGATCTTGTCCGGACCGAGAAAACGTCACCTGCAAACAAGTTCGTCTTATACCCCGAAAAATAAGGACCAAGACAAGACAAACGATTGAAGACAAAAAGTGGTTTATTTGCTTTACTGTTGTTCCAAACCACTGATCAGGAGGAAACAGTGAGAGGTCGATAATTACTGATTAATCATATCTTATCTGAATATCTGTAAGTTCAAATGTGTGTGCTTCCAAGTGAACTGATGACTTCTCTCTCTCTCTCTCTTTCTCTTTGGGCCATAAGATGTCACATCCGCTTCTAGCACACAGGAGGTCAAGCTGACATCCGAGTATACTACGCTGACCCCGACTGAACCCTATTTCCTGTTATTCCCAACTAACAAAATTATACTCCGCCAATATTTAACACATCTACCGCCCATTTGCCACCATTGCTACCATTGTATGTATTTCTGGTGCGACCAATTCTGGAATATTACACCCAAGCTTCATCCTCCTATTTCGTCTGAGATATCCAGCACCTGTAGCAAATTTAGAGGCTTGCAATGAAAATGGTTCACAGGTTCCATAGAAAGTCCTACGAACAATGATTTGAGGCCATCAACCTGTACTCGCTGGAGAGTAGGGAGCTGCATTGCGACCCTGTCTTCGCCTTTAACATCACATGTGGCAACTACAATGTGTCCCGTGACCTTTTCTTCACACCAGCTTCACGGAGAGGGCTTTGTGGAACGTAAGAGAAGCTGTACCTGAGACGATTAACGCTTAATCATCGGAAGGCGTCTTTCTCGGTTCGGATCACTGCATCATGGAACAGGCTGCCAGAAACAGTGGTCAGCCTGCAGACGTCCAAATGGTCCAAAGCGGTGCTGAGTTCATAAGGCCAATAGGCATCTCCTGTATTTGCGATACTCATATTTATTCTTGTTAGCTCTTTACATAAAAAGAAGACGAATAACAGACTTGCCACTATTAATAACACTATTGTAGATTCTCCCCAAAATCACGGGAGCTTGCCCATCCAATAATTTTCTTCCTTCCCGTCCCCCATCCCAAAACCCAAACGATATACAAGAATGTCTGTGCAGTCTTATTTTAAGTTTTAAAAAAGGCCCGAAGAAACTGGATTTCAAAAGAGATCGCAGCTGAAACATGTATGCACATATGTAGCCAATAATGTTTGCATAAGTAAAGGGATTTCTAATATATATAAATACATATATATATATATTTGTCTATAATCATGTTGTACATCGGTTCCATTAGATCACCGAAGTTAAACGACACTGGGTCTGATTAGTATTATATAGGTGCCCATTTGGGAATACCAGGTGCTGGACGTTAAAAAACGACGACGTCTTCACGAGACCCCCCCCCCCTAAAAAAGCTAACGTCGTCACGAGATTGCGGACTGACAACTGCAAATAGAAGTTATTCTCTGCATAATGTCTACTTTTCGCAATGTCGTTGCAGCTAAGACATGTCAAATCTTTCAAAACAAAAAAAAAATTGCCTCACATTTTTTTCATAACAAAATCAAACACAATAGTGATACATTTTAACGCCGAAGAAAGCAAGACAGTTACAGTTAACAAAGAAACACACGTATTCATAAGTCATATTTAAGTCTACTGCATTTTTTTGTATACTTCATTTTACTCGCTTTATTTTCCATTTCTTTTGGTTTAAACGTAAGTTGTTATAGACATGCGATATTCTGTGCGAACCTGTTACGTCGACAACCAGAAAAATCGTAATAAATACTTGACGGGCATTTTTAATGACAGCTAACAGAACGAAAAAGGGGTAAAAAAAAACAAAAACAAATAGGCAACAAATAAATGTTACGCAATGTAAAGAACTTTTCTACTAATTTGGATAAGTTTATTTGTGTTTTAACTTATTTTAAAGAGTTTTTTGTTCAAAACAAACCTGGTGTCCACCTGTTCAGTTAGAACGGAAAAAATGGCTGAAATTACAGAGTTAAAAATTTTTTTTAAAAACATAGTTCACCCCAAACAAGGCAGGCTGCCACTGCAGACGTAAGGGGCTACTGAGAATTAGGGTGTAGGTTTTAGGGGTCATCCTAAGTTGGGAGCTGTGCAGCGAGATACCCGTTTACATTAGTTTTAAACCTCTGCATGTCGGTACAGTTGGGGAAACAGGGAGCAGGGAGGGAGTTCCAAAGACCGGCAACACGAGGAAAGAATTTATTGAAATAGAAGGCTCTCCGGCATCTGGGGACCTCCACAGTGAATGGATGGAATTTAGCTGATTGTCGGGTTGGTCGAGTGTATTTACGTTGAGGGGGCACTAGAGCAGCAAGTTCATCAGAGAACAATCCATTGAAGTACTTGTAAAACAGACACAAGGAAGCAACATTGCAGCGATGGGGCATTGGCTGGAGCTTGGTGGATAGTGAGGGACCTATTAAGTTGGCGACTCTTTTTTGGACCTTGTCTAAGAGGAAGAGACTAGTGGATAATACACCAGCCCAGATGTGGCAACAATACTCCATGCATGGGCGGATGGTGGCTTTGTAGAGATATAGGATAATGTCAGGTGTGAGAAGTTTACTAGCACGATAGAGGGAGCCAACCTTCTTTGCGGCAACCTTGGCAATGTCTTCAATGTATTTGTTCCAATTCATGTTACCTGTGAATGTTAGGCCGAGGAGTTTGAATGATGAACTCTCAGGCAGGGTGTTATTTGCCATGATAATCGGTAGTTGAAGAGGTTTATTGTAGTTATTGAAGGAAAGTAGCTTTGTCTTTGCGGCATTAAAGGTTACCAACCATTTATGACCCCAATCTACTACAGCCTGGAGGTCATTTTCTAAAGATTCAGCAATTGCCTCGGATATGTGCGCGCCCATTTTGCCCACATGACGAGAGTAGAGTGTGGTGTCAGAAAATATACCTATCTCAGACTCAATGTCATCAGGGAGGTCGTTTATGAAAATCAGGAACAGTAATGGTCCAAGGATGGATCCTTAGGGCACTCCAGCATTTATGCTATGTTGCTTGGATGAACGGCCATCGAGGACAACCTGGATCTTTCTTTTGGTTAGGAAGGATCTAATTATATTAAATATTTGACCAGTAATACCATATGAGTGAACTTTTACTAGAAGCCCTTTGTGCCATACCTTGTCAAAGGCTTTGGATATATCAAGCGCTACCGCCCTAGCTTCACTTGCCTTATCCAGTGTATTGTATATACGTTCAGAGATGACCGTTAGGATATCTGCAATAGATTGTGCTTGTTTAAATCCATACTGACTGTCAGAAAGAAATTTAGCATTAACTAAGTGCCGGACTATCGCTAGATTGATTAAAGATTCAAAGATTTTAACAAAGATCGGGAGTAGACTGATTGGGTGGTAGTTCTGAGGATCAGTTCTATCTCCAGAATTCTTGAAAACTGGTATCACAAAGGCAATTTTCCAGCTATCAGGGAAGCAAGATTCATCTAGGTATTTGTTGTAGAGTTTGGAGAGGACAGGGGCCAGTTCAGCAGAGCATTTCTTTATTACTATTACTGGTATAAGATCAGGCCCACAGACTTTGGAGGGGGTCATGGTTTTTTATGATGTCTCTGTCTGAGAAGGGGTGATGACCAGGTTTTCAAGTATGGCTTCTGTCTGCAATGAGAATTTAGGGAGAGGGTGGTTTGCTGAGTTCAAAGTGGAGTTTAAGGCGAAACGCTGGGCAAATAGTTCAACCTTATCAGTTGCCGTGCAAACGACATCATTGTGATTTGATAGCGGGGGAATTGTTCATTGTCCATTGTTCACCACACTATAGTAGATTTTCCAGAAATCGCGAGTACCTAGTTTCTGTGACTGAATGCGTTTTTTGGTTATCTCTGTATATCTTCTCTTTGCTTCACCTATCACTGCCGTACAATTATTTCTTGACTCTATAAATTTCTGTCTATTCGCAGTTGACTTATGGTGGACAAATTTTCGGAATGCTTGCTGCCTCTCAGCAATGGCAGCTGCACATTAGGAAGTGAACCATTGAGGAGAGTGGGGTTTGCTGAAGAATTTTCGCATAGGAGCATAGGCTTTAAGGTCTGCTTTGACCCATTCGGGTAACTCATTTGCACACTGATCAGTAGGAAGTGAGAAGGTTTCACTGTATGGGCGTTGCTGATGTGATCTCTGATGGACTCAAAATCAGCTTGCTCGTAGTACCTCGTCGTTTTGAGCAACAACTCATCAGCTTTCGGACAAGTTTTTAGGGTGATATCAATCATTACCACAGTGTGATCAGGCTATGAGCTTTCGTCACACAAGCCTTGAGCAGTAAGGTCAGGAACAGGTGAGAAGTGAGGCTTACTGGTCTACTCAATCAGGGAGGCGGGTCAGGAAAGTGACAGTCTGTGAGAGGGAGTGAGCTAAGGAAAAATTATACATAGAGTTACCAGCTGCGTCAGTAAAGTTGGAGATCCCATCCAGTTATGGTGGTGTGCATTAAAATCCTCAAATGCATGTATGTGGGCATTCGAGTCGAGTGAGAGTGCTGTATCTATGCTTTCAGAGACAGAGTTAAGCAGGGTACAGTCCTGGGTCGAAGGAGAACGATATAAGAAATATAAGTAACTAACTGTGATTTAAGGCCAATCTAAAGCTCATGTAGGCTTAGTCACCTGATTCTAACCTATGTTCTCTAGTCAGGGGGAGGTTGTTCCGAACATAAACTCCTAGCTCGTGCATATGTTTGTCAGAGTCTTTACAATAGAGTGGGAAGTAGTCAGTCATGTCTGTAGTGAGAGGAGATTGAGGATTGAAGGTTCGTTTCACTTAGTGCTAGTATATCCGGGGAGTTTGTCAGGAGAAAAGTTTCTACATCGTTGATGTTAGTTCTAAGTCCCCGGATATTAGTGAATGCGAGACTCAATGGCGGAGGCGAAGATGTTTTTTGTTGGGTGTCTGGTTTAGATTTGATTTGATGCCGTAGTACTGAGAAATATTATGACATTAAAGAGTATATATAAGTGGGGTGTTAAGGGCCTCAATGCAGAACCAGCTAAAAAGTTGGAGGACATGGCCAGTTGCACTCTCATAGAATCGACAGTGTCCACATGACCTTGGCAATAGCAAATAATTTACGCAAATATTGCAAAACTTTTCACTCATCCTAGTACAGGGTGACCTCTCCCCTCCCTCAAAATAAAATAATGCGACCCATGGAATCGTTAATAAAATTCACAACCCTTTTTTACAATCTAACCATATTTGATACAAATTAACTTTAGTCTATGTCTGACTTGTCCACCAAGTTTCAGGCATGAACATTCAACAGTCTTTGTTTTATCGTCGTTCAATGATAAATACACATGGACACATAATTTAGTCTGTAATACCTAGTGTGGTATTCGCCCTGGGCAGGCATCAGACTTCCACAGAAAGAGGAAGTTTCTAGGGAATATCAAATTCACATGCGGTCCCCAGCTGCATGTATATCTCGGTCAGGAGAGATGACATACAGCACTTAGTATTCCCAAATGGTCACCCATCTGATACTGACCAGGCTCAACGTCGCTTAACTTTGGTGATCTAACAAGAACCGGTGTGTCAACATGACTATGCTGTATATGGATAAGACATGCAAAATGGTCAATAAATGCGATGCATCCTCTCTTGGCGCCACGGTGATGACCATCTTCAGTTCAAGAATAGTTTGCTTTGATCTACGCTATCCTTGAAATAATCCAAGAGATAAAAATCGACCAGAATATCAAGCAAAACTTATTGAAATATTTCCATCTTTTTTGAAAAGTAGGGAAAAATAATAAATTAAATGACTACACCACAGCTCGGAAATTTTAGGCAAGGGATAAATTTATGGATATTTCGCAACATGGAAAAACCTTGGCAAAAGCAAATAATGATACTTTGTTAGATTAAGACCCACGCTAACTTTGACTATGGCCCTAACTTTAACCCTAACTCTAACCCCCACCCTGACCCTAACTCTCACCCCAACGGCGGGGTCAAAGTTAGTATAGGTCCTAATGTAAATAAGCACCCAA
This sequence comes from Sepiola atlantica, assembly GCA_963556195.1. Taxonomy (NCBI): domain Eukaryota; kingdom Metazoa; phylum Mollusca; class Cephalopoda; order Sepiida; family Sepiolidae; genus Sepiola; species Sepiola atlantica. Next base: position 9,217,326 of record OY744539.1, on the reverse strand, counting down.
ATAATGTACCAAATATTGCAAAACTTTTGCACTCACCTTAGTACAGGGTTACTATCCCCATCCCTCAAAATAAAATAATGCCACCTACGGAATCGTTAATAAAATTCACAACCCTTTTCTACAATCTATAGTTAGATTGGTACATATAAACTTCACTTCGTGTCTGACTTGGCCACTCACGTTTCAGCTATGAATGTCCAACAGTCTTTGTTTTATCAACATTCAATGATATGTGGGGACACAACGTTGGTGATCGTCTTATCAGTAGAAGGTGTAATCCTGATTGGGCTTCAAACTCACCGAATCATAACCTCCCAGATTTTTTATCCGCAGGGTTATTTCAAAGATGCTGTCGTTCAAAACAACCCACAAGCTATTCATAAACTATAAAAAAGGGCCATCATAGTAAAAATCAAGGTAGTGCCAAGAAAGGAGTGTGTCAGTTATTAAGACTGTTGGATATTCATGACTTAAACTTGGTGGACAAGTCAGGCATAGACTGAAGTTTATTTATACTAGATATGGTTGGGTTGCCAAAAGGATTGTGAATTTTATCAACGATTCCATTGGCAGCATTTTTTTTTTTTGGGCGGGGGGGTCACCCTATGTTATCAGCTGAGAGTTATTTTATGCGTGCAAGACATTTAATGCTGCTATAACAAAGCTCTTTTCTTTTAACAATTATAAGAAACCTCTTCAACCACAAACTGCCATGACAAATAAAACTCCTCGGCCTAACATTAACAGGTAACATGAAGTGGAACAAATACATAGAAGATACTTCCACGGCTGCTGCAAAGAAAGTTTGTTCCCTCTATCGTGCTAGAAAACTTCTCAAACCTACCAGTATCCTATATCTCTACAAGGCCACCATCCACCCGTGCATAAAGTATTGTTGTCACATCTGGACTGGTGCACCATCCACTAGTCTCTCCCTCTTAAACAGGGTTAAAAAACAGAGTCTGTAATCTAATAGGTCCCACACTATCTACCAAGCTCCAGCCCCTGTCCCATTGCCGCAATGTTGCATCCTTGTGCCTGTTTTACAAGTACTTCAATGGAATGTGTTCCGACGAACTTGCTGCTTTGGCCCCCCCCCCTGACGTAAATACATCCGACAAACCCGAAAATCTACTAAATCCCATCCATTCACTGTAAAGGTTCCCAGATGCCGGAGGACTTTCTACTCTAATAGCTTCGTTCCTCAAGCTGCTAGCCTTTGGAATTCCCTCCCTGCTTCCTGTTTCCCCCGTCTGTACCAACATGCAGAAATTTCAATGTAATGTAAACAAACATCTCGCTGCTCAACTCCTCACATAGGATGACCCCTATAAATCTGGCCCCTAATTCACAGTAGCCCCTTACGTCTCAGTGTCTCATGTGCCCCTATTTTTTTAGGTGAATTAAAGTAGAAAGAAAAGAAAAAGAAAAGACCTTTGTGATTTCGAAGGAACTTAAACTGCTAAAACTGTTCTAAGACATGGCGTATGCTTTTGTTGATTGAGTTGTCTCCTGGTCGTACACGTCAATTTGTTTCATGTTTTAATGTAAAACCGTTAAATCGAATGTAAGGTTGGCGTGTCGACCTCCGATTTATGGGGTGATCACATACCACGTTTTATAACTTGTAATAAAACACGAGCGCTCAATAAGACTTATGGGCTTTATTCTGCTTAAAAAAATACACATACACACAGCGATAAATATTTATAATTATGTAAAAATTAAAGAGTTCTTAAACAAGGGAAATAATATCTAGCAAGGGAGGTAACTTCTGATTACTTATTACTAGTAATGGGACGATTTCAATATTTCCCCGATTCCGTTCTAAATTATCGATTCCAATACAATTACCGATCCTGATTCCGGTTCTTTTTAAATCTCTAAATATTTAGCCATAGAGTTGTCTTTTTTTTTTTTAATTTTCGGATTATTGTAAAAACCCATATAATATGTGCATATATTTTCGCAAACATAGAAATACACTTGTGGGGGTGGGGGGATTTATAGATTTAAGTTTCACTGGTGTTTAAAATCAATAAATATTTATCATTTTGTCATTAGTACCAGCAATGGAAAATTTTGTTTTAAACAAAATGAAACAAGAAAGAAACAATTAAAAGAATCGTTTTTGACATCAGAAAATAGGCACAAATTTTTCCGATTCTGATACTCCAAAGAGTTCCGATTTTTCCGATTCCAATTAATCATCTCAACACTACTTATTACATATCTCTTGACTTATTGTTTAATATGTAAGTGATTAGCTCAATCGATAAGTGTTGATCTGCCGTAAAACATGCTCAATAAGAATTATGAGGCTTTATTCTGCCAACAAATACACATGTCCGCATAGATAACTATTTATTGTGATCTGAAAACTAAAGAGTTCTACAACAAGGGAGATAATAGCTTAGCTTACGATTACTTAGGACAAAACTCTTGACTTATTTTTTCAACTAGCTGAAGTAACCGTCAACGCCGGGTTTCTCAAAACTTTCTCTTCTACACTTCAGTTCAAATGAAAAAAAGTATTTTTCTAAAACTTTAAATCGCAATAAAATAATTAAAAAAAAAATTATTCTGGTTTATGATGATGATGATCGATATCTTCGAAATAACTGGAATGCTGTATCCAAAATAAAAAAAGCAATTTTATCAAAAAGACGATATACAGTAGTTCAGAAATTGTATAATTTTGAAAGATTATATGACATGCTGAACATATTAGTGTTAATCCTTAAATGCTTTATTGTTTATATTGGTTTAAAAAATATATATTATCAAGTAAAAAACGTTTCATTCGGGTAATACAAAGTAAATGATGTTGCAAAAGTGCAACAAATGGCATAATTGGTACAAAAATTATATTGTATAAAATATAGAACAAAAAAATATCAATTGCCTTTGGACGTAATATCACAGCATAAACAAAACAAAATTGCATATTATACATGCATGAACAGAAAACACCTTATTATATCTATAATATCAGAATATGTTTATAAATATTTAGTATGAAATGTAAGGAAATAATTGTGATCCTTATTGAAACAATGCACATGAGTCATCAAATGGCATCCCGGTATCTTGCATCTTTGGCTTTTATTCTTCTAATTAAAATGATCAAGTCCATCCAGTCTCACTTCTTTCCCGAGAACATGGGAAGTTGGACCTCTTTGCTTCTAGCATGTGCTCAACAGCAGCAGAAGTTTGTCCTCGTTTTGAAGCAGTGCAACGCCCAGTTTTATAAAGAGCTTCAGCTACAATTCCATGGAAACCTAGTAGTTGTTTTTGATGACCACGAACTTTGCGATGAAGAAGTCAAGAATTCACTAGAGCATTATCAAAAAAATGAAAGAACAGGCTCATGTAATATTCATGGCTCCGCATTTGTTTCTATGTCGACCAATCAAGCTATCCATCAAATGTACACCTCCCATATGCTTATTATAGCGCGACATGATTTTATTTATCTTCCTCCCACAAGGTAAGATGTGACACAAGGTCGGGAAAGTGGGATTTGAAAAGCCAGCGCCCGAGAAGGTGAGCACTCTGGCCATTAAAAATTGTCTGGGCAGCCCCGTCGGCATTCCCCGGTAGGGGCGCCTCAGACAGTAAGCAATAAACTTACTCCTCCCCAAAGAGGGGAGGCAAAGCCTGGGAGGGTGGACCTCCTAGAACTGCACAGGACAAACCCACAAACCGGCGGAATCAAGACCCGAAGGCCAAGACGATACCGGTCTATAGGGTGCAGTATCTATCGGAACAGATACTACACTTTGATCTTGGCCAAAAGGCCAAGACGTTCGACACGATATTCGAACATTTTATGTCAATTTTCTTCTTTTTCGACTGATCAAACATTTGAACTGTTGAAACAGGAGTTCCATCAGTAAGAGATGAGAGCAACAATACAATTTTATTGTCATACCATTGTACGCAAGATGTATCTACACCATCGTAGCTTGTAACCATTTCGGTAGAATACCCTCTTCCATGTGATTTCATATCTTTCTCTGTTAGTGATTTGAAATTTAGCAATCTATTATGTCTAACCGTGCCAAGTGAAAATACACCTTGTTTTGGCAAGTCACACTCTCAAATTCAATGAAGTTTAATAATTGTCAAAGTACAATTTATATCCAACATTTCTTGGAATCTTTTGGCTCAGTGGCACCACAACATTTGGGGATGCTCCTAAATTCAGTTCATCATCTCTTCTTTCATATTTGAAACAAAACAGAGAGTTGTTGCAGATGTGCAACAAAATCCTAGCACAACGAAAATTACCTCTAATTGATTTTGTTGTACATTTGTTACATAAAAAAGGACATAAAATTTTACATGTATAACAAAACACTACAATATATGCATCCAAATAACCATAATGCACTAGAGAATCATAAAATAATTTTTACTTACCATTATAATGGCCAGATGTAAAAGTTTAGGCTCTTGAATTAGACATCGAAGATACTGATTACCTATTTAGCGGGTGTGCTGATGCAACATCATACTGATACCTACTCACACTTGCCAACAGGCTCGTTGCAGATGTGAAACAAGTTGCAGTTTGACATATTTTCGTTGAGTATTATATTAAATAGGAATTTTGTTGGAATGTGTGATATTTTAAACAAAAAGCATTTTAAGGGTTAACATTAATTTCGTTATTATCTTCGATTATTAATAAACACACACACACACACACACACACACACATATATATATATATATATATATAGAGAGAGAGATAGAGAGAGAGAGATAGAGAGAGAGGGGGGCGATGTATAGAATAAGAGAGGTAGAGGGAAGGGGTCAAACAGCATCCAGTGAGATAGGGTGGACGTGATAAATAGAAAGTTAGTAAGAGATGGGACACTTGATGAATTAATTGCAAATTACAGCTAATTGAGACAATTCAAAAAGAAGTTCTTTTTTTAAAACAAAACTCAATCTCACAACTGAGGAATGTTTTAGTATGAATTTTGTGTGGAAATACATAAGAAAAAAACCTTACAGAAACAAACGTTGATGCACTCATCTTTAGTATAACAATAGATAAAAATGTTATTTTCTTTGGTTTGTCATGCTTAAGATTGGAATAGAATCCAACTTAAGCTTGATAGACCAAAGGAAATGCTATTTACAATTTATACTTGACAGCGCAAAGTAACTGTAATTTCAAACGTAAGTTTGACAGGCAGACGAATGTCTATTCCAAACTTAAGCTTGACAGACAAAAGACAATGCTATTTCAACCTAACACTTGATAGAACAAAGAAAATGCTATTTTAATCTTTAGCTTGACAGACCTATGAAAATGCTATTCCAACCTTAAGCCTGACAGACAGAAAAAATGCTATTTTAAACGTAAGCTTGACAAACCAAAGACAATGCTATTTCCAACGTAAGCTTGACAGACCAAAGACAATGCTATTTCCAACGTAAGCTTGACAGACCAAAGACAATGCTATTTCCAACGTAAGCTTGACAAACTAAAGACAATCCTATTTCCAACGTATGCTTGACAGACCAAAGACAATGCTATTTCCAACGTATGCTTGACAGACCAAAGACAATGCTATTTCCAACGTATGCTTGACAGACCAAAGACAATGTTATTGCCAACTTAAGCCTGGCAGACCAAAGTAAATGTAAGCTGCCAAGACTATAATAAATTTTTTTTTAAATATAAGCATGACAGACTAAAGACAATTCTATTTCTTAATTAATCTAAAGAAAATCGCATTTTTCCAATGACTTAAAAATTCTTGAGTCAATCCAACCCAAATTTCAGACACACATTCATGGTTATTTTCACAATTGACACACAATTTTAATAAATGTTGACCGTGCAACACATGCCAGCATGTAAAACAGACGTTGAAACGAATATGGTGGTGGTGGTGCTGCTGGTGGTGGTGATGATGATGATGATGATGATGATGATGATGATGATGATGATGATGATGATGATGATGTGCACTATTAAAATATTACGATTTATTGAAAACAAACTAAAATGTGACTGACCGGCTGACAAAAAAAAACTTTATTTTCACATTTAAAGTTATCTTGGGAGATGTTTCATGTTAGACCTACATAGCAATGCCGCTGCCAAATCGATATTTGATTCTGACTAGCCAGTCATTTTCGATTAGTATCACTCTTTGTTCTTTGCCACAAAAATTAAAATTCCAATCGCTTTTATTGATTACCCATTATAATCTTCGATAACTAGATTCACTGTTTAACTGAAAAATGCATCTAAAAAGACTCATACAAATCAACATGCATTGTAACTATCTATGTAATGATTTTGCTTTTTAATTTATTTTTAAAAAATATTTTTATTTTCTATGACAATGCAGGAAAATAAGTTTTTTGAACATTTCCTGCTTCAAGTAATTCTTATCTGTAAGTTTATCTGTCCACTCGAGTCATTAAAAAAAAAATAACAGTAAATGTTTCTAAACATGTGAACCAGTACAACGAGGGTCAGAATGTAAGCAACAACAAAAAAAAAAAAAATATATATTGAAGGCACAGATTGAATGGATCTAGAACCAACTTTCTTTAGATGCGTCAATTCAATCTGTGCGTTTAATGATAAAAATGCTATTTAAGCATGAAAGATCAACGAAAATGCCATTTCAAACTTAAGTGTGACGGACCAACAAAAATGCGATTTCAAACTTAAGCATAACAAAGCGTGACGGACTGACAAAAATGTTATTTCAAACTTATGCATGACAGATCAATAAAAGTGCTATTTTAAACGTAAACATGACGGACTTATTTCAAACATAAGTATGACAGACCAATGAAAATGCTACTTCAAAGTTGTAGCATGACAGACCAACAAGAACGTTATTTCAAACTTAGGAGTGACAGACCAACGGAAATGCTATTTGAAACTTAAGTGTGACAGACTAACGAAAATGCTATTTCAAACTTAAGCATGACATCACACAATTCACAAATAGTAAAACGTGCACTAAGTCTCTATATAATATAATATGCTCAGGTAATTTCATGTTCATATCTATGTTATCACCCTACACCCCTTTTTTAAAAGATGGGATTGTCTGATCACTGAAGCTGCAATACAAAAATAGTAATTTAAAAAAAATTTCATCTGATGTGAGGTGGTGTCGAACATATAACTCGAACTAAAATGCACTTTCTTGCTCCTTGGCCTTTTGGCTAAGATCAGAGTGTAGTATCTGCTCTGATGGATGCTACACTCTGTAGACCGGTATCATCTTGGCCTTTGGGCCTTGATTTTGCCAGTCTAAGGTATAGTCCTGTGCAGTTCTAGGAGGTCCACCCTCCCAGGCTTTGACTTTGAGAAGGGTTTAATTTATTGCTAATCGCCTGAGGTGCCCCTACCGGGGAACGCTAACGGGGCTGCTCAGGCATTTTTTGTAGGCCAGAGTGTGCTAATCCTAGTGCGCTAGTGTGTTTAGCCTCCTGGAGAGGAGGTAAATAAAAAATACTTTGAACGTTTGTCTAACCTTCTGCTGGGGAGGTAAATAACTTAACCTTCGGGATAAGATCAAAGTCTAGTATCTGTTTTGTCCAAACATGGTATAATAATATTGTGTGGTCTGCGTTCACGTTGGACGTCCATAGAATAGAAATATGTCACAGACTCCTACTAGGGTTTTGAAGATAGACCCCCCTCTCATAATCTGACATATTCTGAGACTACATCAACCAGCGTATTTAGATAAGTATGTTTCAGTTTGAACACAGGGGGTACAATCATATCGTGGGATCTTCGTTCGCGCCGGACGTCCATAGAATGCACAGCACCAATATACAATGGATGAAGGATACAACTGTGGAATTTCCACGGGTCCCACTAGTTTCAATATAACGCAACTAGTTGTACATACTCGGCGTTGCCCGGGAGTGTTTTTACTTTAATTTCTGTTTCGCTCAGTGATCTCCTCCCTTGCCCTTTTCAATAATTAATTTCGATGCTTGTGTATTATGGCAATGAACAAAATTTCCTTTCGAAAAGGGAAATAATTCGAATTTTCTTTTTTTACGGGGACTCATAACGAAACGATTACATTCAAAATTTTTTGTCATGGAAAACCGTAACATAGATGGAGAAGCAAGAGAATTTGTAAGAAGATACATAAAAAAAAACAGTTTATTTGTAATAAAATACATTAAGAAACGGTATTAAAATGGAAATAAATTAGATTTATTTAAGTAACTTTAACATCACATGAAATATAAAAATATAAAGTACATATTTGAAAAAAAAAAGATTTTACACTGAGTACAATTCAACTATCTGGGAGAGAATGCTTCCCATATAAAGTACATATTTGTAAAAAAAATCTACTAACTTTGCCTTATCTCTAGTTAGATATAAAATGTCTTGAAGATTTAACACATTGACATCAATTTTGGGAAAATTAAGAAAAGAATAAAGACAATTTGAATTATCTCCCCTCCCCAAAATAATTCAAATTATCTCCCTTTTCGATTCACTCCCCTAGAATTAAGGAAGGAAATTTGGTTCGTTGCCATAATGCACAAGCACCTTAATTTCTTGTAAGAAGATATTTACATTTTTGGAAAAATAATATTGTTAAAATAAAAAAAAATAAAACTCCCTCAAATGTTTGTAAAACGTAGTACAATGGGGAAAGAGGTGGTTGGTTACTTTCAATACATCGAAAACAAAGCTTCTCGCCTTTCACCACCAACGCTCGGATCCTCACTTTTCCCCAATTGAAATGAATGGCTTTCTCCTTTGATAAGCTTCTAGGACTGACCTTCACTCCAGACCTGAAATGGAAGACTTACATCAAACTTGTTGCTAAGGTTGCTGGTCATTCTACCGCTCGAGAAGGTAGCTCACTCCTGACGCAACCCTCTCCCTGCATAAGAGTCAAATACGTCTTAAGGTAGAATACTGTTGCCACATCTGGAGGGGTGCCAGTCAGAGCCTTCTTTCCTGCCTTGACAGAGTACAAAATTGAAATTTAGTGGGGGATGTCCTTTTCTCTTTCCTGAAGCTTCTTTCTCACAGAAGAGAGGTTACTGGTCTTTCTCTACTCTATCGTTATTTTCATGGTAGGTGCTCGACTTAGCTCCAATTTTTGTCTCCCTCCCCTGTAAAACATTCACAACAAAAACTCGTCTAGCTACAACCATTGTAGAAAAGTTTTCTTTCTTCCTCTGTTTAACTGAAGATATTACTGGACTTCCATGAGCAGAGTTTCTTTCCAAAAACTGTCCGTCTGTGGCACACAATAGCACGTGGCTGCTTCCCAGCTGACTACAACATAGTCGTTTTCAAGTCCAATGTAAACCAATTATTGTTGAGTTGTCTACATTAAATAATCAAATTCTGCCCAGATCCAACCATCGTCTGCAATCTGCAAGGTGTTTGTCTCACCATCCATCTGACACAAGCCATTAACTCTTGTCCTCGAATTGCCTTTGGGCCTGACTCGTTAGTAAAGCAACATTTTGCAGCAATCTTTTCCTACTTATTGTAGATTGAGAAACACTGGTTGTCACTGTCATCACAAGAAAAAATCCAAAGTTATTTTGAAGTCTTTAAACTCTCTTTTCTGGCGAAAATGAATGTTTATAGGTAAAAGCCAAGTATCATGGTTTATTTATTTATTTATAAAGCCGAGAATTTTACAAAGGAGCAACAAAAAAGTAAAATGGAAATAAATG
>OY744539.1:9185106-9202606 GCA_963556195.1 Sepiola atlantica | reverse complement strand
CTACACTACCCATCCCCACTAAAAGATAATACAATAATAGATTAAATCAGTTTTTTTTTCTTTCATTCATTTAAAATGCCTAGTCATGAAAACATTATTTTTATGGTTCCTTGGCCTTTTGGCTAAGATCAGAGTGTAGTATCTGTTCCGATGGATGCTACACTCTGTAGACCGGTACCGTCTTGGCATTCGGGGTTTGATTGCGCCGGTCTGAGATATTGTTATGTACAGTTCTAGGAGGTTTACCATTCCAGGTTTTACTTTCTCTTTGAGAAAGGGTGAGTTTATTACTAATCGCCTGGGGCACCCCTACCGGGGCATGCCGACGGGGCAGTCCAGGCATTTTTTGTAGGCCAGAGCGCGCTAATCCTTGTGCGCTGGGTAATAACACCTAACCATGTGTTTATCCTCCTGGAGAGGAGGTAAATAAAAATACTTTGACTTTGTGTCTAATCATCTGGAGGTAAATAACTTGGCCTTTTTAATTAAGACCAAAGTGTAGCATATGTTCTCAGCATTACAGCGATATTAGACGTTTTACTATTGACGAAAATTAGCAATCTAAACCTTCTATTTTTATCACTGTTGCTGTGTATTACGTCAATTTGAATGCACCAAATAATGACTCACATCAGCCTCATATAATCTTTTATATCACACTATTAAATACCGTTTCGGTAGAAGCTGATGTTTTTGTCTGTTAGAATAGAAATCCTTAAAATACTAGTATTGAGATAAGGTCATGCTCCCATATGAGAACGTGAATGCGCACGTGATTTGTATAAAGTGTACCTATTCCTTATTAAATTTAACAATAGATGCTTCTTAAAAAAATATGAACCTTAAACACTTTATACAAATCACGTGCGCATTCACGTTCTCATATTTGAAAGTGGGGAAACAACAGCTAACCCCTTTGGCCCGGCTAGAACAACAAAAGCCGGTAGGAAAAAAATACAAATCCGATGACATCAGGATATATTACACACCGAGGATGCCAAGTTTTTGGCGAAATATCTGTATCACTTTAAACTAACAAAAAAAAAAAATGCTAGTTTATAAGAAAAAAAAAAAAAATCGGTTTCAATTCATTATTTTTCTTTAAAAAAAAAAATTGATATCGCATATTTAATGCTTCAAAAGGTATTTATTCTACCTATTCCTTATTATATATATATATTAGGCTTGCTTAATTGACATTAATACATGGGAAGCCTCTGCAGCTGACAGACCTGCCTGGAGGAAACAGATACGCCAGGGAATGATCATCAGTGAGAAGACCCTCCACGATAAAAACGCTGCGAAGAGAACTAGAAGAGCGAACCAACAGGCAGACCAACAAGCCAAAAGGTGAAACATTGCGCAACATCTTTCGTATGTAAAGGCTGTAGTAGACCATGCAAATCAATAATTGGTCTCTACAGTCACACAGAAAGATGCACACAAACCACACCCCAATACGGCGCTGATCCATAATCGTTACGACTTACGGATGCCAATACATATACAGTGCTGGGACCATTAATCGGAATTGGAATCGATTCCCAAAACGATTCTTTTACTTATTTTTTGTTTGGTTTAAAACTTAATTTTCTATTTCTGCCACAAGTGAAAAAGATAAATGAAAATCTCACAATGAGTTTATCAAAATCTTGGATACGATACACAATAGGGAAAACGTTTGTCAACTTAAAAAGAACATTCTATCTACATTTAAAAGTAGATAAAGTCTATCAATAAAAAAATGAAATTCTACTTTTTAGGTGATTTTAGAATCGGAATCGTTAATTGTATGAAAATCGGGAATTGTATATATATATATATATATATATATATATATATATATATATATATATATATATATATATATATATATATATATATATATATATATATATATATATATATATATATATATATATATATATATATGTGTGTGTGTGTGATGGCACGATGGCTAAATGGTTAAAGACGCGGACTCTAATGTGCCGGGTTCGAATCCAGTGTGTTCCACAAAAACACTTTCATCAAAACCCACACCTGACCTTGTGTCTAACCTCCTGGAAAAGAGGTAAATAATATATATATATATATATATATATATATATATATATATATATATAGAGAGAGAGAGAGAGAGAGAGAGAGAGAGAGAGAGAGAGAGAGCGTCAGGTTATATTGAAAAGGAATCAATAAAGTGCTCGATCGCAAAAAAAGTGAGAGCTAACTACAAATAATTTATTTAAAAAAAACTATATTACTAGTAAGAGAAATGCACCGTTTAACGGCGAATTCAAACGCCATTCCCCTCTGTTGTTTTCATTTCGAGACGCTGAAGATTCCTTATGGACTATAGACGATTTAAAAAATTTAGATGAAACCGCGGTATGACTCTGAAATATGTAACATATAAAAAGTGGGGAGATAAAACTTGATGGAAACTATTCTCTCGACAGACAGATACATAAATCTTCCCACGTGTTACACGTAGAATATTTTATGCATTGTTTAAGAGACTTAAGTGGAAATTGGACCTGTCCAGTGCTCTCTGTTTACCGTGCAGACATTCGTTTGCACTGAAGTTTATATATTCAGGTTGATAAGGCTGGAGTAATGAAGACAAGGTGGGGCTTATATGTCACCGAGAGTAAAAAAGACAACAAATAAAGACGAAATAAAACGAAATAAAATGACAGAAAAAGGTGTGTACTAGAATAAGCTATTCTGTGGGTGTACCAAGCGACAACAAAGAAAATGCAAGTATCTCTTGTATGGAAGGTTTAGCAAACAAAACACAAAAAGAGGTGAGGCGAAGACAACGTGGGCGGGTATTTGGCGGGGGGGGGGGGGGAAATACTGAATTGAAGACAAGTAATGGGAAGAATGTTTAAAATGTACAAAAAGAAAAAAAAAGACAAATTAGAAAGAAACTAATTCATAGAGAGCATTTTGAGAAATAAAATTGGGACACAAGAGCATTAGTGACCGTTAAGTAAGGGTAATTGTTAGGACGATTAATCGGAATCGGGAATTAAAAAAAAATGAACTTTTTCGGGTATCGGAATCGGGAAAATTTGAGCCTAATTTTCGATTCTAAAAACGATTCTTTTATTCTATTTATTATTTTGTTTAAAACTTAACTTTCCATTGCTGGTACTAATGATAAAATGATAAATATTTATTGATTTCAAGCTATCAGTAAAACTCAAATCTATAGACGATAATAACAAATTTAGGTAAAAATGTCACCAGAAAAAATGTCGTGGTAAAAATGTCACAAGTCGATAAATAGAAAAAAAGAATAAAAAAAGGAAACAGTTTTCTGTTCCTTTTTCTTCTTCTTTCTTTTCTCTTTGCAGTATTTTCATTTTTAAAATAAGTTTCTTACGAATATATTTTTATTTTTTATATTTGTTACTAAAAAAGTTCCTGGTCGATTATGTTCAATTGTTCATGCAGAAAATTAAAATAGCATTTTGTCAACTAACGACGAACTACTTTGACTTTGGTTTTAAAGAGAAATAAATCTTTAGTTGCCTCACTATTTTTAGTCAATTACGGGAAAAACACTTTTGCAAAATTATATGCACGCATTACACGGAGTTTTACGGTAATCCTAAAATTAAAAAAAAAACAACAGGGGAAAATATTGGAATCGTCCATCACTAATATATATATATATATATATATATATATATATATATATATATATATATATATATATATATATATATATATATATATATGATAGGAAATAGGGAGTATAATCAACCAAACCTTTGTTCGTGAGAAGAACAACAAAGAATCTGATTAATTAACTAGCCAGTCGTGTATATAAAAACACCTGGCAAAACTAACTCCATACGATTTCCCCGGGGATGAAACGCAGGAGCCTCTGTGTAGCTTAATTGCCATAAATATATTTTCATAACTTACTACCTAGCTCTACTTATGTATCGAGCACTGTTGCAGTAAATGCTGACAATTAATACATAAAATCATATCTCCTTATAACATTTTATGTGAATACATGAAATAGTAATATATATATATATATATATATATATATATATATATATATATATATATATATATATATATATGGGAAGAGAAGGATGAAGGTAATCCGACGTGATGGGAAAATGAAAAAGGAAAACCAAAAAATGGATGTTTTTTATGTGTACATCAACGTTTCGTCTTTATTTATAAGACTTCATCAGGATGATAAAATAGAGAAAAAATGTCATGCAAGTACAGATACATGTAGGGTAGACATATTGGGAGGAAAAATAAAATGAAACGTCCATAAACAGTAGGGGCCATTATTTCATTTTATTTTTCCTCCCAATATGTCTACCCTACATGTATCTGTACTTGCATGACATTTTTTCTCTATTTTATCATCCTGATGAAGTCTTATAAATAAAGACGAAACGTTGATGTACACATAAAAAACATCCATTTTTTGGTTTTCCTTTTTCATTTTCCCATATATATATATATATATACTAAAATATGCTCCACCCGGTCACATATTTTTGCTAGGCCGAGAGGATGATATCATGATGAGCGAACTACATACACTGCCCCCCCCAAAGGAGGAGGTAATGACTGAGAGGATTATACCATGACGAACGAACACTCCAACCAAAGTAGCCTGAGAGCATGATATTATTACTACAGAATAGATAGTACACTACCTCCCCATAAAAAGGAGAAGGTCATCCATTAAAAGATATTCTGATTAAATCGTTTTTTTCATTCATGTAAAAATGCTTAGTCGCAAAAACATTATTTTCTTATGGTTAACCTTTAGGGTAAGATCAAAGTGTAGTATCTGTTATCCACATCTCAGCGACATTTGACGTTTTACTCATGCCTGAAGTTTTCATGTAAATTATCTCCCTTGAAAATGAAATTCTTAAAAAGTTTTCAAAACGCTATCCCCCCCTTTTTTTTTATAAAATCTCTTTAATTAATTTTATTAAATTTAATTAAATTTATTAATAATTATAATAATAGTACTATCGATAAAACGATTACGTATATAAGAAAAAAAATGGCAATACAAATTAAAAATGTATATTACAGAATATTAATATAATAGAAACTTAAAATAAATAAATATCCCAATGAGCAATATCGAGTTTGTGTAAGGGAGTTTGGAGATTCCTATATATACGGTATTTGAAAATATTATTGTATAATTAGAAATAAGCGTAACAGGTTTTGGTGTTAGGATAGATGGAAGAAACTTTCGCATTAATTCATTTAGATATACAAGATTATAATTAATAGTTTTAACTCGTATCCACATATACATGTGTTTCATCCTTTTCTGGGAATCATCAGTGTGGAGGATACATTTTCTGCCGGTCGCACAATTCGAACCCCAGACCCAAGTCACCTTTTAACTTCCAAGTCTGAAGCTCTCAATCGATGCGGATAACCTAACAGATGTCATGTATAAACGTATAATATGATAAAAGTAATATAATATATTGTGTATAGATTTTCAGTATTTACTTCAACAGTGTACGAAAATATATTTATGGCAATTAAGCTACTTAGCCTGGCGATTCCCTATGGGGATGAAACGCGAACGCTTCTGTGTCACTTAATTGCCATAAACAGATTGTTTCGCTGTATTACAGATCTTCAGTAGGGCGAGGCAAGCACGTGTCTCAAGCCGAGATCGAAACTCGACCGTTGATATATAGATCAACGGTCGAATTTCGATTCCGGCTTGAGACACGTGCTTGCCTCGCCCTACTGAATATCTGTCATACAGCGAAACAATCTGTTTATGGCAATTAAGCGACACCGAGGCGTCCGCATTTCATCCCCATAGGATCCGTCGAAATTTTTGTAGTGTCTCAAATATAATTTGTTTTTACCCATGGCGTAATTTAACAAAAATATTAATGTTATGTCAATGGCTAAAAAAAGAAAAGAACTAGTTTATAAAAAATAGTTGAAAGAGTCGTCAAACCAGGTTAAAGATTTGTATCTGTATTGTGAAATGGGACATTCTTTACGTTTCTTTAGACTGTCACTTTCACGGTCGAGCGGTCGACGACTAAAACACTCCCTAAAGTCCAACCCTTCCTCACCGCAGTATGGGCGATGGCAACATGGTAGAATCAGAGCTACACGACTAACAGGAAAACCTCAGGATCCACTGTCCTCTTGCCACTTCTGTCTTTGTGGAACTGTAAGTGGGGATAACATGTTGCTTCTGCGCAAATTCTTCTGTGTCTTCTGGGCCAAACTTTCCCTGACTTCGTATGCAACCGCTGGGCCTTGTTGCTCTGGGTGTCTGTGGGGAGGGGGAGGCGACCTGCAATTTTGTAGGTATAACTTATGGCTACGGTCAACGAGAAAGACCAGACGATCCTGATGCACGATTTTCGTGAGTTCTGCGCAGAAGTCCGATTCGCTGAACAACAACAATAACCACAACAACAACAACAACGACGATGACAACAGCAAAAACAACAGCAAAAACAACAACAAAAACAACAACAAAAACAACTACGCCGACAACAAAACAACAACAATAACATAATAATAATAATAATAATAGTAATAATAATAATAATATTAATAATAATAATAATAATAATAATAATTGCAGTTACATATCGAGGGCCGTTGTCTGAATAGAAAAGGTTTGAGTGAACCAAGAACACGAAAGTCGACGAAATTACATGACTTCCGGACGGAGATTTTCTGTCTTTTGGCTCCAAGCAAGAAAAACATGCCCGGGGTGCCGCCCCAAATGGAGGGGGGGGGGGGGGCTCACACAATATAACTAGGTTTAGCGGGACGAGTTATCTATCTATCTATCTATCTATCTATCTATCTATCTATCTATCTATCTATCTATCTATCTATCTATCTCCTACTCGTGCGAAAGTAACCTGTCTCTTTCATGTTTTCTGTGACTTCTCTTCCGTTTCTAATAAACCTTTTTTATATAAACATCGGCGTCCGAGTAGGTTTATCAGCAGACGAACTGAACCCGTATTCCTGGCGACGACACGGGTTTATAATGGTTTATACACGCCCATCGATAAGTGAAACATAACATAATAATAATAATAATAATAATAATAATAATAATAATAATAATAATAATAATAATGCGTTTGCTCGCTGAGAAAGGTTGATTCCTTACTTATTCATACAGTTTGTCCTTAAAACTTTGGCATTCTGTAAGTCATCGATCTCCAGTAAGTTTGTTTTTTCTTTTCTACAAGGTTTTTCTTTTTGTTTTTTTAGTTTCTACAAGGTATTTGAACGAGTTTGAGATTTCTTTTAATTGTGTCCTTATATCTAAGTTTATATCTGCCGCAATCTCGGTATCCACTTGCCACCTGAGAAAATAGAATTTCCTTTGTGATCTTTTCCATCCACAGCGCAGATTTCACTGAATGAAAATAAATACATATACATACAATGGCGTAATTTCCGGAAGAATGAGTCTGCAGTTTTCCAAATTAATACGTTGCTTTATTTCCAAACATTTTTTGTGGCTACTCGGTCACGTTTTTGAATAAAATGTCTTTAATTAATTGTATTAAGAATTTTTAAAATTAATATTACTATTGAGGAAAATATTATAAATGCATATATAATTTTGACAATACCAGTTATAAGTGCATATTTCCGAATATTAATTTATTAGAACTTAAAACAAATTAATTATGTAAATTCGAAAAAAACAAAAAACGCATGTTGTTTAGGCCAGTTTTCGTAGGACTATATATACTACCTGCCAGAGTAATATATGATTGAGATTACGCTGACCGACAGACAGACAGACATCCAAACAGACAGAGAAAGTCTTGTTAGCCCGTTCTCCTTGGAATTTCTACATTTTACACTTTCTTCTACCAATATATTATCAGACCTTGTATGTGCAGCCGGAAATTGAGCAACCTTTGCTTCACTATGAAAAATGGTCTGTTTCGTTTAATCCTGTTAAGACTGAGCTCATGCATTTCAATCGTAGACGTTCCCCTTTTTCTTCCCGAGATTTTCATGAATAACTCTTTTCTTGAAGAGTAATCGTTTCTGAAAATCTTTGGCCTTTCCCTCCCATTAAATCTTTTCTTGAAGTTCATACATTAGATCTATTACTATTTTTGCATCTCGTAAAGTAGGTTCTCTCTATCGCCCCAAACACTTCCTTACACCTGAGGCTATTCTCTATCTCTACAAATCTACTATAAGACTTTGCATGGAGTACTGTTGTCATATTTGGGTTGGTGAATCTCTGTCCCATTTTAAGGTTCTTGATAAGGTTCAGAACTGTATCTGTAATTTGGTTAGCGCCACTCTTTCTTTTTCTCTGCACTCTCTATCTCACAGACGTGATGTTGCTAGTCTCAGTTCTTTCCATAAGTACTATTATGGCAAGTGTTCTTCAGAATTGTCTGATATATTTCCTGTCTCCTTTGTTCCAGCTCATTTGACTCGCTGGTCTAGTGATCTTCACCAATTCGCTGTTTATGTGCCTCATTATAATACATCTTCCTATTCCAGTAGCTTCTTTCCAAGAACTGCAGGCTTGTGGAACTCTCTTCCTGCTGACTGTTTTCCTCTTATAGCCTTGGTCATTTTAAGATTAAGGTCAATAGGTATCTCCTGTCTTTGCGTTAATCATCTTTCGTTCTTTTTACCCCCTTACATCAAGTGGATTCATATATTGTCTGGAGCGACTTCCATTAAAAAAAAACTAATATCCATGATGATTCTTCAACGTCTCAAAATATATACGTAGAATTTAATTATTTAGATCTAGTAGATTCTCCAGCTTTGCACAATATAAAAAGGTGATATAGTAGAAGCCTATTTGTCGTTTAATAATGTAGTTAGATTTTGAAGTAATGGCGGATCCATTGAATTGGCCAATACTTTTATTATGGATAAAGTTTATTAATGACTTGCGGGACCCCGTTGACATTCCACGGTGCTTCCTACACCAATCTTTATAATTTACTGTTAATAATAATATTCCTTTTGAAATAATGTCTGTCATGATAAATACTATTAAGAAAAAAATAACCCTTTCTTCTTCTGTAAAAATAATTGTTATTGCTAGCTAAATATTATTTGAATAAATAAAACGAACAAGCATCTTCTTTCTTACTTTATTTAAAATTGTAGCTATTTAATTCTGTTTAGAACAACAAATATTCTCTGTCTTCTTACCGTAAAAATAATTGCCAGCTAAAACTTGTACTGCTTTTATCGACGTGGTGACATAATTTTATTTTGGAACAATTCATTTTAAAATAGATAATGCCGCAATTGCTTACCTTAGCGACATCAGATTAATCACCAATCACTATCTTTGCTGATAGGATGATCTTATTTTTCGTTAAATGTGTGTGAAAGGTGATAACGTACGTACGAAAATGAAGTGCCTTAGCGTATTATTATATAGATGCTGCTGACAACTGACTGTCTCGTGAAAAATAAAACTTAAAATATAGACAATTCCATCCTACGCATATTTCAGTTTTAAGAAAACCCTTTCTAATCTAGTTTCTCAGACATTTCACTTTTGATCTGTGATCCTTGTGACAGTCACCTCAGAGTTGGTTATAAATATTCGACAACGGTCGTCTAGTTACTTAATTTAAGTCCAAGTCTGACCCAAAGCGCCTTTACAATGTATCATAGTCTTTACTGAATGCAACATACTCATGAAGAAGGCGATCGGGGTACATTGTCTGAAACCCTTCAGCTGTAACAGCAGCCTAAATGAGGACACCGGTCCCACGGTGAATTATATAAAAAGCTCTTTTCAGCCAAAATGTTTCTGTGTTTTTCTTTCAAATGTTTTTTGCTTGTTTGTTATTTTTGTTTATTTATTACAGTGAAACAAATCTTAAACAAACACGTTGGGCTACTTCTTTTTTATCAACTTGCATTCATCCCTTTCCTATCTTTTATTTTCTCTCTATCCTTTTCTTTTCTTTTAATAACAAGCAAGTTTTTTTTTCTCGTCAAAGTAAAACAAACGAGTGAGTAAATAAAAGTTGGTTATATTGAAACGGTTAGGTCCCAAAATGGCTGCCAAATTTTATCGACTAATTTTGTCTGATTTTCCAAGCAGAAACAAAGCAAATTAATCCACTGTATTACTTTTTTAAAAATTTTCATTTTGCAAATATTAATTCCTTTTCTTCTTTTTTACAAATTATTTTGCATTATTATATGAATTTTTTTGTTTTGCGGATTATTTTACAAATAATAATTTGTTTTCTGATTTTTTCTGATTTCTTTTTTTTTTTCATTTTGCAAATATTAATTAATTAATTAAAAAATAATAAAATCAAACTTTTTATAAAAAATTATTCTTGCCACTCAGACTTAAGGTTACTGGTAGGTTTATAGGTATGTTTTTTTGTAAGAAACAAAATAATAAAATCAAATAATGTTTATGAAAAAGAAATCAGCAAAATACAGATAACAAATTAATACAGTGGATTAATTTGTCCTGTAATCGCTTGGAAAATTGGACAAAACTAAAAATTGGCAGCTATTTTAGCAGTTAATCACTTCAATATAGCCCCAAAGTCAAATAGTACTAAAATAATACTAGCACTATTTAATTCTGTTCTTAGAGAGAAGAGGCAATATTTCTTACTGCTGATGTTCAAAACGTCGGAATATTTAAAGAGATAGAAAAACTCTCGCCGATGACGAGCTAGAAGGAATTCCCCAAGAAAAAAAGGATCGGTAAAGAGAGATAAATGCTAGGGAATCTATTCTATACTAGACAGAACACCAATCCTTATCTAAAAAAATTCCGAAACAGGAATCTTATTTATTTATTCTTATTAATTGTGTTTATTTATTTCGTATCTGGGGCGATGCCGTTTCACGTCTTCACAAAGTCCAAAATAAAACCCGAAACCTAGTGTGTGTGGAGGTGATCTCTTTTCTTCCCTACAACCCCTTACTCATAGAAATGACATTGCTAGTCTCTATCTACTCTATCGCTATTTCCATGAAAGATACACGACTGAGCTCCAATCATTGCTTCCTCCTCGTAAGACATTCACAGCAAGAACTCACCTTGTTACAACAACAGACAGTGGCTTTTATTTCCCCCTCCAAGTGTCTAACGTTCAGCAGATTTTACATAGACAAAGCTTCTTTGCAAGGGATTTTTACCTGTGGTACACATTACCGAGAGATTGCTTCCCTACTGATTACAATGTAAACATATTCTTGTCATAAACTGCCCCATAAGCAATCAAATGTAATCCATACCTTTGATCAATGTTAGTACTCCCATAGTGCCCCTAATCCATCGATTCGCATTCATTCTGTCTCATTAACCCTTATCATCGAGTGGCTCTTGGCCTTGATAGGTGGTGACCAAATAATAATAAAAAATAGATAATTTTATGAATTTTGATGATTTTCGTGATTAAAATAAAGTAACGCGTAATATAGTAGTTTCCAATTGTGTGTATGGAGAAGGAGGGTATGTTACATAATGGATGGACGTATGTAAAGAACGATTACATCAGCTAGTATGGATTTAGTATCTATGTGGACCAGTTCAAGTTATCTTGACATGAAAATTTGAAAAACAAGTTCGCCCCCGGACTAAAAAGTAAACAAGAAACTGTGGGTTAGATTCAAGTTGAGAAATCAATGAAAAAGTCATGCATAAATGTGTCCCCTGAGCAGTGACGTCACGATATCGTGTGAAAGAAAGACGTTTTTTAGTCAGTCTGTTATTTGGAAGCCGTGACAAGTTAATGTGAATTCGAGATGTACTTAAAAAAAAAGAAAAATGGGAATTTAATTCCGAAAAGAGTTAATAGCGACTGGTATGCCCACCCTACCTCCTTTCCCCGTAACTAAGTATTAAGTTATGAAGAACAATTTTGGCCTCTCTCTATTTGGTGTTAATGTGTTCCTTTCATTTGTATGACGAGAAAATATCCCCAAAATAAACAAGCAATAACTTTCTGTCGCTTTGCGCCTTTCTTTGTACATGAAAAAGTACTTGATTTCAGACACAGTGCAAGGATGATGATGATGATGATAATAATGATGACGAAATGCAGCCCACTACGATGATGATGATGACGATAGTTCCGACGCGTCAGTATACTGAGAACATTCGAAGTAAGTGATGATCGAACTAAAGAACGTGTTTTGATAACCAACGACGTAACAGGTAGGGCGTACACCAGATTCCATGAAAGAGGACACGCAGTGGCGCACAGAGGTCTTGTGATGCCCTGGTGATGTCCGGGCCAATGCCCCAGAGGCTCAAGTATAAGCCTTAGTACTGAGCAATATTTTGAAAAAACTCAGATAAATTGAATAGTATTCGAAGCCCCCCCCCCCTAATTTCGATGCCCCACCTCCATTCTGCACATCACTGAGGGAATGAGCCCCCAGCAACGACTCTAGTTACACGATTATATTTTCAAACCTAGCTGCACATTTGTATTCAACGGCACAGAAAGAACGTTGGTTCTTAAGAACCTAAAAAAACCCAAAAAACAAAAAACAAGAACGTATCTAAATTTTTCTCTATTTACTAACGAGTCACCACTTATCAAGTCTAAAAGCCACTTAAGGACAAGAGTTACTGATGTATATAGATTGTAAGTTGAACGATGAAAAATATTATGAGACGATTGAAAATAAGAATGGAATTAATAAAATTAGATGAGGATCTCCTTGGCCTTTTGGCTCGGAACAAAGTGTAGTATCTGTTCTGATATTACAGGTCATCCTTTCTGTCTCAGTGAAGAAAATATCCTTCCAGACTGAGACAATTAAAATGTTTGTTCCAATCCAGAGTGCCCCTTTCTGTAGAGCTGGATGTTCCCCAAATTAAAAAACGGCATTGTGTCTAACTCTGCACTCGAAAAGTAAATAGGGACGGTCACGGCACCAAATGTAGTCCGATACTAGGAGAGGCAAGTAAATATTATGTGGTCGTTTTATGACATGTATTTATTGACATTAGATTTGACATTTCAAATTTAAGCGTGACAGACGAACAAAAATGACATTTCAAATTTAAGCGACACAGACCAACGAAAATAAGATTTCAAATTTAAGCGTGACAGACAAACGAAAATAAGATTTCAAATTTAAGCGTGACAGACGAACGAAAATGACATTTCATATGTAAGCGTGACAGACTGACTGACGGACAGAACCTCTTATAGAGATTTGTGGACGTATCTAAAATAAGATGAGTTTATTCAATTTGCTCATTTAACAATGAAAATACTCTTTTAAACAGAAGTGTGACATTGCAATTGACCGACGTTTGACGGACAAAGCCTCACGTACAGATGAAAAGTCGCATCTTATAAAGAATATGAGTAACTACCGTTTTTGTAGCGATTAAATTTGAAAATGAAAAAAAAATGTTTAGTTAAACAACTGGCTACGGCACCAAATATAGTCCGAGGCTACGAGGACCGAATAACTTTCGACTGGTTACTCTGTGAATAGTTTTGCGCCCAAGTTGTGTTTAAAAGATCCGCATAACTTTGGTGTTGACGCAACTTAGGGACTTAGGTAAGTGTCGGTTTGGTCGGAAACTCTAAAACAAGAAATATTCACCGTGAACAATAACACATGTTTATTCTAACACAGGTGTGTAACAATAATAAAAATGAGAATATATGTTAAGACAAGTTAAGAAATTTGACTGGTGCTAAGTTTTGATTCGGGGAAATTTGAAATTGATCAATGGCTCAATCATCTAACGAACCAAACCTCGCATACAGATGTAAGGTTGCACCTTATAAAGAATATGACATCTTTTATGGTGACTAAACTTGAAAATATAAAAATGACTATCTGGCCTTTTGTCTAGGAGCAAATTAAGGAGAACTCCTTCTAGACTGAGACATTTTAAAAATATTTTTGTCTCAATTCAGTGTGCCCGTTTTTGGCGTGCTGGATTTCTCCACATTATAAACTGATTTTATGTCCAACTCTGACCTGTATGGAGGTAAGTAAATAGGGACTGCTCACGGCACCAAATGTAGTCTGATGCTACGAAGAGCGCATATATTTCGACTGGTTGCTCTGTCAATCTTTCTACGCCAACGCTGATCAACTTTGGTATCAATGCAGCTTAGTTGGAGACGGGAAGTTGCCAGCCGAGTAGAGATCACAAAGGCCATCAGTGATGATACAATGTCCTTCATGGAAGTTAACCAACGGTTCAACGACTGAAGTCAAGGAGAAGCTTCCTCAGCCATGTCGAACTCCTAACAACATCTCAGGATAAGACTATACTACAGCTGTGGACTAGACGGCTAGAGAATGTCCCCCCTCCTACTGACATGCGAATTCCCCCCTCTGAAGGCCTCCCTCTCGGTTCAGAGGCACCCTAGCTCACATGGAAAATACGCAACTGCCCGAGAACGGGAATGGGACGATCAAGAGTTCCTATGAGTATATGAGGCTCCAAAACTGACCCAACCATCTGTGAATATGGAGAGGAGGACCGACGATGCAACACTACTTTGTCTGCACGCTACTACCTAACCGGTGCAGCTTGAAAAATATTACAGAGTACAAAAATAATGCAAAGGACTGCATAAAAAAGTGGGAAACTGTTGTATGACCACACGAAAAGAAGAAGACGTCGGAGATTTGGATAAGTGGTCGATTGTGTCGGAAATTCCTCAAACAAAAAAAATCGCTGTGAACAATAACAAGTATTTATTGGAACATAGGTATATAACAATAATAAAAAATGAAAAGTTATGTTGGTCTTGTTTAGGAGAAAAGACAAATTGAGGTATTTGACTGGTTAGAGAATTTGAAATTGACCACCAATCGACCATCCCATGGACAAAGCCTCGTATATAGATACAATGGCGCATCTTAAAAAGAATATGAACAGTTGACGTTTTTATGGAGACTAAATTTAAAAATGAAAAAGACTTTGCTAAACATCTGGTCACGCCACCAAATGTAGCCTTATGCTACGAAAACCGTATATATTTTGAACGGTGGCTCTGTCAATTGTTCAATACCAAAACTTTGCTGAGCAGATCCGTAAAACTTTGATGCTAAGGCAGCTAAGTGGTCGATTCTGGCGACAAAACTTAAAATAAGAAAAGGTCACCGTGAACAATAACAAATATTTATTGGGACACAGGTGTGTAACAACGATAAAAACGAAAAGATGTAGCACTGCATTGTCTACCCCCTACTTCCCAACCGGTGCAGCTTGAAAGATCCTGAACAAGTACAACAATAATGAAAGGGACTACATAAAAAGTGGAAAAATATCGTATGACCACATGCTGGGGGGGAAAAAACAAGTTGAGATATTTGACCGGTTCTAAGTCTTGGCTAGGGGAACTTAGACATTGACAGAGATATCGACCATCTGATTGGTTACGTTGCCAATCGTTGCCGTGTCTAAATTATTCGTAGAACTTTTGGTGTTGACACAGCTTAGTCGGTAACTTGGGTAAGTGGTCGATTTTGTCATCAATCCCAAAACAAGAAAGACCTGACAAATATTTATTGGATCATCTGTGCGTGACAATAATAAAACTGACAACAAGTTCTGCTCTTGTTGGAGGGAAAATACAAGTTGAGGAATTTGACTGGTGTTAAGTTTTTGGTTGGGGGACTTTGAAATTAACCGACTAATCGATCATCCGACGAACAAAACGCTGCATAATGTTGCAAGGACGTATCTTAAAAAAAAAATATGAACAATTTTTAAATGGAAATCGCCCTAAACAAGGCATGAATCCACTTGAGGCAAGGAGCTAAACAATACTACTTCAAGGTAAAAAAAAAAACTAGCTATGGATAAATGTTAGATGGATAGATTCCGACACAGAAAACAGCAATTTTTCCTCCTTTGTCAGACACATCGCTCATGAAATGAGGGGACTAAAGTACAAAATAAGGGAAGCGAGAGTTAAGAGGCTGCCGAAAGTAAAGCCAGTCAAATTTCTAGTCTCTTTGACGTTTTTACGGTGACTAAACTTGAAAATAAAATAAATAGATAAATAGATAAATAAAGACCTAGCCGAACGACTAAGATATTTAATGGCGCGATAGAATGGAGAAAATAAAGTGGTTTTGTTTGCAGAACAAAGTGTCCTCAAATTTGAAGAGGTTTGATTTGAAAAGAGAATTGGTTGTTGCAACTGGGATTGAAAATAGAGTTCATGTTTTCAAGTGGCCTAATAAAGCGAGACAGTAAAATTGTAACTTACACTATGTTTGAAGTGCGTCGGCGTATATGCATGAGTGCACATACACACAATCACTTGTGTACGCATTAACCCATTATACTTGGTTGAGGAAAAAGTGGGTGCACCGTGTTAAAATGATTTAGACAGAAGGTCATGAAGGTCATGGAGATCGTGAGGATCTTTTGTAGAAAAGCCCCGACAAAAATACCCGATCTCCCTACAACGGACAAAATAAGCGTTCGGACTGTTGTTCTCATCTTGGGTGTTATTCTCACAACGTTTCGGCCGATATAACCTCCGACCTTTTTCAGGTGTATCTTGACAATGGATCTTATTGGTGAATGATAGAAATAATTTTTTTGTTCTTTTTTTCGCACCATCATAGTCGTTATAATTCAAAATGTGTGATGTGTTTCCGAAACGGAAAGAACGTTGAGTCTTTTAATTTTTGCATTAATTCAGGTCCGTACTGATTGGTATAAAGTTTTTGAAATTTTGCTAAAAAAAAAGAGTTGTAGCAAATAAAAAACAACAATCCTTTATTACTTACAAAAGCGGATAGAATCAATTCATGTCATTGAGTATTTGCATTAAAAGATAGTTGCTCTGATATTTCTATGGTCCAGCATTCCGCAATGCGTTATACGGTGGCGTTTATTCGTTATTTTGCACGGCGAGAAATGAGACTTTCATCGATCGTAAAGTAGAGAACTTATATATATATATATATATATATATATATATATATATATATATATATATATATATATATATATATATATATATATATATGAAATATGGAAGATTATATCTTTAAATTATACCTTATCTTGAATGGTCACAGCTCGATATATGAGATAGAGCAATAGTATGAGTAGATAAGTGATGAGAATAAAAATTGAATAAATTGCAATATTTATTAAATCATCAATTGTTCAAACAAGGGTAATATCAAAAAGTCTTTTCCCTTCCTTAATCCATGGATTTTCAAAAATATGCTCATATTATCGGAGGAAATTCGATAGATAAGTTAGTGTAATTTACTGTAATGCAAAGATTTGAAAATTAAGACATGAACATACAAACAATTTAAAACGTTTTATATATATATATAAAACACACACACACACTATATATATATATATATATATATATATATATATATATATATATATATATATATATATATATGTGTGTGTGTGAAAAATATATATTTATATATATTTTAAAAAATTGACCCAAACTATTCAAGCTAAAAG